>SJYQ01004188.1:148073-175096 GCA_006410935.1 Redunca redunca
CCATAAACAGCACAGAGAGTTTTGGAGTATTTTAAAGTCTTAATTAGCATAGGGCTTTTCTCATTGTCGAGTCAATGATTGCCGCCAGGCCTCCATATCCTTAGGCACCTGGGAATATATTGATCAATGTATTTGGAATGTAGAAAATGAAATATAGTAGTTGAAGGTTAGCAATACTAGACTTTTTGAGTTAATGAATTTTCTCTTTTGTAATAGACCACTGTACTTTGTTATGAATCACTGTGTCCTTGCTATGTAAAAATGTAACTTTATCACTATCTTAAGACTAAATAGATCTTAAGGGGAACATTGGTGAAGGGATTTTCACTTGTTGGGTTGATGGTTGCTGCTAAATCTCCATGTTCCCTGCCCTTATAATGAATATAACTAGCATATAGGAGAAATAAGTATTAATCTTTAAGCATATAGGAAAAATAAGTATTAACCTTTAAGATTAATCATGTTAACCTTGGGTTAAATAAATTCCTTTCTTGATTGTAACTCACTACACCCTCACCCTATAGGAATGTAACTTTATTTGGAGGGTGGTGCCTGGTTTAAGAAAAAACACCCTTGGAAGAAATAAGTTATCAGAAAGAACGGATCATAAAATGTCAGCAGGTCTCATGGCCAGAAGATGATGTAATATCCCTAAGACCTTTTTTTTTTTAATACATTTATGTGAAGCGCCTGATTTAGATGAAGGTCAGGACTGCTGACCCCCATGTGACTCTGTATTCATCCCTATATGTAAAAAAAGGTATATAAACAAACCCAAAAAATAAAGAAATCGGATCAGTTTCCAGAAAGACTGATTCCCCCATGTCGTTTCATTCTTGCTCCCGTTTTTCTGGCTGAATTCCCCTCTGGAGCATGGATGCTATTCCATGTAAACCAAGTTATTCAGCCTCTTTATCTCAACTAATTTTCCTACTACACTATCCGTTTCTAATCTCTCTATATATCTGTGATTAAATATGTATTTTTCCAGAGACGCTGACGCCGTCCCCACCTTCGAATTCCCTGGATCCACCGGGGCTTGACCCCAGCAATATTCAGTTAAGTAATGCCTGTTTCTCAAAAAATAATAAATGAAACAGGTAACAGTTAGTCTACAGGCATAATATTTAGAAAGGAAGCTCCTAGATGTCACTGGTCATCCCTGTTGTTGACTCATTTTCAAGTGTACTGGTCAAGGTTGACAAGTCCTTTCTCAAGACCAGAGTTCAGCTTCCTCAGAACATCCTTGCCAAGATTGTCAAGAAGAGACGCTGAGGTCCCGGCAAGCAGTCTACAAAAGAGTACAGGTTTCCAGACACCTGGATACTCATGGGAAGAACAGGAATGAGAATTACCCACAGGGAAACAGGATCTTTGATGAGTACCTATCACTCTTACACTCAACAGGCCTTGAAGATAGACTTGGTTATCTCCTCTCTTACAGATGGGCAGCCTAGGTCAAAAAGCTAGAGAAACTTTCTTGCCCAGAGATAAACAACCAGTGAATGAAGGAGCTACGATGTGAAAAGTCACGTCAATTCTCTTTACTAAACGTCATTTGCACATACTGGCTTCTCTGCCTGAAATATTTTCCTCTTCTTCTCATTCTTAGCTGAATCACTTCTTACTGACTTTCCAGGTTCATTAGGACATCATGTCCTCTAGACCTCTCACCAGAGTCTAAGTTAGGGGGCCCCACTCCACCATCTTGCTGCCTTCATTCACTGTTCAGAGCCCTGGGTAGTGACAAATTGCCTGCCTTTCCTCCCAGGCTGTGAAATCCTTAGAGGAGGGATTGTGACTTTTTTCATGGCTGAAATCCCAACTTATAGTAAAAAACCTGCACCCAATACAATGTTAGTGTTAGTCACTGAGTCGTGTCCAACTCTTTGTGACCCCATGGACTGTAGCCCACCAGGCTCCTCCAGATCTTCCAAACCCAGGAACCGAACTCATGTCTCTTATGTCCCCTGCATTGGCTGGCAAATTCTTTACCAAGTACTTAGTACAGTACAACAAAGTAAATTTTGCTGAATAAAAGTATGTGCAAATAAGTGGGCACCACATCATGACCTTGTATTTTCTTATCAATTTGACATTTCTCCTAACTGAATCTATTTCTTAATTTTCTCTATTCAAAATATTAGCTAACTCAAGCGGCTCCACACCTCTGCCTCTTGCCCCCAGGACCTTCTGAAGGGCTTCCCTGGTGGCTCAGATGGTAAAGACTGCAATGCAGGAGACACGGATTCAATCCCTTTGTTGAGAAGACCCCTTAGAGAAGGAAATGGCAAATGGCTCCAGTGTTCTTGCTGGGAGAAATTCATGGCCACAGGTGCCTGGTGGGCTACTGGCCATGGGGTCACAAGGAGTTGATCGTGACTGAGCACTAACACTTTCAGTTTCATCCCTATGCCTCTTGTCCCCAAAGCCTTCTGTAGGCCTCCACGTGGAGTGACATTAAGGGGGAAGCCCAGCAGCCACAGGTTTGAAGACAAATACTTACAAAGTCCTTGCTCCCCTGCGCAGTCTCCTGGAATTCTGCTGGGTGCTGATGGCCCTTATACTGAAGGTGATGGGGAGGGAGGCTGCCCCCGGAAATGAGCTCTGTGTCCAGAGCCATCCAAGGAGACTCCAATGAAACTAACCCCTGTCCAGAGTGAACAGAGAGACTTCCGAAGCAAACGTCAGCCAGGATGCTTGAATTGGATGGCTATGGAGAGGACTTTGTACCAAGACTAAGAGCAGGTTCTCATGGAGCATCCAGCTACAAAGACGTTGCTCATACAGGTGGAGGGCTGTGGAAAAAATTTCGTACGGATGAATTGAGAATAGAAGGTAGAAGGATCCATAGTGATCATCCAGCTTAATTTTTTCAGCATTTGTGAACTCAGGCTCAGAGAGGGAAAGTAGCCAGCCTGTAAGAGAGGGACAGAGATGGGGCTAGACTTGCTGCCCATGGCATCAGGGTTAGTGACCAGTGAGGTCATTCTTCCCAAACCTTCTCTTGTGTCTGAATGCTCTCCATAACTTTCTTCCAAGTGGAGCCAGTCTCAGGACAAATGTTTGCAATGACAGCCTCCTCAGAACCCACCCTCCCAATCTGCCTACTCCACTGAGTCAGTAGAGTTTCTCCTGAGAGTCAATATAGTCTGCCTCTGTGTATATCCCCATATGTGCAGTTTCCCTCTGAACACTTGCCTCCAACTCCTCTACTTTCAATGCAGTTGCCGAAATTTAAAGCACTCACCTTAAACCAAAGTCCCCAACATAGCCCCTATGTCATCTACTCATTGCTACCCCAAACTCATCTGCCTCTCTCTCCATGGCCCTACTGTCTTCCTTCTTTTCCAGAAAAATACCAACATCATTGCTGCCTTGGCCCTCTTCACAGACCATTCCCTCTTTCCAGAACTCTCCTCTTGAAGCCAGTGTGAGTTGGTTCCTGCCATTTAAACTCACAGTAAGTTCTGAATTAACAGATTTGTACACTCAAATCCCCTACTCCCTTTAGATGACAACTCCTGGTTCAAATAACCACATTGGAAACATAACAGACATCAATGCCACTGGAGAGCTTAGAGTTCAACTTAACTCCTTGCTGGGAAGACTGGGGAGTCTATGGTCCAGAGAAGGAGAAGGACACATCCAAAGCTACACGTGAGTTGAACCCACTTATTTTCCTCTTCCATTTCATATCTTTCAGTTTGTTGAAATTTTTTTCTTGGGCAATCATTTTATAAAACAAATGATTAAATACGTTTTATTAATTAATTAATTTTAATTGAAGGCTAATTACCTTACAATATTCTGGTGGTTTTTGCCATACATTGACATGAATCAGCCACAGGTGTACATGTGTTCCTAACCCCGTCCTGAATCCCTTTTCCACCCCAGTCCCCATCCCATTCCTCTGGGTTGTCCCAGAGCACTGGCTTTGAGCACCCTGCTTCATGCATCAAACTTGCACTGGTCATCTATTTCACATATGGTAATATACATGTTTCAATGATATTCTCTCAAATCCGTCCCACCCTCACCTTCTACAGAGTCCAAAAGTCTGTTCTTCCCATCTGTATCTCTTTTGCTGTATTGCATATAGGGTCGTCATTACCATCTTTCTAAATGCCATATATATGCCTTAATATACTGTATTGGTGCTTTTCTTTCTGACTTACTTCACTCTGTATAATATACTTCAATTTCATCTACCTCATTAGAACGGACTCAAATACATTTTTTAATAGCTGGTAATATTTCATTGTGTATATGTACCACACTTTCTTATCCATTTTTCTGCCAATGGACATCTAGGTTATTTCCATGTGCTAGTGTTGGGAGCTGCATTAGCCATTACTGACAAAATGGAGGCACAGCCCCAACCCCTCTCCTCATCCCGCAGGCATGGTCCCGGGATGAAGGAGTTAGGTCTTGTGTTTCTGACTTGTTCTTTCCTTTCTTCAGTTGAGTTGGCTGGAAAGAATGTTAAGGTGCTTATCATTCTTGAGAGAAGCATGAAAAAGCACAAAGCCTTCTGCAGCTGTACCCAGAAAATAAACTATAATGTAACCATTGACATTTGTTCAAGGATCTTTACAAAGAATGTTCCAGGATGAGCAAGTAGGCCGCAGCTTGAGGCCATGGGAAAGATTGTTATCTGAGACCTGTTTGTGATGGGGATGTTTATGGCAAAGGAAGCTTGCTGAGCTTAGGGTTCAGGAATAATTAAGAATAGCTAGAAGCCTTTTTAGGAGACAGTGAGCTTAAGATACTAGGGGCAAGCAGGATTTAGAAAGATAAGAAATAAACTGAGGAATGTGGTATGCAGCCCAGACATAAGCAAGAGTTACAATGCAATCACAAATAAGCAGGATTCTGAGAGAATCACTGGAGCAGGAGCTCTGTTTGAAGGGCAACAAGGAGACAATAAGTCTGGGTGACAGGGAGCTGAAAATGTAAAACCTCTGACCTAATGCTTTTGTCAAAGTATAAAAGACCTGATGCTTGAAATAAATATGCAATCCCACACCTTAAGTCAGAGGCTGTATCATTGTCTGCCGACACCACTCATCCCTTCAGGCTGATTCCCTGGCTGGTGGGGCTGGACTCTGGCATGCTAGCTACTGTAAACAGTGCTGCAGTGAACATGGGAGTGGACATGTCTCTTTCAATTCTGGTTTCCTCTGTGTATATTCCCAGCAGTGGGATTATTTGTTCATATGGAAGTTCTATTTCCAGTTTTTCTAATAAAATTTTTTAAACAATAGATGCCTGAGTTCCTCCCTAGATACTCAAGGTCAGGAACTCTGGGTTGCCTGGCCAGAATTGGAAGTAACTGGACTAGGGTGTCTCACAGGTACTTTACCTTGTGTTCTAAGAGCTGTGATCCCCATGCCATCCTCTGGAACCCCACCTCTGCCTAGACATGACTGCACAACCCTAGGGGCTTATCTTGCTTCATCTTGTGTCACCTCATCAACAATCAGGCAGGGATGTTATTGTCCTCATCTTGACTTTAGGGCGTGAGGCTCAGAAGGGAAGGATGATTTCCTGAAGGCCACACAGATGGGAATGGGCAGAGCTGGAGAGTGCACCCAGTTCTGCATCCTCTCCCACTGAGATCAGCTGTTTTAACAATCAATCTCTGGGGACTGCAGCAAGTCTCACTCTTTGGCCCCAGTATCCAGAATCCAGTAGGTCCAGGGCAGTACCTGGGCCATGGGCTTGGCACTGCAGGTCTACCTTCACCATTGGTGCTCATGACAACCCCCTAAGGAGGTTTGAAAACCCCATTTTCCAATTCAGGAAACTGATGTTCAGGGAAAGGAGGTGAGTGGCCCAGATCTCAGAAGGACAGGAACCCAGCATTTGGGTCCCCAGGAAGGACCTTTCTCTCAGATCACATTGAGGCCAGCTGGTGGGACAAGAGAGTCCTTGCACTTGAATACCCTGTTTATTTCTTGACCTCTGCTATTTGTAATGCCTGGTGCATTGGGTCTATGTCAATGCGGAACTTCCAGTCCAGGAAGTACAGATGGGTGCCCATGTGGCAGTCGGCTGGAAACACTGACAGCTCCAGGTCAGCCAAGGTCAGTCTCCTTCGTTCAGCCACCTGCACCTCAGCAGGGACCTGTAACCCTGTCCTAAGGTGAACGTGGCCAGGACAAAGTAGGGGTAGTTCCAGACGCTTGTGTAGCTAGTGTTCTTCATGGTGACTATGGTCCCATCATCAGAGCACAGGGCAAGTGCCCAATCCTGGGGCTGGGACACAGAGGATCCCATCCAGCAGAGCCTTGGACTGGTCAGCAGACTCACCTCCCAGGCTGTCCGCACCCAGTTCTGCAAACATCTGAGGCCCTGCCTCCCCTTGTTGTGGGCACAGAGCTGAGAGTTGTACAGAAATCTTGTGCAGAGTTGTCCCAAATCAAAAACACAGCCCAGGGGGTCAACTGTGATATAATGATGACCTGATGTTGGCCCCAGGCTACAGCTGCCTCATTGAAAAATGGTGAGACAACTCCATGCCTAGTGGCAAAATGGAAATTACAATACCCCAACTCTGAGGTTGGGCAGACTGGGTTAGAACCTTCTTTTTGCCTGTCGCTGGCTGTGTGGCCTGGACCAGCAGCTTCATCTACCTGAGCCTCAGGTACCTTAGGTATGAAATGGAACTAACTATGGGCCTCTCCTCCCAGGTGTGCTGTGAGGAAGTGGTGGGATATTGTGTGTAGACCCCTGATACACGGTTACTACAGTGATATTGATCATAATTGTTGCTGTTATCTGGTCATCTCACTCCCTTCCACCTCCGGTCTCTCATCTATTTATGACCCCACTGTACATGGTTATGGAGAGGTGGTAGGGGTAGATTAAGCAGCCAATATGCTTAATCAACTGCAGCTCCATTTCTAATTTTTGCATGCAGTAAGACTAATGAGCTCAAATGATCTTACATTTACAATATACCTATGTTCAAAAATTCTGGCACCCTTGGGTGCTGATATATAGCCGTTGGCACAGACGATTCCTCATTCTGTTCTAATTTCCCTTCTGGGGTCAAGTTAGGGAGTCTCACATAAGATTCTGATTGATTGTAGGGCCTGGATAGAGCATTCTGCCAAAATGGCCTCCCAGGAAACTCCTGGGCTTGGAGGGAAGGATTGATTAGTGATGTCTGCCACAAATTCAGGAGGAGAGAGTGAAGACACTGCATGTTTGCCAATGCAAAACCACGTCACCTCTAAGGGCCCTGCAGCCAGTGATGGGCATATCGACACCACATGTTCATGGAGGGTATGACCCTGGGACTTGTCTGGTGCTACAGGAAGGAGGAGACCCTGATCTGGTTCCAATCTTGGTTCTTTAATAACATGCTTTGTGATTCTGACCAAGACATTTGTTCCCTCATAGTGGCTCTGTTTCCTCTAATTACAAAATGAACAGTGGTTCTCTGCTAAACAGTTGGCACTTCAGGGCTCTGACAGGTGATCAGGAATATCTGGGTCTACCTGCCACATTCCACCAGATCGAACACCTGGCACTCTTGCTTTACAGGAATCACACCCGCTCCTTGGACACAGAGATAACTGCCCACTCACTGTAACCATGAGGGCCAGGACCACAAGGTATCATCACCAGGACCTGATACACAGATGCTCAAGAAATATTTATTATCACCTGCAGAAACATTTTGCTTTATTACTTATTAATTAAAGTGTACATATTTAGACAACCATTCATTTTATTTATAGTAGCACAAAAAGCTTGCTCTTAGACTCATTCTTGGGTGTGCATCCCAGACTTTCCCTTTGTTGGTTGTGTGACAGCAGGCAAGTGACCTAACTTATCTGAGCTTTACTTTTTTTTTTTTCTTTTAAACAGGAAGCCAGAAATAGAATTAGGACATTCTAGTTACCTTAGAAGAGCTGCCTGGGGAACTAACTGAGGAAATGTCAGTAGCGAGCCCAGCTTAACTTTGTAGAATCCATGAATTATAGGAATCACTGTCATTGCTATTACCACAATAAACAGTAGTGAGTGGTGGCCAGAGACATCATTTAGGAGCCTAGGAAAATAGGGAGGGTGACAAGGGTGAGTGTGTGCACCTCTTGAAAGCATTATGGAGCTGGATTCAAATCCTAGCTCTGCTTCGTGAGCTTTGCCTCTCACAAATCAGCTAACTCACCTGGAAATTGGGCAGAGTGGATGTACCTACCTTGCTAAATCAGTCTGAAAGGTACACAAGTTAAAATGTATAAACCCGGACACATAGTGTGGAGGAGCTGGAAGGCTTTGAGCAAATACTGAGAATGTATTTGCTCCACTTATGACGAAGGTTGGTTGGAAGCTGGGACGAGCGTAACAAAGGGTTATGAGTGTTCACCGAGTGCCCAAGGCTGGGAACGGATAACGAAGGGTTATACACCCGGCCTTGAGGCGTTCGAAGGCTTCCTTCTGACCACCTGTTTCTGAGAGCAAGGACTATTGTTTCATGATAAGACTCCCTTTAGAGTTTCGCCAAAGCTAAGTTATGGCTTGGGCGGTGGGAAATGTATTTAATGCTTGAATGCTTTAATGTTTATCTGGAATGGCTACGTGCAAGTCAGCCTTATGCTCTATTCCCTGAAAATTATAAAACCACACAATTGGATAATAAACTTTGTCAGTCCACTAGAGGCTGTCCCTGAGTGTCCTTTTCAGAGGGCGGTTCTCCGAGCCTTACACATAGTCCCTAGAAATGTGCTCTCCTTGCTCTTCGCTGGAGTGGGAGCCTCACAAGGCAGGGATCTTGTCTGTTTTGTACCCTGACATGTCCCCTGTGTCATAACAATGCCTTGTGATAGTAGCTGATGAACACATGCTCCCTGACGTGTTGTTGTTTGTGTTCTTATAGCACACAGATCAGGGACACTGCCCACGGGTGGCTTCCCTGAGGGAGAGCCATGCTGCTCTGTTTCAGGTACTTTCTGTGCACGTCTACCTCCCCCCAGACACTGGACACTTCTGCTGCATTAGGACCCACCCCTCCCTTCTCTCTGGTCCCTCTTTGTTCAGATGACCACGGGTATGTGTAGTGCTTTAGACTGTGGGCCTGGCTGGCCTGAGTTTTCTCCACTATGTGCATTGCTTCAGCTGGTGGGAATGTAGCAAGTAGCCCACATTTGTTCCTAACTGCCTCTCAAAGACCCAAGGGGTCATTCTCTGTGTAGCTGAGAATCTGTTCATTTTGTAGTTACAGGAAACAGAGACGTGATCTGATCCTGCCCTGCAAACATGGAGTCGTTTCATTCTCCCTTCTGAACTTGGGCAGACATTACTAATCAATCCTGCCCTCAAAGCCCAGGACTGCTTGGGAGGACTTCTCTGCAGAAAGCTCTATCCCAGTTCCTACAATCAATGAGGTGTACTACATCCCATTGTTCTTAGAGTCTCTAACTCATTCCTGGATGGGCAGCTGAGGCTGAGTGAGAAACTGTACCCCTCAAAGACTATACACTAGCCACCAAGGGTGACAGTATTTGTAGACAGGAGTGTACTAGAAGTCTGAGCCCATATAGCTCATGTGGCTTTTATAGCACACAAAATAGGGAATGTAGTTGCCATTGATTAAGCATAAAACATATTGGATGTTTGATCTCCTCACTTCATTCTCTCCATAACCAGAATGTTATGGGGTCATGTACAGATGGGAGACCAGAGGTGGAGAGGAGTGAAGTAACCAGACACCAGTAACAATTATATCATCATCACTGGTGTAACTGTGTATCAGGGGCCTACACACATGATCCCACAGCATCTTCACAGCATACTTGTGAGGAGAATCCCAAGTGTATGAGTGCATAAGTTGCTTCAGTCATGTCCAACCCTGTGTGACCCTAAGGAGCGTAGCCTGCCCAGTTCCTCAGTCCATGTGATTCTCCAGGCAAGAGAATAATGGAGTGGGTTGCCATGCCCTCCTCCAATGGATCTTCCCAAACCAGGGATCAAACCCCTATCTCTTATGTCTCCTACACTGGCAGGAGGGTTTCTTTTACCACTAATGCCATCTGGGAAACCTGGAGGGTCCCATTAGTTCAGTTCAGTTCAGTCACTCAGTGGTGTCCAGCTCTTTGCAACCCCATGAATTGCAGCACCCCAGGCCTCCCTGTCCATCACCAACTCCCAGAGTTCACTCAGACTCATGTCCATCGAGTCAGTGATGCCATCTAGCCATCTCATCCTCTGTCGTCCCCTTCTCCTCCTGCCCCCAATCCCTCACAGCATCAGAGATTTTTCCAATGAGTCAACTCTTCTATGGCCAAAGTACTGGAGTTTCAGCTTTAGCATCATTCCTTCCAAAGAACACCCAGGACTGATCTCCTTTAGAATGGACTGGTTGGATCTCCTCGCAGTCCAAGGGACTCTCAAGAGTCTTCTCCAACATTACAGTTCAAAAGCATCAATTCTTCGGTGCTCAGCTTTCTTCACAGTCCAACTCTCTTAATCTCATTTCACAGAGAAGGAACCTGAGACTCAGGGAGGTGAGTCCCTTCTCAAGGCTGCCTAGCCAGCAACAGAAAAAGAGAGGATTTGCACCAAGAAATGAGGTCTGAACACCAACTCCTCACTACCCTTTTTGCCACAAGGATCAGGCACAAAGTTGTTTACCCATTTTACGACGTGGAAGCAGAAGTCCGGGGCCAACACTGGGTCTGAATTCACTACATCACACTTCATCTGGGGCCTGTGGTCCTAAGGCCAAAAAAATTCTCATCACAAATTTTCCCATCATTCTCATCTCTGTCCCCACACCAAGGGAAGGAGGGCCCCTGATATTTGCAGAACTGGCTACAGACAACAGGGAGGCTGGTCTGCTGATGGTCCAAGGCTCTGCTGGATGGGGTCCTCCATGTCCCAGCCCCAGGCTTGGCCACCTAGGCTGCCACCTTCTCCCTGCTCTGTACTCTGAAGATGGGGCCACAGTCAGGGTGAGGAAAGCTAGCTCCTCAAGCACCAGCCTGTCCCTACTATGTCCTGGTCACATTCATAAGGTTCATACTGATGCAGGTTGGGACCAGAGAAGACTGACCCTGGGTGACCTGGAGCTTTCTCATGGTGCTTCCACCATGATGTCAAGTGGGCACCCATCTGTGCATCCTGGACTGCGTGTTTCAGGTTGACATGGGCCAAACGCACCAGGCACAACAACCAACTCAAACAGCAGAGGTTAAGGAATAGACAGGATGTTCAAGCCTAAGGACTCTCCTGCCCCACCAGCTGGCCTCAATGTGATCTAACCTTCCCTGTGGACTCAAATGCTGGGTTCCTGTCCTTGTGAGACCTGGGCAAGTCATCTCCTTTCCCTGACCTGAGTTTCCTCAACTGGAAAATGGAGTTTTCCAGCCCTTCTTAGTGTGTTTTCATGAGCACCAATGGTGAAAGTGGACTCACATTGCCAAGCTCGGGGCCAACCATTTGCCTGCCCCTCCTGGGTGTGGGACTGGGGTCAATAACTGTGACTTATTCTTGCTTCCAGAGGCTGTGAGCTGGAACAGCCTTTCTCATGGGAGAAAATGCAGAATTGGGAGCACACTCCAGATCTTTCCCTTCCCATCTGTTCGATCATGAGCAAGTCATCCTCCCCTTCTGAGCATCACACCCATCAGCCAATAAATGAGGGCAGTGACACCCGCTGCCTGGTTCCTGTTGAGATGAAACAGGATCAGACGTAGGGTTGTGAGGGTCATGTCTAGGCAGAGCTGAGGTTCTAGAGGATGGCATGGGGTTGGGGGATACAGCTCTTAGAACTCAAGATAGAAAGTGCCTTTGGGCCATCTAGTCCATTTGTCTCCATTTCTGGCCAGACACTCCAGGGCCAGACTACCCAGGAACCCTTGACCCTAAGTACCTAGGAAGGGGCTCAGGCATCTATAATTTAAGCAAAGTTATTAGGTAATGCTGTTTAATCTTTTTTGTAAAAGGACATTCCTGATGGCTCAGATGGCAAAGAATCTGCCTGGGGTGCAGGAGACCTGGATTTGACCCCTGGGTTGGGAAGATCCCCTGGAAGAGGGAATGCAAACCACTCCAGTATCCTTGCATGGGGAATCCCATGGACTTAGGAGCCTACTGGGCTACAGTCTATAAAGTTGCTGCGAGTTGGACACAACTGAGAAACTAACACTATTGCCCAAGTATATTATTTCTCAAAACCTAACAGATGAATAGAAAGAGAAAAATAAGCGGGGATCAAGACACATGTGGCCAGAGATGAGTTCTTCTCTCTCTGGGTCAGTCTCCCTAGACTTTTAAGCAAAGAAGTGAAAATGATGACCTCTAAGCTCTCCTGTGACTTTGACATCTGTTATGTTTCCAATGTGGTTTTGTGACCCTAGAGTAGATTTCAGAATGGAGGAGGAAGACATGAGTCTACAAATACGTTGTCAGGACTTCCTGTGGATTTGAATGTCAGGACCCGACTCACACTGACTTCAACAAAAATAAAAAATAAAAAGCCAGAAACGTATTTGAGCTGGGAAGTTTGTGGCAAGGAGGGCTTCAGGCACATCTGGTTCAAGGCACCATAATGATACGTTGTCCCACCCGCTTTGTACAGCTTCATTATCTAAAGCTTTGCCAGGTAATTGTTTCTAAATTCTATCCTGAGGACAAAGCAGACCCAGGCAATATGTGAAGACCTAAAACACCCTTGTGAGTCATGAGATCTAGCTAAGGATTTTTCCATTTCCTTTACATTTTCAAAGGTCCAATATTAGTTCAGCTAATATTTTCTATTATTTTTGTCTTCTTTATTTCAAATACTCCTGCTATAATCTTTATTGTATTCTTTCAATGGTAACTTTGGGCTTAGTTTATTCTTCTTTTTCTATTCCCTTAAGGTATAAAGGTAGGTTGTTTATTGGGTTTTTTTTTTTTTTGCTTCTTAATGTAGGCATTTTTTGCCACTCTTTCTCATGTTTAGGTTCTGAACAAATGAGTACTGAAGATGTAATATACAACATGGTGACTAGAGCCAACAGTGATGTATGATGTATAGGAACATTGTTAAGAAAGCCAGTCTTAAAGAGTTCTCATCACAAGGAAAACACGTTTTTCTTTTTTGTTATTTCTTATTGTGTCTATATGAGATGAATGTTAGCTTAACCTGTTATCATAATCATTTCACAATACACAGAAATCAAACTGCTACTTTCAGCTTTTCATTGATGAATGTCAACTATTTCTCACTAAAAATGGAGGGAAAAGATTATTAAAAATGCAAACCATAATCATGAGAACTGATACTTCCTGAACCCTCTGTCTGTTAGGGACAATGATGACAAGGGAGTTTGAGTAGACATATCAGCTAGAAAACATGGTCTTTTTGTTGAGGAAGCATTGTGGAGTGGCCCCCACTTACCAGGAGTGAGCAGAGTGTTAGGGCTGAGGAGGATTGAGAAGCTGGAGGGAGATAAGGAATGATGACCAGGTGGATGGAACAGCCTGGACAAAGGCTCAGCACTGACCCAAGTGGGCTACTGCTCAAGAGAAGTTCTGAGTCGTGAGACCTCCTTGTGTACTTCTGTGGGAGTTGGAATTGTCACAAAATACAGAAACAGAAAGGAAAACTCTAATCTCTTTGTTGTGGTCAGTAGGAGAAGAACAAGATTTGGAGGATACCAACTTCACATGATAGTAATGAATATAGTGGGGTGAGTCAACAACCATATGAGAAACTTTTTCCTTATGCTGACCTGTATCTGCTGTCTATCCCAGCCAGTATTCTTGCCTGGAAAATTCCGTGAACAGAGGAACCTGGCAGTCCACAAGGTCACAAAGAGTCAGACACAACTGAGCGATTAATGTTTCAGAAGTTCTAAACCCCTTTTCCTGGGTCTCAATTAATTTGCTAAGGTGACTCACAGAACTCAGAGAAACATTTTACTTACTAGATTACTGGTTTATTATAAAACGATATAATTCAGAAAATAACCAGATAAAAGAGGTGCAGAGGGCAAGGTACATGGGATGGGCTGCATAGCTTCCATGTCCTCTCCCAGCATGCCACTCTCCCAAATCCCCATGTGCACCAACACAGAAGCGCTCTGAACCCTGTCTTTTTGTGTATCCCATTACATTGGCTGGTTGATTAAATCATCGTCCATTGGTGATCACTTCAGCCTGCAGCCCCTCTCCCTGCCCTGGCGGTCAGGGAAGTGGGACTGAAAGTCCCAACCCTCCGATCATATGTTTGGTTCTCCTGATAACCAGCCTGTACCCTTAGGTGCTTCCCAAAAATCTCTTCATTAACATAAACTCAGGTGTTAGTTGAAAGAGGTTTGTTATGGATATCATGATATCTTTATTACTTAGAGAATTCCTGGAGAAGGAAATGCAACCCACTCCAGTGTTCTTGCCTGGAGAATCCCAGGAATGGGGGAGCCTGGTGGGCTGCTGTCTATGGGGTCGCACAGAGTCAGACATGACTGAAGTGACTTAGCAGCAGTAGCAGCAGCGGCAACTTCACATGAAATCTAGCTTTGCCTCTGACCAGCTGTGTGACCCTGGAGAAATAATTTCACCTCTCCTCTGGAGATTCACTTGCCACACATTCATTCCTGAAAAACCATTCACTGCATGAGATACAGTGTATAAACATTTAAGACATGGTTTCTCAACATTGTTGACAGTAATTCCAGTGTGTAGAGGCTGACATTCACTTGTGCTCACCAGTGTCAGACTCTGGTAAAGCACTTTCCACTCATTGGCTCATTGAATTTTCACATCAACACAACTAGGGAGGTTTTACTATTAACTCCACTGAAGAAGTGATTGAACTGTGGTTCTGAGAGGTTAAGTAGATTGCCTGAGATCATACAGCTGGCAACAGCAGAGGCCATGTCATGCTCAGCTTTGTCCAACTTCTGACCTCACACTATGTCAGCAATCCCTGGCACAGCCTGAACTGATGTTTCTTGAGAGAGCTGGTCAAAGGCCCTTTGCTGCCCCAGGAGCTCAAGGACCCCTACAGTGATTTGACTTTGTGGGACATCCTTCAGACAGAAGGCCCTTGAGTGAAGTAGCCACTGCTACAGGCCTCTGGGTGTCCCTGGCTTATCTTACCAAGTCTCCCATGAGGACAACAGTGGTTCTTCCCACACAAGAATTGCACACAGCACAGAGACAACTCCTTGGAAAAATGGGGAAATGTTCCCTGGACCTCTTGGCAGGAAAATCAGATGGCCTCCTGGAAAAGAGAGGCTGGGGGACCCTGAGGTGATAGCCTGGGTCAGTCCTCTGCAGAGGTGATGCAGCTGTAAGTAAGGGGTGCTCTGCTCCCCACTCCAAAGCCAAGGGGAAGCTGAGGGCTTGCATGTTGAGGAGATAGAAGGGCCACAAGAGGACCTCATCAGTCCTGAGTAGGAGAGATCAAGGCCAGGACAGCGGGACCTGCTGGGGGCTGGGGAGAGGTGGCTGAGTACTGGGAGATGGGAAGTCACCTCTCTGAGCAGGGGATCCCATAGCCATGGGTTTAAATCCTAGTCCTGCCAGTTGCTACCCTGTCACCTCGACAAGCCACTCATCCTCTATGGGCCTCAGTTTCCAACAAGAGTTGTGTCTCCTGGCAGAAGTGTACTATCAGGGAGTCATGAGGTCAGGTGTGCTAGTGAAGACAACCTTCCATAATGTTGGTGGTGTTAGCAGAAGCAGAATGATGCTGTCTCTACGTGACCTCGGGTCACCTTCTTGCCCATCCTGGACCTCAGTGTTCCCATTTGTAAGACAAGAAGGTAGGGCTGAATAATCCCAAATTCCCGTCCAGTTTTGGATCCAGGTCTCTGCTGCCCTGATTGCCCATACCTCATCTTCCCTGAAATCCCAATGGAAGGAATGCAACAGGCCACAGAATAGGTGCAGAAATGGCTTTTTATTGCTGGGGGTGGAGGGTGACGAGCATAGGGTGTCCTGATTGCGAGGAGTATCTGAGAGGTATCCTTGACTGGGCTCAGTTGTCACTCCTGCGGGATGTTGGCAGCACGGGCTGACCCAGAGGGAGGTGGTACAGAGATTCAGTCAACTCCCTGGGAACCAACCTGGAAGGAGACCCAGTGTGAGGCATGGACACCCCAGGGCCCTTACTGGCTCCTGTGTTCATCAGGCACGGCTGCCAGAGTGCTTTCCCTGAAACCCTGCGAGCTCTGAGGCTCAGGGAGGGACTGGCACCTGTGATTTTGGGGTCTTTCTCCGGCACCTGGCACTGCCCCCCCTCATGCCCTCACACTCCCACCTCCTCACCTTAGCAACAATGGCCAATGTGAAAAGACTGAGCAAGGCTCAGTGGAGCCAGGGCTCAGGGCTCAGCATGTGATCAGAATCGATCAGACTGAGATACAGCTTAGGTCTCTATCCATGACCAGCATCAAGGCTCAGTCAACAGCTGTGTTCTGGGCTCAGTCAGGGAGCAGAACCAAGTGCAGGCTGAGTGTGTGACTTAGGGCCAGTGCTTGGTGTGACCAACATCAGGGCTCAGCCTGTTACTAGGAAAGAAGAGAAGCCAAACTTCTCCCCAGGCTGCTGTGTGTGTGTGTCTGTGTGTGTCGGGAGGGTGTTCATCCTCCCCCAGCCCAGGCTCCACGGCCCAGCCCTTACCAGCAGGCAGGCTTTGCAGTGGATTTCCTCAACTGTCCTCTTAATTTCCTTGTTGGAGGTTATAAACTTCCTCTGAAAGAACAAATCATTAGCAGTTCTCAGGCTGCAGCACTGGAACGCTGAATAGAAATCAGACACCAGTGGCTGCCACCCTCCAGCGGGTCAGACTTGACAGTCATGGGACCTCTTACATGTCACTCCACCTCTCTGAGCCTCAGTTAGTTCATCTGTAAAATGGGTATGATGCTATTACCCATCCCCACAGGGTCATTGTAAGGATCCAAAGACATAGTGTTAAGGAAGAACCGAGTGATAACCCAAGGAACTGAGCCTGTGGCTATTTTCTAGAAGGCCTGCCTCCAGGACCGTGACACTGTCACTTGCCCCATATCTGTTGTCCCGCAGCCCCAGTAACCAGTCATGCCAAAGACCTAGATCAAGGAAAGGCCCCAGGAGCTGGAGGTGAAGCCACAGCTCATCATAAGAAGAGAAAAGAAAGGGGTGGTGTTTATTATCATTGCCTACTGGATATTACACTCTTCGGTTTTTTCGTTAAATCCACTCATCAGCTCGGCCGTGTTTACAATCTCCTTTCACCTGTGAGGAGCCCAAGGCTCAGAGAGGTGGAGCCAGCTCACCACTAACCCACAGTGGTTAAGTATCAGATCCAGGATTTGAACCCAGATATGGCCTGTCCTCTTTCTCACATCATTCTGGGCAGCAGGTTCTGCCAGCTTGACAAAGGAGGGTAAGGGAAGCTCTCAGAGACCCACAGAGGCCATCAGTCTGCAGGGACCCCTCTCCAGACTTTCTCAGGATGAAGGGTCCTCAACTTCTCCAGGGTCCCCTGATCAACCTGCCAGTGCTGCAGGCATAGAGCAGCCACGCCCCCTGTGAGGCTGCAGAGGGACCCCTCCCCACTTCCGCAGGCTGTGACTTACCAATGCGGTTCTTAACATACTCCGCATCCAGGCTTTCAAGGAGGCTGCGGACTAGTGGGCACACCTGAGGGTCACAAGGAGGGAATGAGACGCACAGAGAGAGAAATGGAGAGAGAGAAGGAAGGAAAGAGGTCGGGAGGTGAGGAGGAGAGGAGAAATGGGAGAAAAGGACTGATTATTATCTGCTGTGAGCACCCTGCCCGCCACCCACCAAGATGCTCAGTACTGGGGGCCTCAGAACTTCTGACCCTAAGGATTCTAGAACAGTGGAAACCTAGGAGACCCAAATCTGAGAACCAGAGGACACTAGAATCCTAAAACCTCAGAACATTAGAATCCTAGAAACTTAAAGAATCTAGACTTTTAACATTCCAGAACCCTGCGCTCCTAGAAACATTGACCTCTAAATCTGAAAATTAATAGAGTTAAGTGGAACAATAGAGAAATGGTTTTGTGTTTTTTACAATTTTGTGTGCTTATAATTCCCTGAGAATGTGGCTTAAATGCAAATTATTGAGCAGGTCTGGGGTAGGACCTATAGTCTGCATTTCTCACCAGTGTCCATGGGAGGTCAGTGCTGCTGGTCTGAGGAACACACTTTGAGCATGACTAAAGCCAGATTTGCAGCCTCCTTCTAGAGTGACTAATATAGAATCTTTGGAATTTTGGGTACATGGTACATATGGTATTTTTAGATGATACACATGAATCTGAACTACAGTATGTATAGTTTTGTATTTAGATGAATTAAAATTGTCCTCATTTAAGAAAAATATTAGCTAAAAGGCCTGCTGGCAGACCATGGGTATGGTAAATCATTCAAGTATAGGACCAGTGATTTCAACTCATTTCAGGCTCCTGCTCACCTCCTCCCCAGGCCAGGCTGAGTGAAGACGAACAGGTAGCAATTCAGAGCCCAAAGGGAAGTTGGCCCCTCAGAAAGGAAAGTGTCCAGAGAGTACGGCCCAGCACGGAAAGTCACACCTGCCTCCACCAGGCCTGGCTCTGCACCCCCAGGAGTGGGGGACTCACCTCATACTGTGTTACCAGGGACAGCACCTCATTCACGAGGTTGGTCGCAAACTTCAGAACCTCATTGAGCAGTCCAATGTGCCTGGAGAAGAGATAAAATTGATAAAGCTCAGTGAAGTTGGCAGAGCAGCCAAGCAAGAGCAGTGGAAAGAGGGCAGAAGATGGTGGGGCATCATGAAGTCAGACTTGAAACTCTACCTGGGGGGATCATCACTTAGAACCCCATGGTTGACCAGCAGCCCACACCAATAGCTCATGAGAGTCTCATCACAACACTCAGACTTCATCCATCCATCCATCCATTCTATTATCCATCCATCCACCCATCCATTCTATTATCCATCCATCCACCCATTCTTCTATCCATCCATCCAACCATCCGTTCTTCCATCCATCCATCTATCCGTCCATCCATTCTTGCATCCAGCCATTCATTCTTCTATCCATCCATTCATCTAGTCATCCATTCATTTGTTTGTCAGCACATATTTAGAGAGCACTAACTATGTGCCTGGAACCAAGCCTGTCTGGGGACACAGTGATGAACAAACACAAGCAGTTCCTAATGTGGTACCTAAATATTTGGTTGGCTTAAAGGTTCGTTTGGAGTTTTCTGTAACAGGCTAATGAAAAAACCAAAAGACTTTTTGGCCAACCCAGTATTAACACGGACTCCTAAGCCTGGCTCCTTCCCACCTTCAGCTCTCAGCGTAACTGTCACCTCCTCAGGGCAGCCCTCATGACTGCTTGCCTATGGGGGGGCTTTGTGTCATAGTGCCCTGTTAGGTGTGCTGTTCTGCCCAGGGATGATTGCAACCAACATTTTCCTTCTGGGCTCATTACTGTTGGACTGAATGCTCTCCTGTCTGCCCTTCCCTCCAGAGACTAAACTCCACGAGAACAAGTTCCTTGCCCTCAGTCACCAGTAAATTCTCCAGAGCTCAGAATGGTGGCTGCTTGGCATAGAGCAGATGCTCCACACATTTTTGTTGAAAGAAAAAATGAAGCAAACCTACAATTGAATATATAATGACAATTTTGACTATTATTCAGAAGGGCGAGAGTAGAATCTTATGAGAGAGAGGAAGAGGAACCTTGTTTCAGGCCCTAAACGAGCAGACATACATGGAAAAAGATGCAGGAAAGGTGTCCTAGGTGCCTGAGCAGCCCGTGTACAGGTCTTGAGTGGGAGGAGGTTGCCTGAGGCGCAGAGCAAAAGTTAGCATCTCTGGGGCAGAGAGGGCAAGGTGTGGACCTAGGTCAGGTAGAGCCTAGATGGCCCTGGGAAGGCCTGAGACTCCACCCAAAGTGGAGAGAAAAGCCCCATGAGGGTTTGGAGCAGCATTTTACAGATACTGACACTGAGACCTGGAAGGCAGGATGATTTCCCTGGGGCTCGGGCAAGGCAGTGTCCAGCAGGGCTCAGGCATTTGGATTTACAGCTTCTAAGTGATGGTAAGCTGCAGAGCCTATATTTGCTTTGGGGGGGTCTTTAGTTAACTTGTGATCAGATCCCTTACTGAGGTAGGATGGACTGACTGCTCATGGCTCAGCATTTTTCCCTGGGAGAACACCCTACCCCAGCCTTCAGCCTCCAGATCACTTCTCCTCTCAGCCATGACAAGGATCAGACTTTCTCCTTCCACCCTCTTCCCTGGGCTAAACATCCGCTTCCAAGCATACAGTTTATGATACAGTGTTGGTGGGTTACCAGAGATCAGCATTTTAAATGGAGAAGATTAAGTTTTCAAGATCTCGTTTTGGGAATTTTCAGTGGGTAGAGGATGATTTGGGGATAGTCTGAAGTTAGAGCTCATGGTAGGCATTTACTTCTCCTCTTGTCCCTCCCAACTTGAGGAAAGAAGGTAAGCACAGTGAATTACTATTATTATCATTACTATTATTGAGGGACATTATGTAATATGAGAAGAGTCAGTTATTCAAGTAGACATAACAATGTTAAATGTGCAGGCATCTAACAACAGAGTTTCAAAAAGCATGAAGCAAAAACACATAAAATTGAAAGGTGAAATATAGAAATGCCCAGTTATGGTTGGAGAGGTCAGCATTCCTGTCTCAGTAAGGGGAAGAACCAAGAGACAGAAAGTCAGCATGGATATTATCATTACTGAGAGCTTAGTATGTTCCAGGCTGTATGCTAAACACTCACAATTTCTCATTTGGCCAACAGAGAAAGCTATGAGATAAGTATTATTACCAGTTTACAGATGTGAAAACTGAAGCTTCTAGAGGCTACATTGATACCAAAACCACAAGTTAGTGGCAAAGCTAACTTGACTGCAGAGTCAGACCTCTTCTTTACCAAACTCTGCTCCCTCCCAGGTAAGGATTAGGGTTGAAATTTTGGGTCCCAACTCCTCTCAGATCCCCACTCTGCTGAGACATGTGACCTCACCTGCCCAGCACGTTGAGTGAGATGCTGTGTTGATCGTTGCTGCATTCTTCCATGACTACCTTGTAAACATCAGTGCCTTCAACAGTTTCAACGCTGACACGAAACTGGAGGACCAGGTCGAGGGCAAAGTCGACAATCTCACCGAACACAGGCCTGCGGGGAAATACGTTCACAGTGAACAGAGAGGGAGAAGTCCCTTCACATTGTCCACTTTAGTCTCTCTCTTGTGTGGACATTACATGGGACGTCTATGGGCAAGGACAGGGAACCCTGATGTGCTACAGTCCATGGGGTCTCAAAGATTCGGACAGGACTTAGTGAATGAACAACAAATGGACAATGTCAAAATAGCCTGTATTCTTTATGGAATCTACATTCTTACATTAGGGTTTTTTCTCCTGGGCAGAGTGTTTGCCTTATGTGAAATTTTTATAGGGTATCACACTGATAATTAAAATTTAAAAAAGATTTAACATTTCATTAGCAAAATACTATGTTAGGTATTTCCAAAAAAATATTTTGCCTGGATTAATCCATTTAATCTCGACAGCAATTCCATGAGAAAGAAGTACTATCATTATCTTTGTTTTCTGAATGAAGAAATGGTTTAGAGAAGTTTAGCAACTACTTCAAGATCTCATAATTAATAAATGGTGAAGTCAGTGCACTTTAATTTATAAGACTCTTCTATGTATCCTCATTTTCCTGTCTCTTTGTACCTTCAAAGTAATTAAAACACTTAGAAATTATAATTTCCATATAATTTTCACATGCCCTTCATTACATACTGTCCACTGCTATATGGCCCCTAATGGTCACTGCTTTTAAAGAGAATCCTGAGAAACAAAATGATGCTGGAGGAAACTTTACCAAAGTGTTATGCATTCATGTCTTCTCAGTTCTCAAGTTTTATAATTAGACAAGTGCCTGATTCCAGACTGGAGACCTGTTGGCCCTAGCTCACTGCATCTCCCAAACCTCGGATTCTAAGCCATACTCACAGTTTCACGTTGACATTTGCAGTGATGGGGATTTTCACGTTAGCACTTCTGTCAGAAGTCGCTTCTAATGTGAGATCCAGGATGTGAAGATTACTGATTTTCACCCTGTGCAAAAAAACACAATTTATCCTGTCATTCCTCCTGACAGCCATTGCTGGGCTCTTCTCTATGCCAGTGTTGTGCTGAGCATTTGAGCCTTATGGACCTTGCCTGCTTTGGTCCTCGTGAGAGCCCTGCTCAGGGGTTGGATTCTCTCCACTGGATGGCATGGCAGACTGAGGTTAAGACAGCTGTGACTTCCCTCAAGACTTCACAGGCGAATATGTTCCAGAGCCAGAATTTGCTTTGCTTTCTTTTTCTGTTTTTTAAAATAAATTTATTTAATTTTAATTGGAGGCTAATTACTTTACAATATTGTATTGGTTTTGCCATACATCAACATGAATCTGCCACGGGTGTACACGCGAAACAGCAAAAGAGACGCAGATGTATAGAACAGTCTTTTGGACTCTGTGGGAGAGGGCGAAGGTGGGATGATTTGGGAGAATGGCATTGAAATATGTATAATATCATATAAGAAATGAATCACCAGTCCAGGTTCGATGCTTTCTTTTTTTAAATTGATATATAGTTGCTTTACAATATTGTGTGAGGTCCAGGTGTGGGATTTCCATGGTGCTTCAGAGGGTAAAGAAACTGCTTGCAAAGCAGGAGACCAGGGTTCAATCCCTGGGTTGGGAAGATCCTGTGGAGAAGGAAATGGCAATCTGCTCCAGGATTCTTGCCTAGAGAATTCACAAACAGAGCCTGGTGGGCTACAGTCCGTGGGGTCGCAATGAGTCAGACACAGCTGAGCGGCCAACACTTTCACTTTTCATTAGGTTAAGATGTACAGCAAAGTGATTCAGATATATATATATATATATAGAGAGAGAGAGAGAGAGAGAGAAAGCTATATAAATATATAGGTATTTTTATTTCAGACTCTTTCCCCTTATAGGTTTACAAAATATGGCATATAGCTCCCTGTGTTATATAATAGGTCCTTGTTGGTTGTCTATTGTATATATAGTAGTGTGTATATATTTATGCCAAACTCACAATTTATCCTCCACACTGCTTTCCATTATTGTAATCATGAGTTTGTTTTTTTTATGTTCAAGAGTCTGATTTGTATAAGTTCTTTTGTATCATATTTTAGATTTCATATATTAGTGGTATTATCTATGATATATGTCATTCTTTCTTTTTTTTTTTTTTTTTTACTTTTAAAATTTTTATTTTAACTTTAGTTTACTTTACATTACTGTATTGGTTCTGCCAAACATTGACATGAATTCACCACGAGTGTACAAGCGTTCACTTACTTCATTTAGTATGATTATCTCTACATCCATCCATTTGTTGCTTTAAGTGTCATTATTTCATTCCTTTATACGCAGAGCCAGAATTAGAACCCGGAACTGCTTGACTCCCAGCCTTCATGTGTGGGGTCATCTATGTGGTGTAAATTCTAGTTTCCTCTCTCCTGAGACCATTTCGATTTTTATACTCAGCTATGTTCAGAGAAGAAAAGTCTTATTCCTTGGGAATGGGACATTAGGCACCATCAAACAGGTAGAGGTGGGGGTGAGGACAACCTTCATCCTGACCCTGAAAGCATAGAAGGAGAATGCCCAAACTCATGAGATCCAAATGGACCCCACAGACCTGACTCTAATTTTTGATGCTCTGGTAGAATTGCCCTCAGACCACTTCTGCTCTGCAAGATGGGGGATCTTCCCAACCAAGGGATTGAA
Source organism: Redunca redunca (assembly GCA_006410935.1). Classification (NCBI taxonomy): domain Eukaryota; kingdom Metazoa; phylum Chordata; class Mammalia; order Artiodactyla; family Bovidae; genus Redunca; species Redunca redunca. The sequence goes on from SJYQ01004188.1 coordinate 171,892, forward strand.
CCCAGGTCTCCCACACTGCAGGCAGATTCTTTAGAAGCTGAGCCACCAGGGAAACCCAAGAATGCTGGAGTGGGTAGCCTATCCCTTCTGCAGTGGATATTCCCCACCCAGGAATCGAACTGCGGTCTCTTGCATGGCAGGCAAATTCTTAACCAACTGAGCCACCAAGGAACCCCTCTGCAAGAATACGCAAGGTTTATTCAACTTTTTGCCTTTGATATTAAATTTATGTCCCCAAAGAAATGTATTCTCTTTCCTTGAAATAAATAAATCCAAATGAAGCAATTCACCCTGTAAGTCTGTACACTACTTGAAAAATTCTTGAAATGAGTTGTTCCAGTAAGTTCTTAGTTTCCTCAGTATTCTCCTGGGCTTCCGCAGTATTGGACTCCTGGGGCAATGTGAAGACAGTCTTCAGCTGCTGAAAAATAGCTGCAAAACAGTCTCCATTTAGTGTGTTCACAAGCTCCTAGGCACCAGGTACGAAATGAGAATACTTGCCTGTATTAAGTCATTTAATCCTTATAACAACTCCACAGAGGAGGTATTAGTAATATTTGCATTTTCAGACAAGGAAATAAAAGATTAAAAGTTTAAGAAATATATCAAAGTCACACAGCTAGCAGACCTTGATCTTTCCACACTGCCTTCACTCCAATATATACTCATTATTCATCAACAGAGAAATCAACCCACTGAGCAGGCAATAGGTATTGATTCCACATTAACTTCTAGTAGTGAAGCACTAATGAGCTGCTCCTCTAAACCAAGTAAACTTAGAATAGAATGAGAAATGGAAAATCTAGAGTCAAAGAAAATACATGGATCTAAATCATGAAAGTGGCAGATGGGAGTCCCTAAATGACAGCTTTGCATACAGCCTAGAAAGAGATGACTCAAACAGAAGAACAAGGACAGAAGAGCCCTCATGGACAGAGAAAGAGGGATTTGAGATAGGAAGTGACTTGGCAGATGTACAATGGCACATTGGAAAATAGTAAGAAAATCTCTAGAAAATAATTCAAATGAGAAAAAACAGGAAAGAACTAGCTCAAAGAGTAGGGAAAAGCTCAAAACATGTACATAATCAGTGTACGGCAACGCGACTTTGTGACGGACAGTGAAAGTGAAGTCGCTCAGTTGTGTCCGACTCTTTGCGACCCCATGGACTGTAGCCAGCCAGGCTCCTCTGTCCATGGGATTCTCCAGGCAAGAATAGTGGAGGGGGTTGCCGTTTACTTCTCCAGGGGATCTTCCCAACCCAGGGATCGAACCCGGGTCTTCTGCATTGCAGGCAGACGCTTTATGCTCTGAGCCATCAATGAACCTAGTTATAATGATGCAGTGATGGAAACTACATCTGGTCCTACATCTTAGTAGGTGACTGTGATGTAGACACTTCTGCTTCTGAGCTCAGTTTTATCAGCAGTAAAGATGGAAATTGGGTCCCTCCCTTATCTTTCAGGTTGCCAGGATTTCTGGGTGGCTCAGATGGTAAAGAATCTGCTTCCATTGCAGGAGACCTGTGTTAAGTCAGTCCCTGAGTCGTGAAGATCCACTAGAGAAGGAAATGGCAGCCCACTCCACTATTCTTGCCTGGAGAATTCCACGGACAGAAGAGCCTGTCAGGATACAGTCTATGGGGTCAAAAAAGTTGGACACAACTGAGCAATTATCACTCAGTCACTCTCAAGGCCTGGCAAGTTTTGAAGGGCAATAATTTTCAGAAGTGAGCTTCTCCTATAAAGACTGTTTAGCAATGTGCTTCGAAAAACTGAAAAGAAGACCAAGTTCCTTCAAGAAATCATAATTACAAGGAAATATGATTCACTAGAAAGGTAGGTAATTTTACAGCTACCTAGGCTAGGTAGGAATCCTTTTGCAATTAGTTAATCCAAAATCACTGCAGATGGTGACTGCAGCCATGAAATTAAAAGACAGTTACTCCTTGGAAGAAAAGTTATGACCAACCTAGATAGCATATTCAAAAGCAGAGACATTACTTTGTCAACAAAGGTCAGTCTAGTCAAGGCTATGGTTTTTCCAGTGGTCATGTATGGATGTGAGAGTTGGACTGTGAAGAAGGCTGAGAGCCGAAGAATTGATGCTTTTGAACTGTGGTGTTGGAGAAGACTCTTGAGGGTCCCTTGGACTGCAATGAGATCCAACCAGTCCATTCTGAAGGCGATCAGCCCTGGGATTTCTTTGGAAGGAATGATGCTAAAGCTGAAACTCCAGTACTTTGGCCACCTCATGCAAAGAGTTGACTCATTGGAAAAGTCCCTGATGCTGGGAGGGATTGGAGGCAGGAGGAGAAGGGAACGACAGAGGATGAGATGGCTGGATGGCATCACCGACTCAATGGACATGAGTTTGGGTGAACTCCGGAGTTGGTGATGGACAGGGAGGCCTGGTGTGCTGCAATTCATGGGGTCTCAAAAAGCCGGACACGGCTGAGCAACTGAGAAGAACTGAACTGAACTGAATACAAATTACCATGAGAATTGAGCGACCCAACAGAAGAATATGCTACAAATATAAATTAAATATTTAAGTCTCAGTACATAAACGCCTAACAAAATATGAAAAAATGAGTGAATTCACTCATAATTAGAGAAATGAAGAGATCATTTAGAACCTTTCATCTGTGAGACTAGCAAATTTCAGTTGTCCAAACTAGTGCTGTCAAGATAGTAGGAAAAAAGGTACTCTCAGAGATGGGTGGAGAAACCATTAACATAGGGAATTATTTGTCAATATCTGCTGCAATTTAAAATATGCATACCTTTGGAACTTTTGAAATGTCACTTTGAGGATCTTATCTGATAAATATATTAGCACATTTTATGATGAAATAAGATGTAGATAGATATTCAGTTAAGAAATACCTGTTTCTAGAAAAATAAACAAATGAACCAGGAACCAGTTAGTCATCTCTCTTAGTAAACCACCCCTAAGGAGCAGCCCCTGCTGGCAGCTTTTGCTGATACAGACATAGTATGTAGGAAGCAAGCTCCTAGGTGTCACTGATCATCCGTTGCTGACTCACTTTGTTTTGTTTTGTTTTAAATTTTTATTTTAACTTTAGTTTATTTTACATTACTGTATTGGTTTTGCCAAACATTGACATGAATTCACCACGAGTGTACAAGCGTTCCCAAACATGAATCCCCTCCCACCTCCCACCCCATACCATCTCTCTGGG
>SJYQ01004188.1:177346-273187 GCA_006410935.1 Redunca redunca
GGGTGTAATGGTTGTAAAAATAGTAAAATTATATCTGGCCCTTTCTTTGGAGTTGTGGGCCCTGTGGGGTCACTTTCAAGGCGGTTCCCTCTGTTTAACTTCTGTTTGCTGGTCTCTTCCATGTCAGATTTCCATCCTGGCATGGGGCGGGGGGTGTGGGGGGGGTCGGTGGTCGACCCTTTTTTTTTTTTTTGGCTCACTCTTCAACCTCGCTGTGGGGGAGGGAGGGATGCTGCACACCGATAACACTGTCGTGTGTACGTGGTGCCTCAGCCCCATTGGGTCTGTCCCTGCTCGAGGCTCACAGGCCGCTCTCGGCAGCGGGCGGGGGCACAGAAGCCGCGCCGCTCAGGCTCCACGATGCTCCGCCGGGAACCGTCTGAGGCTGGCCCTCAGATGCGTTCCCCTCCCCAGTCTAATCCGCTCGGGTTCGGCGCTCAGCTGTCTCACGTTGGCGCAGATTGGGTTGGGGTTGCGTTTTGTGCCCTTCCCAAGTCCAAGTTTCCCAGGTGCCCGGCGAATGCAGTCTCTGCAACCCGTCATGTTTCTTGCCCCTGCTGCTCAGTCTTCTGGGTGTACCGCTGACCAGCACCCCCAGAAGTTTTAGCAAAGAAGCCTGCTTGCTGTTTGGCAGGGAAAGTCTCTCCGGGGCTGCGATTGTCCCTTTCCAGCCCTTACGGCTCTGGCTGCCTGTCCCTGGCGGGGGATGGTCTGCAGCCAGCTGCTTCCGTTCTGTCCTTTGTTCTGTGCGCGGTCCTGGTGGTGTCCTATGTTCGAGCTTTTCATGTGGTTAGCTATCCCCCAGTCTGGTTTACTAGCCCAAGTTAGTTCATTCTGGTTACTTGCCGGGCGTTCCTACCCGATTCTTACAAAGCCATGCAGCCTGCGCCTCGCGCGCGTCCCTGCCCTGCCCCCACTTGCTAGCGGCGGGTGCAGGTTTCTGTGCTGCCTTTCCACTGGGGAAGTCACTGTTGGGCTTGTAATCTGTCAGTTTTAATTATTCATTTATGTATCATTCCTATTATGATGCCCTCTGTGCTTCCAGGGCTCGCCACAGACTCGGCAGGGAGAGTGTTTCCTGGTGTTTGGAAACCTCTCTTCTTAAAGTTCCTTTCCTGGGTCGGGCTTCCCTACCCAGGACGGAGCTCCCTCCCCACCTCCTTTGTCTCTTTTTTCATCTTTTATATTTTTTCCCTACCTGTTTTTGAAGGCAATGATCTGCTTTTCTGGGTGCTTGATGTCCTCTGCCAGCATTCAGAAGTTGTTTTGTGGAGTTTGCTCAGCGTTGAAATGTTTTTTTGAGGAATTTGTGAGGGAGAAAGTAATCTCCTCGTCCTATTCCCCCGCCATCTTCTCCCCCTCCTCGCTGACTCACTTTGAAGTGTAGTGTCAAGGTTGTCAAGTCCTTTCTCAAGATCAGTTTTCAGCTTCCTCAGAACATCCTTGCCAAAATTGTCGAGAAGAGACGCTGAGGTCCCAGCAAGAAGGCCACACAAGAGAACAAGTTTCCAAAGCTGAAACATCTTGTCCTGACACCTGGACAGTCATGGGAGGAACAGGAGTGAGAATTACCCACAGGGAAACAGGATCTTGGATGAGCACCTGTCACTCTGACACTCAGCAATCTTTGAAGATAGACGTGGTTATCTCCCCTCTTACAGATGGGCAGCCCAGCTCAAAAAGCCAGAGAAACTTTCTTGCCCAGAGACAAACAACCAGTGAAAGAAGGCACTAACTCCAAGTCAAGTCTCTTTACAAGAGGTCCTTTGCACATGCTGATTCCTCCGCTTGGAACATTTCCCTCGTCTCTCATTTTAAGCTGAGTCACTTTTACTGACTTTCCAGCTTCAGTAGGACATCATGTCCTCTAGCTCTCTCCCCAGAGTCTAGGTTATGAGGCCCCACTCCACCATCTTGCTGCCTTCATTCACTGTTCAGAGTCCTGGGTAGCAATTAGTGATGACTTGACTGCCTTTCCCACCCACCTGTGAATGGCTTAGAGGAGGGATTGTGACTTATTTCATGGTTGAATTCCCAACTCATAGTAAAAAAAAAACTGCACCTAGGACCGTGTTAGTGTTAGTCACTCAGCTGTGTCTGAGTCTTTGTGACCCCATGGACAGTGGCTGCCAGTCTCTCTATCCACAGGATTCTCCAGACAAGAATACTGGAATGGGTTGCTGTGCCCTCCTCCAGGGGAACTTCCTGACCTAGGGATCAAACCTATGTCTCCTAAGTCCCCAGGACTGGCAGGAGGGTTCCTTATCAAGCACCTGGTACAGTACAACAAAATAAAGTTTGCGGATTAAAAATATGAGCAAATAAGGGGCACCACATCATTTTGACAATTTGACATTCATCAATTTGACACTTCTGCTTATTGAATCTACTCCTTAATTCTCTCTATTCAAAATATTATTTAATTCAAAGGTTCTGCCCCTGCCTTTTCCCCTATAGTGTTCTGAAGGGATTCTCTGGTGGCTCAGATGGTAAAGACTGCAATGCAGAGATCGGGATTCAATCCCTGGCTCAGGAGATCCCCTGGAGAAGGAAATGGCAAACTGCTCCAGGATTCTCATCTGGAGAAATCCAAGGATAGAGGAGCCTGGTGAGCTACTGCCATGGGGTTGCAAAGAGTCAAGCACAGCTGAATGACTAACACCTTCACCTTCACCCCTATGCTTCTTGTCCCCCCAAAATTCTGTAGTCCTGCATGTGGAGTGAAATCAAGAGGGAAACCCACCAGTCACAGGTTTGAAGAAATAAACTTACAAAGTCCTTGCTCCTCTGCAGAGTCTTCTAGAATTCTGCTGGGTGGTGATGGCCCATAACTTATATTGGTGGCGATGGGGTAGGAAGCTGCCCCTGGAAACAAGCTCTGTGTCCAGAGCCATCCAAGGGGACTCCAATGAAAATAACCCCTGTCCAGAGTGAACAGGAAGACTTCCAAAACAAAGGTCACTCAGGTTGCTTGAATTGGATGGCTATGGAGAGGACTTTGTGCCAAGACTAAGAGCAGCTTCTCATGGAGCCTCCAGATACCAAGATGGTAGCCATGCACGTTGCGGGCAGGGGTAAATACTGAGATGAATTGGAGAATATTCTGGTGATGGTGATCATAGTGATCATTAGCTTAATTTTATCAGTACTTGGAAACTCAGGCTCAGAGAGGGAAAGCAGCCAGCCTGTAAGAGAGGGACAGAGATGGGGCTAGACATGCGGCCCATGGCATCAGGGTCAGTGACCAGTGAGGTCATTCTTCCCCAACCTTCTCTTGTTTCTGAGCACTCTCCATAGCATCCCTCACAGTGGAACCAGCTTCAGGACAAATGTTGCAATGACAGGCTGCTCAGGACCCACCCTCCCCATCTGCCCACTCCATTGAGTCAGTAGAGTTTCTCCTGAGAGTGAATATAGTCTGCCTCCGTATATATCCCCATATGTGTGTTATCCCTCTGCACACTAGCCCCCAACTTCTCTACTCTCTGTGCAGCTGCCAGAAGGTAAACTCTCACCTTAACCCAAAGTCCCAACATGGCCCTTTGTCATCTACTCACTGCCACCCGAAAATTACCTACCTCTCTCTCATGGCCCTACTGTCTTCCTTCTTTTCCAGTAAAATATCAGATTCATTGCTGCCTTGGCCCTCTGCATGGATCATTCCCTCTTTATAAAGATCTGCTCTTGGGAGGGGGTTTCAGGATGGGGAACACATGTACACCCATGGCTGATTGTTCAAAGACAGGCAGTGATACAAGTCTAAAAATTTGTGAAGTCTGGACTTATTGTGAGTTTGAATGTCAGGACTCAACTCACACTGGCTTCAAGAGCAGATTTTTTAAAAATTAATTTACTTAGTTTAATTGGAAGCTACACGTGAAATGAACCCAACGTATTTTCCTCTTCCACTTCACATATTTTCAGTTTGCTGAAATTTTCTGCTTGGGCAATAGCTTTTAAAGAAAGAGATTAAATAAAACCATCGAATAAGTTTGTTTGAACTGTGGATGCCTGACCTCCACCCTATTTACTTAGGGTCAGGGGCTCCAGGGTGGCTGGACCGAAATGGAGTTATCCGGACAAAGGTGGCTCAAAGGTACTTTTGACTTTGAGTTCCAAGAGCTATGATCCTAACACCATCCTCTGGACCCCACCTCTGCCTAGACATAACCACCCAACACTAGGTATTTATCCTGCCTCATCTTGAGTCCCCTCATCAGCAGTCAGGCACGGGTGTTACTGCACTCATTTTTAGACTGAGGGGTGTGAGGCTCACAAGGGGAGGATGACTTTCTCAAGGCCACGCAGTTTGGAAAGGGCCAGAGCTGGAAAGTGCACCCAGTTCTGCATCCTCTCCCACCGGGATTGGCTGCTCCCATCTCAGCCTCTGGGGCAGCAGTGAGTCGCACTCTTTGGCCTAAGTGTTTAGAACCCTATAAGCCCAAGCCAGTGCATGGCCCTGGGCTTGGCACCGCAGCTCTACTTCCACCCTTGGCGCTCATGACAACCCCCTAAGGAGGTCTGGAAGCACCATTTTCCAGTCGAGGAAACTGAGATTTAGGAAAGAGAGGTGACTGGCCCAGGCTCAAAATGACAAGAACCTAGCATTTGTGTTCTCAGGGAAGGACCTTTCACTGAGATCACATCGAGGCCAGCTGGTCAGTCAGAAGAGTGCTTAGGTTTGAATAGCTTGTTTACTTCTTGACCTCTGCTGTTTGGGTTGGTTGTAATGCCTGGTGCATTGGGCATATGTCAACCAGGAACACCTGGTCCAGGAAGCACAGATGGGTGCCCACATGGCATAAGGCTGGTAGCACTGGATAGAGAGTTCAGGTCATCCAGGGACAGTGTCCTCCATTCACCCAACCACACCTCAGCATGGACCTGTAACCCTGTCCTTAACTTGAACGCAGGCAGGGCTGAGTAGTGGTAAAGCCAGAGGTTTGGAGAGCTAGTGTTCCTTACACTGATTCTGGTCTGTCATCAGAGCACAGGGAAAATGCCCAATCCTGTGGCGGGAACTTGAGGATGCCATTCAGTAGAGCCTTGGACTGGTCAGCAGACTCACCTCACAGGCTGTCAGCACCCAGTTCTGCAAACGTTTGAAGTCCCTCCTCCCCTGGTTGTGGGCACAGAGCTGAGGATTGTGCAAAAATCTTGTGCAGAGAATTGTCCCAGCTCAGGAATATGGCCCAAGGGACTGAGTGTGACATTGTGACCTCAGACCTGGTGTTGGCCCCAAAGCTTCAGCCTCCTCATTGGAAAATGGTGAGACAACTCCATGCCAAGTGGCAAAATGGAAATTGTATACCCCACCTCTGGGGACACAATATACAGTCATGAAGTACTCCTTTCCAGTTTGGAATCAATCTGTTGTCCCATGTCCGGTTCTAATTGTTGATTCTTGTCCTGCATACAGATTTCTCAGGAGGCAAGTAAGGTGTCTGGTATTCCCATCTCTTTAAGAATTGTTCATATCTTGTTGTGATCTGCACAGTCAGAGTTTTGGCGTAATTAATAAGGCAGAAGTAAATGTTTTTCCAGATCTCTCTTGCTTTTCCAATAATCCAAAGGATGTTGGCACTTTGTCCATCTGGTTCCTCTGCCTTTTCTAAATCCAGCTTGAACATCTGGAAGGTTATGCTACACATACTGTTGAAGCCTCTCGGAGAATTTTGAGCATTGCTTCGCTAGTGTGTGAGATGAGTGCAATTGTGCGGCAGTTTGAACATTCTTTGGCATTGCCTTTCTTTGGGATTGGAATGAAAACTGATCTTTTCCAATCCTGGGGATGCTGCTGAGTTTTCCAAATTTGCTGACATATTGAGTGCAGCACTTTCACAGCATCATCTTAGGATCTGAAATAACTCAACTTGAATTCCATCACCTCCACTAGCTTTATTTGTAGTGATGCTTCCTAAGGCCCACTTGACTTCACATTCCAGGATGTATGGTTCTAGGTGAGTGATCATACCATCGTGGTTATCTGGGTCATGAAGATTTTTTAATGTACTTTTTCTGTTTATTCTTGTCACCATTTCCTAATATCTTCTGCTTCTGTTAGATCCATACCATTTCTGTAATTTATTGTGCCCATCGTTGCATGAAAAGTTCCCTTGGTATCTCTAATTTTCTCAAAGAGATCTCTAGTCTTTCCCATTCTATTGATTTCCTCTATTTCTTTGCATTGCTCTCTAAGGATGGCTTTATCATCTCTCCATGCTATTCTTTGTAACTCTGCATTCAAATGGATATATCTTTCTTTTTTTCCTTTGCCTTTAGCTTCCCTTCTTTTCTCAGCTATTTGTAAGGCCTTTTCAGACAACCATTTTGTGTTTTTGCATTTCTTTTTCTTGGGGATGGTCTTGCTCTCTGCCTCCTGTACAATGTTATGAAACTCCATGCCTAGTTCTTCGGTCACTCTATCAGATCTGATCTGATCCCTTGAACCTATTTGTCACTTCTACTTTATAATTGTAATGGATTTGATTTAGGTCATACCTGAATGCTCTAGTGATTTTCCCTACTTTCTTCAATTTCAGTCTGAATTTTGCAACAAGGAGTTCATGATCTGAGCCACAGTTGCTCCCAGTCTTGTTTTTGCTGACTGTATAGAGTTTCTCTATTTTTGCCTGCAAAGAATATAGTCAATCTGATTTTGGTATTGACCATTTGGTTATGTCCATGTGTGGAGTCTCCTCATGTGTTGTTGGAAGAGACTGTTTGCTATGACCAGTGAATTCTTTAGGCAAAACTCTATTAGCATTTGCCCTGCTTCATTCTGTACTCCAAGGCCAAATTTGCCTGTTACTCCAGGTATCTCCTGACTTCCTACTTTTGCATTCCAGTCCCCTATGATGAAAGGATATATTTGGGTGGTATTAGTTCTGGAAGGTCTTATAGGTCTACATAGAACCGTTCAACTTCAGCTTCTTCAGCATTACAGATTGGGTCATAGACTTGGATTACTGTGATGTTGAATGGTTTGCCTTGGAAATGGACAGAGATCATTCTGTCATTTTTGAGATTGTGCCCAAGTACTGCATTTCAAACTCTTTTGTTGGCTATGAGGGCTACTCCAAAAAGTTGGCTTAAAACTCAACATTCAAAAAACTAAGATCATGGCATCTGGTCCCATCACTTCATGGTAAATAAATGGGGAAGCAATGGAAACTGTGACAGACTCTACTTTTGTGGGCTCCAAAATCACTGGAAATGGAAAGCGCAGCCATGAAATTAAAAGATGTTTGCTCCTTGGAAGAAAAGCTATGACCAATGTAAACAGCATATTAAAAAGCAGAGACATTACATTGCCAACAAAAGTCTGTCTCATCTAGCTATAGTTTTTCCAGTAGTCATATGAATGTGAAAATTAGACCATAAAGAAAGCTGAGCACTGTAGAACTGATGCTACTAAGCTGTGGAGTTGGGGAAGATTCTTGAGAGTTCCTTGGACTGCAAGAAGATCAAACCAGTCAATCCTAAAGAAAATCAGGGCTGAATATTCATTGGATGGACTGAGGCTGAGGCTAAAACTCCAATACTTTGGCCACCTGATGAGAAGGACTGACTCAATGGAAAAGACCCTGGTGCTGGGAAAAACTGAAGGCAGAAGCTGGTGACATAAGAGGATGAGATGGTTGGATGGCATCCCCTGCTCGATGGACATGAGTTTGAGCAAGCTCCAGGAGTTGGTGATGGACAGGGAAGCCTGGAAGGCTGCAGTCCATGGGGTCACAGAGAGTCATGCATTACTGAGTGATGAGCTGAACTGAACTCTGCGGTCTGGTGAATTGGGCTCAAATCCTCTTTTTGTATGTTTCTGGCTATTTGGCCTGGACAAGAAGCTTCATCTCCCTGAGCCTCAGGTCCACCTAGGTGTGAAATGGGACTAACTGTGGGCCTCTCCTCCCAGGGGTGACATGAGAAGTGGTGGGATAATGTGTGTAAGCCCCTGATACACGGTTACTACAGTGATGATGATTACAGTTGTTGCTGGTGTCTCCTCACTCCCCTCCAGCTCCGCTTTTACCAGTTTATGACACCACTGCACAGGGTTCTGGAGAGGCTGTATTGGGAGGATTAAGCAGCCAATATGCTTAATCAATTGCAACTGCATTTCTTATTTTTTGCATGCAGTAAAGACAAAATGAGTTTGAATGGGCTCAGATCTACAGGGACCTATGTTCACAAATTCTGGCACCCTTGGATGCTAATATGTAGCCCGTGGCACAAATGGTTCCTCATTCTCCCTCAGTTTCCCTTCTGGGATCAAGTTAGTGAGTTTGAACTGTGGTCTCAAGTAGGACTCTGATTGATTGTAGGGCCTGGAAGGAGCTTTCTGCCAAGGTCCCCTTCCTGGAAGCTTCTGGGCTTGGAGGGGAGGATTGATTAGCTGCAATGTGGAGACAGCTCCTGAGCAGAGTCTTAGGGCTGAGTGGGATTGAAAAGCTGGAGGGAGAGAAGGAGTGATGACCAGGGGAATGGAACAGCCTGGACAAAGGCTCAGCACTGACCTAAGTGGGCTACTGCTCAAGAGAAGCCCTGAATTCTGAGACCTCCTTGTGTACTATTGTGGGAGTTGGGATTGTCACAAAATATAGACAGAAAGAAAAACTCTCATCCCTTTGCTATGGCCAGCAGGGGAAGAGCCAGCTCTAGAATAGACTGACTTCACATGAAATCAGCTAGCTTTGTCTCTGACCAGCCATGTGACCCTGAGAAGTCATTCCACCTTTCCTTTTAGAGATTTAGTAACCAAACATTCCCCAAGAGCCATTCACTGCATCAATCAGTAAAAGTTAGAATCAAATGAGATACAGTGCATAATGATTGAATATGGGATTTCTCAGCACTGTTTGACAGTAATTCCAGTGTGCAGAAGCTGACATTCATTTGCGCTCACCAATGTCAGACTCCGGTATAGCACTTTCCACTCATTGACTCATTTAATTCTCACATCAACACAACGAGGGAGGTTTACTGTTAACTCCACTGGGCAGGCGAGAGGACTGGTTCCGAGAGGGTAAGTAAGTTGCCTGAGATCATGCAGCTGGTAACAGCAGAGGCCAGGTCATGCTCCGCTCGGTCCAACCTCTCACCTCACGTGTGTCAGCAGCCCCGGCACAGCCTGAACTGAGGTCACTTGGGAGAGCTGGTCCAAGGCCCCTCTAGCTGCCCCAGGGGCTCAAGAGCCCCCTGTGGTGACTTGACCTTGTGGGGCATCCTTCAGACAGAAGGCCCTTGAGTGAAGCAGTGCTGGTTCAGGCCTCTCTGTGTTCACGACTCTCCCTTGAGGACAACAGTGGTTCTTCCCTCACAGAACTGCACACAGCACTGAGATTGCTCCTTGGGAAAATGGGCAAATGTTCCCTGGGCCTTTTGGCAGGAGAATCAGATGGCCTCCTGGAAAGGAGAGGCTGGGGGACCCTGAGGTGATAGCCTGGGTCAGTCTTCTGCAGAGGTGATGCAGTTGTGAGTAAGGAGTGCTCTGCTCCCCACTCCAAGACCAAGGGGGAAGCTGAGGACTTGCATGTTGAGGAGACAGAAGGGCCATGAGAGGAATCTCATCAGTCCTGGGTGGGAGAGATCAAGGCCAGGACAGCGGGACCTGATTGGAGCTAGGGAGACGGGACATCACCTCCTTGAGCAAGGGATTCCATAGCCACGGGTTTAAATCCTACCCCTGCCAGTTGCTACCCTGTCACCTCAATGATTCACTTGTCCTCTGTGAGCCTCAGTTTCCTAATCTGTCCAGTGGGGACAAGAGCAGTGTTCCTGGCAGAAGGGTGCTGTCAGGGAGTCATGAGGTCAGGTGTGCTGGTGAAAGCAGCCCTCCATCATGGTGGTGGTGTTAGCAGAAGCAGAGTGAGGCTGTCTCTACATGACCTTGGGTCACTTTCTTGCCCATCTTGGGCTGCAGTGGTCCCATTTGAAAGACAAGGAAGTGGGGCTGGATAATCCCAAAATTCCTGTCCAGCTTTGGATCCAGGTCTCTGCTGCCCTGATTGCCAATACCTCACCTTTCCTGAAATCCCAATGGAAGGAATGCCATGGACCACACAGGAGGTGCAGAAATGGCTTTTGATTGCTGCGGGTGGAGGGCGAGGAGCATAGGGTGTCCTGACTGCGAGGAGTATCTGAGAGTGTCTTTAACTGGGCTCAGTTGTCACTCCTGGGGGATGGTGGCAGCACCGACTGTCCCAGAGGGAGACGGTACAGAGATTCAGTCAAGTCCCTGGGAAGCAACCTGGAAGGAGACTCCAGTGTGAGGCATGGGCAACCCAGAGACCTTATTGGTTCCTGCGTTCACCAGGCACAGCAGCTGGAGTACCTTCCCCCAAACCCTGTGAGCTCAGAGGCTCGGGGAGGGACCGGCCCTAGTGGTTTGGGGTCTTTCTCTGGCACCTGGCACTGAGCCCTCCTCATCCCCTCACCCTCCTACCCCCTCACCTTAGCAACAATGGCCGATGTGAAAAGATTGATCAGGGCCCAGAGGAGAAAGGGTTCAGGGCTCAGTGTATGATTGCAGTGGATCAGACTGAGATGCAGGTCAGCTCTCTATCCATGACCAGTGTCAGAGCTCAGTCAACAGCTGCAGTCAAAGCTCAGTCTGACTGTTCTGGGCTCCATCAGGAAACAGAATTAAGTGCAGTCTGAGTGTGCGACTGAAGGTCAGAACTCGGTGTGACCAACATCAGGGCTCAGCTTGCTGCTAGAGAAAGAGGAGAAGCCAAGCTTTGATTCTGCTTCTCCACAGGCCCGTGTGCGTGCGCATGTGTGTGCGTGTGTGTGGGTGGGTGTGCATGTGCACGCATGCGTGTGCATGCATCCGTGCGTGCACACGTGCACGTGTGTGTGTGTGTGTGTGTGTGTGTGTGTGTGTGTGTTGGAGGGGGTGTTCATCCTCCCTCAGCCCAGGGCCCAGAGGCCAGCCCTCACCAGCAGGCAGACTTTGAAGCAGTTTTCCTCCTCTGTTCTATTCATTTTCGTGTTGGGGTTTGTAAACTTCCTCTGAAAGAACAAATCAGTAGCAGTTCTCAGCCTCCAGCAATGGAAGGCTGAATAGAAATCAGACATGCCACCGTTCAGCGGGTCACACTTGACAGCCATGGGACCTCTTACAAGTCACTCCATCTCTCTGAGCTCAGTTAGTGCATCTGTAAAATGGGTATAATGATACTACCCTTTAACATTAACATCTTAGAACCTTAAAGAATCTAGACTTTTAACATTCCAGAACCCTGTGCTCTTAGAAACATTGACCTCTGGAACCTGAAACTTTATAGAGTTAAATGGGACCCCGGGAACCATAGAGAAGTGTTTTTGTATTTTCTACAGTTTTGTGTATCTACAACTCCCTGAGGATGTTGTTAAAACAGTAATTATTGAGCAGCAGGTCTGGGGTAGGACCTAAGAGTCTGTATTTCTAAGGTGTATTCATGGGAGGTCAGCGCTGCTGGTCTGAGGACCACAGTTTGAGCATGACTAAAGTTCAGTAAACCACAGAACAACATGGAGGATTTTTTTTTTTTTAATAAAGCAGATTCCCATCTGCCTTCCAGAGTGACTATTATAGAATCTTTGGAATTTTGGGCACATGGTACATTCAGTTTTTAATATGATGCTCATGGATCTGAACTAAGGTATGTATAGTTTTCATACTTAAATGAATTAAAATTGTGTTCAATGAAGAAAAATATTAGCTATAAGGCCAACCGGCAGTCTATGGGTGTGGTAAATAGTTCTAGTGTGGGACCAGTGATTTCAGCTCATGTCAGGCTCCTGCTCACCTCCTCCCCAGGCCGGGCTGAGTAAAGGTGGGCAGGTAGCAACTGGCTGGCCCAAAGGAAATTGGCCTCTCAGAAAGGAAGGTGCCAGAGAGTAGAGCCCACCAGGGAAAGTCACACCTGCCCCCACCAGGCCTGGCTCTGTCCCTCCAGTCGTGGGAGACTCACCTCATAGTGTGCTACCTGGGACAACACCTGATTCATGAGACTGATTGCAAGTCCACAACCCTGTTGAGCAGTCCAATGTACCTGGAGAAGAGAGGAAACTGATAAAGCTCAGTGAAGTTGGCAGAGCAGCCAAGCAGGAGTAGTGGGAAGAGGGTGGAAGATGGTGGGGCATCTTGAAGTCAGGTGACTTGAGCCTCTACCCAGGGAGATCATCACTTAGAACCCCATGGTTGACAAGAAGTAGCTCATGAGACACTCCCACCATGACTACAGCCACCCCAGTAGCTCATAAGAGACTCATCACAACCCTAAGATCTCATTCATCCATCCATCCATTGATCTATCCAATTATCCATTCTTCCACCCATCCATTCTTCTATCCATCCGTCCATTCTTCTATCCTTCCAGTCAACCATTCATGGCAATCCACTCCAGCACTCTTGCCTGAAAAATCCCATGGATGGAGAAGCCTGATAGGATACAGTCCATGGTGTCACAAAGAGTCGGACATGACTGAGCGACTTCACTTTCACTTTCAAATATGTGCTCAGAACCAAGCCTGACTGGGGACACAGTGATGAGCAAAGCACAAGCAACTCCTGGTGCCTAAATACTGCATCGGCTAAAAGGTTCATTTGCAGTTTTCTGTAACAGCTTATGGAAAACCCAAAACTTTCGGCCAACCCAATCTTAAACATGTTTTCCTAAGGCTGGCTCCTTTCCACTTTTGGCTCTCAGCATCACTGTCACCTCCTAAGGGCAGCCCTCGTGACTGTCTAAAGGATGGCTTTGTGTCATAGCGTCCTGTTAGGTGTGCTATTCTGCCCAGGAATGATTGCAATCGAATATTTTCCTTGTGGGCTCCTTACTGCTGGACTGAATGCTCGCCTGTCTGCTTTTCCCTCCAGAGACTAAGTTCCATGAAAACAAGCAACTTGCTAGCAATCACCAGCAAATTCTCTAGAGCTCTCAGTATGGTGCCTGTCTGGCATGGAGCAGATGCTCCACACATTTTTGGTTGGAGGAAAGAATGGAGTAAACATGTGATTGAATATATAATAACAACTTGTGACAAGTAGAATCTTAAGCGAGTGAAGAGGAGGAACCTTATTTCAGACCTTAAACAATGACACATACATGGAAATGGGATCCAGGAAAGGTGCCCTAGGTGCCTGAGCAGCCCACGCACAGGTCTTGAGTGAAAGGAATCTGTCTGAGGCACAGAGCAAAAGCTAGCATCTCTAGAGCAGAGAGGGCAAGGTGTGGATCTAGACCAGGCAGAACCCAGATGACCCTGGGAGGACCTGAGAATCCACCCAAAGCAGAGAGGAAAGCCCCCAGAAGGTCTGGAGCAGCAGAGTGGAATGCCATTTTGCAGATACGGACACTGAGACCCGGAAGGCAGAATGGTTTCCCTGCCATGATAGACCAGGCAGTGTCCAGCAGGGCTCAGGCACTTGGACTTACATCTCAGTCTTTCCAAATGATGGTAGGCTACAGAGCCTGTCTGTGGTTCTGGGGGTCTGTAGGCAACCAGTGATCGGATCCCTTGTTCAGGCAGGATGAACTGACCTCTGCTCATGGCTCAGCATTGTTCTCTGCCAAGGACAATCTATCCCAGCCTTCAGCTTCCAGATCATTTCTCCTCTCCCAGCCAAGACCAGGATCAGCCTTTCTCTTTCCACCCTCTTCCCTGGGCTAAACATGCTCTATCAAGCATGCAGTTTAAGACGTAGATTTGATGGGATACCGGAGATTAGTGATTTAAATGAAGATGATTCAGTTTTCAAGATCTCATTTTGGAAATTTCCCAGTGTGTGGAGGATGATTTGGAGACAATCTGAATTAGAGCCCATGGTAGGCATTTACTACTTCTCTTTCCTTTCCTAACTAGAGGCAAGAAGCTAAACACAGTGAATTATTATTATTATCATTACTATTACTGAGGGATATTATGTATTTATGAGAAGGGTCAGCTCTTCAAGTAGACAAAACAGTGTTAAATGTGCAAGCATCTAACAACAGAGCTTCAAAAAGCATGAAGCAAAAACAGATAATGTTGAAAGGTGAAATACATCAATTCTCAGTTATGGTTAGAGAGGTCAACACTCCTGTCTCAGTAAGGGGAAGAACCAAGACACAGAAAGACATCATGGATATTGTTATTACTGAGAGCTTAGTATGTGCCCAGCTGCATGCTAAACATTTGCATTTTCTCATTTGGACAACACAGGAGGCTATATTCAGTTCAATTCAGTTCAGTCACTCAGTCATGTCCGACTCTTTGCAATCCCGTGGACTGCAGCACGCCAGGCCTCCCTGTCCATCATCAACTCCCAGAATTTACCCAAACTCATGTCCATTGAGTTGGTGATGGCATCCAACCATCTCATCCTCTGTCGTCCCCTCCCCCTGTCTGCAATCTTTCCCAGCATCAGGGTCTTTTCAAATGAGTCAGTTCTTCACATCAGGTGGCAAAAGTATTGGAGTTTCAGCTTCAACATCAGTCCTTCCAATGAACACCCAGGACTGATCTCCTTCAGAATAGACTGGTTGGATCTTCTTGCAGTCCAAGGGACTCTCAAGAATCTTCTCCAACACCACAGTTCAAAAGCATCAATTCTTGGGCACTCAGCTTTCTTTATGGTCCAACTCTCACATCCATACATGACTACTGGAAAAACCATACCCTTGACTAGACAGACCTTTGTTGGCAAAGCAATGTCTCTCCTTTATAATATGCTGTCTAGGTTGTCATAACTTTCCTTCCAAGGAGTAAGCATCTTTTAATTTCATGGCTGCAATCACCATCTGCAGTGATTTTGGAGCCCAAAAAAATAAAGTCAGCCACTGTTTCCCCATCTATTTCCCATGAAGTGATGGGACCAGATGCCATGATCTTAGTTTTCTGAATGTTGAGCTTTAAACCAACTTTTTCACTCTCCTCTTTCACTTTTATCAAGAGGCTCTTTACCTTCACTTTCTGCCATAAGGGTGGCATATCTGAAGTTATTGATACTTCTCCCGGCAAGCTTGATTCCAGCTTGTGCTTCATCCAGCCCAGCATTTCTCGTGATGTACTCTGCATATAAGTTAAATAAGCAGGAGGCTATGAGTTAGGTATTATTACCATCCTCAGTTTACATATGTGAAAACTGAAGCTTCTAGAGGCTAAATTGATTCCAAAACCACAAGTTAGTGGCAAAGCTAGTTTGACTCCAGAGTCTGACCTCTTCTTTACCATACTCTGCTCCCTCCCAGGTAAGGAATAGGGCTGAAATTAAGGGTCCCAACTCCTCTGAGCTCCCCTCTCTGCTGAGATGTGTGGACCTGACCTGCCCAGCACGGTGAATGAGATGCTGCGTTGGTCATTTCTGCATTCTGCCATGACCACTGTAGAGACACTAGCATCATCAGTTTCAATGCTGACAGTAAACTGGAGGACCAAGTTGAGGCCCAGGTGGACAATCTCACCCAAAAGATGCCTGTAGGGAGTAAGATTTACCGTGAACAGAGATGGGGAAGTCCCTTCATGTTGCCTTTAGTCTCTCTCTTGTATGGACATTATATGGGATGTCTATTGACAAGGACAAGGAAGCCTGTCCATGGGGTCACAAAGAGTCTGTTTTTTAATTTTTATTTTAACTTTATTTTACTTTACAATACTGTATTGGTTTTGCCATACATTGACATTAGGAGTTTCTTCTCTGGGTCATAAAGTTTTGGCTCATGTGAAATTTCTGTAGAGTATCACACAAATGAATAAAAAAAATAAGAGTTAACACTTCTTAAGCAAAATGTTACATTATATATTTACAAAAAGTATTTTACCTGTGTTAATCCATTTAATCTCGACAGCAATACCATGAAAAAAAGCACTGTCATTATCTCTGTTTTCAGAATGAGGAAACATGTGGTATAGAAAAGTTTAGGAACTATCTCAAGATCTCATCACTAATGAATGATGAAGTCATAGAGTGCTTTTACACATCCTCATTTTCCTATCTCTTTGGATCATATTTATATGTAACTTTCAGATGATCCTCATTACATAATGTACACTGCTATATGGCCCATACTAGTCACTGCTATTTACAGAGAATCTTGAGAGACAAAATGATGCTGGAGGAAATTTGCCAAAGAGTTACACGTTCACATCTGCTCAATTCTCAAACTTTATAATTAAAGTGTTATAACTTTGGAAATATATTTCATGGAGGATTTTTCTAACAGAGATTTTGTTATGGGCAAAGTTTCTGAGAAGATTTTAAAGGTTGGATTTAGGAGTTGCAAAGACCTCCTTATTTTACAGATTTGGAGACTAAGGCAGCGGCTGAAAAGTGCCTGATTCCAGGTTGGAGATCTATTGGCCATACTGCACGGCCTCTCCCAAACCTCAGATTCTAAGGCACACTCGTGGTTTCATAATGACTTCAGCAGTGATGGGGATGCTCACTTCAGTGGTGTTTTCAGAAGTCGCTTCTAATGTGATATCCAGCATATGAAGGTTACTGATATTCACCGTGTGCATAAACCACATTCACCCTTGTCATTCCTCCTGACAGCCATTGCTGGGCTCTTCTCTATGCCAGTGTTGTGCTGAGCATTTGAGCCTCATGGACCTTGCCTGCTTTGGTCTCATGAGAACCCTGCTCAGGGGTTGGATTCTTTCCATTGGATGGTATGGCAGACAGGATCAGACAGCTGTGATTTCCCTTAAGACTCCAAGGGTGAATATGTGCCAGAGCCAGCATATTTATTTAAGATTGATACATAGGTGCTTTACAATGTTGTGTTAGGTTCAGGTGTGGTGGCTCAGAGAGTAAAGAATCTGCTTGCAATGCCAGAGACCTGGGTTCGATCCCTGGGTCAGGAAGATTCCTTGGATAAGGAAATAGCAACCCACTCCAGTATTCTTTCCTAGAGATTTCATGGACAGAGGAGCCTCGTGGGCTACAGTCTGTGGCGTCACAAAGACTCAGACATGACTGAGCGACTAACACTTTCACTTCTCATTAAGTTCAGGTATACAGCAAAGTGATTCAGATATATTGATATAGGTATAGAGGTATTTTTATTTCAGATTCTTTTCCCTTATAGGTTATTACAAAATATTGAGTATAGTTCCCTGTGCTATATAGTAGGTCCTTGTTAGTTCTCTATTTTATATATAGTAGTGTGTATATATTTAGCCTATCCCTTCTCCAGCAGATCTTCTCTACCGAAGAATTGAACTGGGGTCTCCTGCATTGCTGGTGGATTCTTAAACAGCTGAGCTACCAGGGAAGCCCTCTGCAAGAACACACAAGGTTTATTCATCTTTCTATCTTTGACATTAAAATTATGTCCCCAAAGAGATGAATTCTATTTTCTGGGACAAAGATCTCCAAATGAACAATCAACTCACCCTATAAGCCTGTTCACTACTTTTAAAATTCCAGAAATGAATTCTTCCAATAAGTTCTTAGTATCCTCAGTCGTCTCTTGGGCCTCCTCAGCAGTACTGGATTCCTGGGGCAACATGAAATCAGTCTTCAATTGCTGAAAGATAGCTGCAAAAACAAGTCTCCATTTAGTGTGGAACACAAATTATGAAGCAGCTCCTAGGCACCAGGTACTAAATGAGACTATTTGCTTATGTCATTTCATTTAATCTTTGTAATAATTCCACAGAATAGGTATTACTATTATCTGCACTTTCAGATGAGGAAATAAAAGATCAAAAGTTTAAGAAATGGATCAAAATCACACAGATAGAAGACCTTGTTCTCTCTACACTGCCTTCATGCTGATACATACTCAGTATTTATCAACAAAGCAATCAACCAACTGAGCAGGCAATAGGTATTGATTGCACATTGGCTTCTAGTAATAGAGCACTAATGAGCTGGTCATACAAAGTAAACTTAGAATAGAACAAGAAGTGGAAAATCTAGAACCAAAGAAAATATATGGATCTAAACTATAAAAGTGGTAAATTGGGGTCCCTGGATGACAGCTTTGCATAAAGCCTCGAAAGAGATGACTCACAGAGGAGAACAAACAAGGACAGAGAGTCCTAATGGACAGAGAAAAGAGGGATTTGATAGGGGAAGTGACTTGGCCAAGGTTGAATGGCACATTTGAAAAGTATTAAGAAAATCTCTGTAGAAGATACTTCAAGTGAGAAACAATAAGGAAACAACTAGCTCAAAGAATAATAAAAGGCTGCAAGAAAAGTATGTAGTCAAAGTACTGTAATGTGGCTCTGCAATGGACAGTACTTAGTTAAAATGATGCAGAGATGGAAACTACATCTGGTCCATTAACTTATTAGGTGACTTTCATGCAGATATTTCTGCTTCTGAGCTCAGTTTTATCAGCAATGAAATTGGAATGTGGGTCCCTCCTGTGTCTTTAAAGTTGCCAGGCTTCCCTGGTGGCTCAGATGGTAAAGAATCTGCCTGCAATTCAGAAGACCTGTGTTCAATCTCTGGGTTGGGAAGATCCCCTGAAGAAGGAAATGGCAACCCACTCCAGTATTCTTGCCTGGAAATTCCATGGACAGAGGAGCCCAGCAGGCTACACTCCATGGGATCGCATAGATCTGGACATGACTGAACGACTATCACTCAGTCACTCTCAAGCCCTGGCAAGTTTTGAAGGGCAGTCATTTTCAGAAGTTAGCTTCTTCTATAAAGAATGCTTAGCAATGTGTAGTAATGCTTCCAAAAAGTGAAAAGAAGACCAAGTTCTTTCACAAAATCAGAATTACAAGGAAATATGATTAACTAAAAAGGTAGGTAATTTTAAAGCTACCTAGGCTAGGTGGGAATCCTTTTCCAATTAGTTAATACAAATTACTAAGAAAATTGAATAATGCAGCAGCAGATGTGACACAAATTAAATAAATATCTAAGTTCAATACATAAATGGCTAATAAAATATGAAAAACATGAGTGAATTCTTTCATAATTAGAGAAATGCTGAGATGAATTATAACCTTACATCTATGAGACTGGAAAAAATTTCAGTTGACCAAACCAGTGCTGCCAGGGAAGTAGAAAAAAAGATACTCTCACAGATGATTGGAGAAACTATTAACATAGGGGATTATTTGTCAATATGTGCTATAATTTAAAATATGCATAATTTTTGAACTTTTGAAATGTCACTTTTTGGAATTTATCCTATGAATACATTAGGAATGTTTACCATGATATGAGATGCAAATTGATATTCAGTAATGAAATACCTGTTTCCAGAAAATGAAAGTGAGAGTGAAGTCGCTCAGTCATGTCCGACTCTTTGCGACCCATGGACCCACCAAGCTCCTCTGTCCATGGGATTCTCCAGGCAAGAATACTGGAGTGGGTTGCCATTTCCTTCTCCAGGAAAAGTAATAAACAAATGAACCAGGAACCAGTTAGTCACCTCTCTTAGATGGGGAAACAGTGGCAGACTTTACTTTTTGGGGCTCCAAAATCACCGCAGATAGTGACTGCAGTCATGAAATTAAAAGACACTTACTCCTTGGAAGGAAAGTTATGACCAACCTAGTTAGCATATTAAAAAGCAGAGACATTACTTGCCAACAAAGGTTTGTCTAGTCAAGGCTATGGTTTTTCCAGTAGTCATGTATGGATGTGAGAGTTGGACTATGAAGAAGGCTGAGCGCCAAAGAATTGATGCTTTTGAACTGTGGTGTTGGAGAAGACTCTTGAGAGTCCCTTGGACTGCAAGGAGATCCAACCAGTCCATTCTAAAGATCAGTCCTGGGTATTCTTTGGAAGGACTGATGCTAAAGCTGAAACTCCAATACTTTGGCCACCTCATGTGAACAATTGACTCATTGGAAAAGACTGATGCTGGGAGGGATTGGGGGCAGGAGGAGAAGGGGACGACCGAGGATGAGATGGCTGCATGGCATCACCAACTCAATGGACATGAGTCTGAGTGAACTCTGGGAGTTGGTGATGGACAGGGAGGCCTGGCGTGCTGCAATTCATGGGGTCGCAAAGAGTCGGACACGACTGAGCGACTGAACTGAACTGAACTGAACTGAACTGAATATAAGTAACAGCCCTTGCTGGCAGCCTTGGGTAATACAGGCATAGTATTTAGGAAGCAAGCTCCTAGGTGCCACTGATCACCCATTGTTGACTCATTGTTGATCATCCATTGTTGATCATCACATTGTTGTACTGTCAAGGTTGCCAAGTCCTTTCTCAACACCAGATTTCAGCTTCCTCAGAACATCCTTGCCAAGATTGTCAAGAAGAGATGCTGAGGTCCCAGCAAGCAGGCTACACAAGAGAACAAGTTTCCAAAGCTGAAACATCTCATCCTGACACCTGGACAGTCATGGGAGGATCAGGAGTGAGAATTACCCACAGGGAAACGGGATCTCGGATGAGCACCTATCACTCTGACACTCAGCAGTCCTTGAAGATAGACGAGGTTATCTCCTCTCTTACAGAGAGGCAGCCCAGGTCAGAAAGCCAGAGAAACTTTCTTGCCCAGAGACAAACAGCCAGTGGATGAAGGAGCTACCATGTGATAAGTCACGCTTGACTCCAGGTCATTTCTCTTTACTAAACATCCTTTGCACATGCTGGTTCCTCTGCCTAGAACATTTTCCTCTTCTTTTCATTTTTAGCTAAGTCACTTCTTACTGATTTTCCAGCTTCAGTAAGACATCATGTCCTCTAGACCTCTCCCCAGAGTCTAAGTTAGGGGGCCCCACATAACCATCTTGCTGCCTTCATTCACTGTTCAGAGCCCTGGGTACCAATTAGTGACAACTTTGCTCCCTTTCCCATCAGGATGTGAATTCTTTAGAGGAGGGACTGTGACTTATTTCACAGTTGAATTCCCAACTCTTAGTAGAAAACCTGTACCTAATATACAGTACAACAAAATAAAGTTAGCTGAATGAAAGTATGAACATATAAATGGGCACCTCATCATGATGCTGCATTCGTCATCAATTTGACACTTCTCCTAATTAAACCTATTTCTTAATTTGCTCTATTCAAAATATTAGCTAATTCAAGTGGCCTACCCCTCTGCCTCCTGCCCCCAGGGCCTTCTAAAGGGCTTCCCTGGAGGCTCAGATGGCAAAGACTGCCATGCAGCAGACCTGGATTTGATCCCTGGGTCAGGAAGATCCCCTGGAGAAAGGAAATGGAAAACCTCTGCAGTATTCTTGCCTGGAGAAATCCATGGATAGATGAGCCTGGTGGGCTACTGGCCATGGGGTCCCAAAGAGTAGAGCATGATTGAAGGACTAACACTTTCATTTTCATCCCTATGCCTCTTGTCCCCAAAACCTTCTGTAGGCCTCCATGTCAAGTGACATTAACAGGGAAGCCCACCAGTCACAGGTTTGAAGAAAAGTATTTAAAAAGTCCTTGCTCCTCTGCATGGCTTCCTGGAATTCTGCTGGGCGCTGAGGGCCCTTAACTTATATTGGTGGCGATGGGGTGGGAAGCTGCCCCTGGAATCAAGCTGTGGATCCAGAGCCATCCAGAGTGAACAGAGAGACTTCCAAAGCAAAAATCACCCAGGATGCTTGAATTGGATTGCGATGGAGAGGACTAAGAGCAGGTTCCCATGGAGCTTCCAGCTACCAAGATGGTGGCCATGCAGGTGGGGGCCTGGGGTAAAACCTGAGAATGGATGAATTGGAGAATATTCTGGTAGAAGGATCCATAGTGATCATCCAGCTTAATTTTATCAGCGTTTGAAAACTCAGCTTAGAGAGGGAAAGCAGCCAGCCCATAAGACAGAGACAGAGATGGGGCTAGGCTTGTGGCCCATAGCATCAGGATGAGTGACGAGTGAAGTCATTCTTCCCAGACCTCCTTTTATGTCTGAGCACTCTCCATAACATCCCTCCCAGTGAAACCAATCTCAGGACAAATGTTTGCAATGACAGGTTACTCAGGACCCACCCTCCCCATCTGCCCACTCCATTGAGTCAGCGGAGTTTCTCCTGAGATTGAATATAGTCTCTCTCCATATATATCCTCATATATGCGGTAGCCCTCTGCACACTTGCCCCCAGCCCCTCTACTCTCAGTGCAGCTGCCAGAAGTTAAAGCTCTCACCTTAAACCAAAGTCCCCATCATGGCCCCTGTGTCATCTTCTCACTGCCTCCTCAAACTCACCTACCTCTCTCTCCATGGCCCTACTGTCTTCCTTCTTTTCCAGAAAAATACCAACATCATTGCTGGCTTTGCCCTCTGCACAGACCATTCCCTCTTTATAGAACTCTGCTCCTGAAGCCAGTGTGAGTTTGGTCCTGCCATGCAAACTCACAGTAAGTCCTGACTTAATACATTTAAGTCCTGACGCAACACATTGAGACTTACATCAATGCTTGGGGCTGGTGCATGGGGAGAACCCAGAGAGATGGTGTGGGGTGGGAGCTGGGAGGGGATTCATATTTGGGAACGCATGGACACTCATGGTGAATTCATGTCAATGTTTGGCAAAACCAATACAGTATTGTAAAGTAAACTAAAGTTAAAATAAAAAATTTAAAAAAAAAAAAGACTTACATCACCTCCTCCCTTTAGATGACAACCCCAGGGTCAACTAACCACATTGGAAACATAAAAGACATCAAAGCCACAGGAGATCTTGGAGTTCCACTTAACCTCCTAGCTGGGAAGACTAGGGAGCTTATGGTCCAGAGAAGGACGCATCCAAAACTCCATGTGAATTAACGAAACTTATTCTCCTCTTCCATTTGATATCTTTTAGGCTTGTTGAAATTTTCTGCTTGGTAATACCTTTTTATTTTTATTTTTTCTTTTTAATATAAATCTATTTATTTTCATTGGAGGTCAATTATTTTAAAACAAAAGATTAAATAAAATTATCTAAAGTTTGTTTAAACTACAGATGCCTGAGCTCCTCCCTAGATATTCAGGGTCAGGGGCTCTGGGATGGCTGGCCAGAAAAGGAAGCAACTGAACTAGGATGGCTCAAAGGTACTTTTGACCTTGAGTTCTAACTGTTGTGACCCCCACGCCATCTTCTGGAAACCCACTCGCCTAGACATGACCCTCACCACCCTTCCCAGGACTTCCTAGGTGGCTCTCATGATAAAGAACCCACCTGCAGTGCAGGAGACCCAGATTCTATCCCTGGGTTGGGAAGTTTCCCTGGAGAAGGGAATGGCAACCCACTCTAGCATTCTTGCTTGGAGAATTCCATAGACAGAGGAGTCTTCTGGGCTACACCCCATGGCATCAAAAAGAGTTGGACATGACTGAGTGACTAACACAAGTACACAAGTACAAGCCCAGGTGGCCAAAAAAGGAAGCAACTAGACTAGGGTGGCTCAAAGGTACTTTTAACCTTGAGTTCTAAGAGCTGTGACCCCCATGCCATCCTCTGGAACCCCACTGCTGCCTAGACATGACACAACCCTAGGTGCTTATCCTGCTTCATCTTGTTTCACATCATCAGCAACCAGGCAGGGGTGTTACTGCACTCATTTCTTTTTTTTTTCTTTTTTAATTTTACTTTATTTTACTTTACAATACTGTATTGGTTTTGCCATACATCACTATGAATCCACCACAGGTGTACATGAGTTCCCAATCCTGATCCCCCCTCCCACCTCCCCCCACCCAATACCATCTCTCTGGGACATCCCATGCACTCACTTCTTGACTGAGGAACGTGAAACTCAGAAGGGGAAGATGACTTTCTCGACAAGAAGGATCAGAGCTGGGGAGTTCACCCAGTTCTGCATCTTCTCCCACCGAGATTGGCTGTTCCTACTCTCAGCCTCTGGGGGCAGCAGTGAGTCACACTCTGGCCCCAGAATCCAGAATCCAGTAAGGGCAGGCCAGTGCCTGGCCTGGGCTTGGCACTGCAGGTGTACCTTCATCCTTGGTGCTCATGACAACCCCCTAAGGAGGTTTGGAAAACCCTATTTCCCAGTTGAGGAAACTGAGGTTTAGGAAAGAGAGGTGACTGGCCCAGGTCTCACAAGGACAGGAACCTAGCATCTGTTACTCAGGGAAGGAGCTTTCACTCAGATCACATCGAGGCCACCTGGTGGGGCAGGAAAGTCGCACATGAATACCATGTTTATTCCTTGACTCTGACTGAGTTGGTTGTAATGCCTGGTGCACTGGGCCTATGTCAACCCAGAACACCCAGTCCAGGAAGCACAGATGGGTGCCCACATGGCATTAGGCTGGGAGCACTGGTAGAAAGCTTTGGGTCACCCAGAGTCAGCCTCCTCCATTTACCCACCTGCACCTCAGCAGGGACCTGTAACCCGGTCCTTGACATGACTGTGGCCAGGACAAAGGAGGGCCAGAGGCTTGGGGAGCTAGTGTTCCTCATACTGATGTGGTCCCATCATCAGTGCACGGGGCAGGTGCCCAAGCCTGGACCTGGGACATAGTGGACCCCATCCAGCTGAGCCTTGGACTGGTCAGCAGACTCACAGGCTCTCTGTGCTCAGTTCTGCAAACACTGGGTTCCTCTTTCACTTGTTGTGGACACAGAGCTGAGGGCTGTGCCAAAATCTTGTGAAGAGAGAGTTCCTGACTCATTAACACAGCCCAAGGGACCAAGTGTGATATAGTGAGCTCGGACCTGATGTTGGCCCCAGGCTTCAGCTGCCTCGTTGTAAAATGGCAAAACAACTCCATGCTGAGTGGCAAAATGGAAATCAGTTCAGTTCAGTTGCTCAGCTGTGTCTGACTCTTTGCAACCCCATAGACTGCAGCATGCCAGGCTTCCCTGTCCATCACCAACTCCCAGAGCTTGCTCAAACTAATGTCCATCCAACCGTCTCATCCTCTGTTTCCCCCTCTCCTCCTGCCCTCAATCTTTCCCAGCATCAAGGTCTTTTCCAATGAGTCAATTCTTCACATCAGGTGGACAAAGTGTTGGAGCTTCAGCCTTAGCATCGGCCCTTCCAATGAATATTCAGGGTTGATTTCCTTTAGGATTGACTAGTTTGATCTCCTTGCAGTTCAAGGGACTCTCAAGCATCTTTTCCAACACCACAGTTCAATAGCAAAATGGAAATTACAATACCCCAAATCTGGGGTTGGGCAGACTGGGTTGGAATCCTCTTCTTGCCTGTTGCTGGCTGTGTGGCCAGGACAAGGAGCTTCATCTCCCTGAGCCTCAGGTCCCCTAAGTGTGAAATGGGACTAACTATGGGCCTCTCCTCCCAGGGGTGCTGCGAGAAGTGGTGGGATAATGTGTGTAGGCCCCTGATAACACAGTTACCACAGTGATGGTGATGATTACAATTGTTGCTGGTGTCTGGTCACCTCACTCCCTCCCACCTCAGGTTTCTCATCTGTTTATGACCCCACTGCACAGGGTTATGGAGAGGCTGTAGTGGGGAGATTAAGTAGCCATTATGCTAAACCAGTTGCAACTGCTTTTCCTATTTTTGCATTCACTAAAGACTAAATGAGCTTGAATGGGCTCAGATCTTCAGTATACCTGTGTCCGCAAATTCTGGCACCCTTGGGTGCTAATATATAGCCCTTGGCACAGTTGGTTTCTCACTCTGCCCGTTTCCCTTCTGAGGCCAAGTCAGGGAGTCTTAAGCAGGACCCTGGTTGACTGTAGGGCCTGGATGGAGCTTTCTGCCAAGATGCCCTGCCAGGAAGCTCCTGGGCTTGGAGGGGAGGATTGATTGGCGATGCCTTCCATAAATGCAAGAGGAGAGAGTGGAGACACTGCATGTTGGCCAGTGTAGGACCAGGTCATCTTTAAGGTCCCTACAGACAGCGTCACCGCATGCTCCTGGAGTGTGGGACCCTGGGACTTGCCTGGTGCTGGAGGAGGAAGGAGACCCTGATCTGAGTTCCACTCTTGGTTCTGTTAATAACCTGCTTTGTGACTCTGACCAAGACGTTCATTTTCTCCCATGATCTCCATTTCCTCTAACTGCAAAATGAACAGTGGTTCTCTGCTAGAAAGCTGACACTTGGGCTCTCAGCGGTGATCAGGCACATTTGGGGCTACATTGCCCCATTCCCACCAGATGGCGCACCTGGGACTCTTGCTTTGCAGGAATCCCATTTGCTCCTTGGGCACAGTGATAACTGCCCACTCTCTGAGGCCATGAGGACCAGGACCACAGGGCATCACCCCCAGGACCTTACATGCAGATGCTCAACAATTACCTATTACAGCCTGCGGAAGAATTTTTCTTTATTGCTGATTAAGGTGTACATATTTAGAAATGCATGCATTTCTTTTATTTATTTATTTTTTTTTTTTTGTACCTGTTTATTGTAAATCAAAACATTATCACAAATAAGATTACCTGTACTTGTTAGTATACATGTTTCAATGCCATTCTCCCATCTCATCCCACCGTCTCCCTCTCTCTCTCCCCCAGAGTCCAAAAGTTCACTCTATAGATCTGAGTCTCTTTCGTTGTCTCGCATACAGGGTCATCATCCCCATCTTTCTAAATTCCATATATATGTGTTAGTATACTATATTGGTGTTTTTCTTTCTGGCTTGCTTCACTCTGTATCATCGGCTCCAGTTCCATCCATCTCCTTAGAACTGATTCAAATGTATTCTTTTTAATGGCTGAGTAATACTCCATTGTGTATATGTACCACAGCTTTCTTATCCATTCATCTGCTGATGGACATCTAGGTTGTTTCCATGTTCTGGCTATTATAAACAGTGCTGCGACGAACATTGGGGTACATGTGTCTCTTTCTATTCTGGTTTCCTCGGTGTGTATGCCCAGCAGTGGGATTGCTGGGTCATAAGGCAATTCTATTTGCAATTTTTTAAGGAATCTCCACACTGTTCTCCATAGTGGCTGTACTAGTTTGCATTCCCACCAACAATGTAAAAGGGTTCCCTTTTCTCCACACCCTCTCCAGCATTTATTGCTTGCAGACTTCTGGATCGCAGCCATTCTAACTGGTGTGAAGTGGTACCTCATTGTGGTTTTGATTTGCATTTCTCTGATAATGAGTGATGTTGAGCATCTTTTCATGTGTTTGTTAGCCATCCGTATGTCTTCTTTGGAGAAATGTCTATTTAGGTCTTTGGCCCATTTTTTGATTGGGTCATTTATTTTTCTGGAATTGAGCTGCATAAGTTGCTTGTATATTTTTGAGATTAGTTGTTTGTCAGTTGCTTCATTTGCTATTATTTTCTCCCATTCAGAAGGCTGTCTTTTCACTTTGCTTATATTTTCCTTTGTTGTGCAGAAGCTTTTAATTTTGATTAGATCCCATTTATTTATTTTTGCTTTAATTTCCAGAATTCTGGGGGGTGGATCATAGAGGATCCTGCTGTGATTTATGTCAGAGAGTGTTTTGCCTATGTTCTCCTCGAGGAGTTTTATAGTTTCTGGTCTTACATTTAGATCTTTAATCCATTTTGAGTTTACTTTTGTGTGTGGTGTTAGAAAGTGATCTAGTTTCATTCTTTTACAAGTTGTTGACCAATTTTCCCAGCACCACTTGTTAAAGAGATTGTCTTTACTCCATTGTATATTTTTGCCTCCTTTATCAAAGATAAGGTGTCCATAGGTGTGTGGGTTTATCTCTGGGCTTTCTATTTTGTTCCATTGATCTATATTTCTGTCTTTGTGCCAGTACCATACTGTCTTGATGACTGTGGCTTTGTAGTAGAGCTTGAAGTCAGGCAAGTTGATTCCTCCAGCTCCATTCTTCTTTCTCAAGATTGCTTTGGCTATTCGAGGTTTTTTGTATTTCCATATAAATCTTGAAATTATTTGTTCTAGTTCTGTGAAAAATACCGCTGGTAGTTTGATAGGAATTGCATTGAACTTGTAGATTGCTTTGGGTAGTATATTCATTTTCACAATATTAATTCTTCCGATCCATGAACATGGAATATTTCTCCATCTATTAGTGTCCTCTTTGATTTCTTTCATCAGTGTTTTATAGTTTTCTATATATAGGTCTTTAGTTTCTTTAGGTAGATATATTCCTAGGTATTTTATTCTTTTCGTTGCAATGGTGAATGGAATTGTTTCCTTAATTTCTTTTTCTTCTTTCTCATTATTAGTGTAAAGGAATGCAAGGGATTTCTGTGTGTTGATTTTATATCCTGCAACTTGACTATATTCGTTGATTAGCTCTAGTAATTTTCTGGTGGAGTCTTTAGGGTTCTCTATGTAGAGGATCATGTCATCTGCAAACAGTGAGAGTTTTACTTCTTCTTTTCCAATGTGGATTCCTTTTATTTCTTTTTCTGCTCTGATTGCTGTGGCCAGAACTTCCAGAACTATGTTGAATAGTAGCGGTGAGAGTGGGCACCCTTGTCTTGTTCCTGACTTTAGGGGAAATGCTTTCAATTTTTCACCATTGAGGATAATGTTTGCTGTGGGTTTTTCATATATAGCTTTTATTATGTTGAGGTATGTTCCTTCTATTCCTGCTTTCTGGAGTGTTTTTATCATAAATGGATGTTGAATTTTGTCAAAGGCCTTCTCTGCATCTATTGAGATAATCATATGGCTTTTATTTTTCAATTTGTTAATGTGGTGAATCACATTGATTGATTTGCGGATATTGAAGAATCCTTGCATCCCTGGGATAAAGCCCACTTGATCATGGTGTATGATCTTTTTAATGTGCTGTTGGATTCTGATTGCTAGAATTTTGTTGAGGATTTTTGCATCTATGTTCATCAGTGATATTGGCCTGTAGTTTTCTTTTTTTGTAGCATCTTTGTCAGGTTTTGGTATTAGGGTGATGGTGGCCTCATAGAACGAGTTTGGAAGTTTACCTTCTTCTGCAATTTTCTGGAAGAGTTTGAGTAGGATAGGTGTTAGCTCTTCTCTAAATTTTTGGTAGAATTCAGCTGTGAATCCGTCTGGACCTGGGCTTTTGTTTGCTGGAAGATTTCTGATTACAGTTTCAATTTCCGTGCTTGTGATGGGTCTGTTAAGGTTTTCTATTTCTTCCTGGTTCAGTTTTGGAAAGTTGTACTTTTCTAAAAATTTGTCCATTTCTTCCACGTTGTCCATTTTATTGGCATATAATTGCTGATAGTAGTCTCTTATGATCCTTTGTATTTCTGTGTTGTCTGTTGTGATCTCTCCATTTTCATTTCTAATTTTATTGATTTGATTTTTCTCTCTTTGTTTCTTGATAAGTCTGGCTAATGGTTTGTCAATTTTATTTATCCTTTCAAAGAACCAGCTTTTGGTTTTGTTGATTTTTGCTATGGTCTCTTTTGTTTCTTTAGCATTTATTTCTGCCCTAATTTTTATGATTTCTTTCCTTCTACTTACTCTGGGGTTCTCCATTTCTTCCTTTTCTAGTTGCTTTAGGTGCAGAGTTAGGTTATTTATTTGAATTTTTTCTTGTTTCTTGAGGTGTGCCTGTATTGCTATGAACTTTCCTCTTAGCACTGCTTTGATAGTGTCCCACAGGTTTTGGGTTGTTGTGTTTTCATTTTCATTCATTTCTATGCATGATTTGATTTCTTTTTTGATTTCTTCTGTGATTTGTTGGTTATTCAGAAGTGTGTTGTTCAGCCTCCATATGTTGGAATTTTTAATAGTTTTTCTCCTGTAATTGAGATCTAATCTTAATGCATTATGGTCAGAAAAGATGCTTGGAATGATTTCGATTTTTTTGAATTTATCGAGGTTGGATTTATGGCCCAGGATGTGATCTATCCTGGAGAAGGTTCCGTGAGCACTTGAGAAAAAGGTGAAATTCATTGTTTTGGGGTGAAATGTCCTATAGATATCAATTAGGTCTAACTGGTCTATTGTATCATTTAAAGTTTGTGTTTCTTTGTTAATTTTCTGTTTAGTTGATCTGTCCATTGGTGTGAGTGGGGTATTAAAGTCTCCCACTATTATTGTGTTATTGTTGATTTCTCCTTTCATACTTGTTAGCATTTGTCTTACATATTGCGGTGCTCCTATGTTGGGTGCATATATATTTATAATTGTTATATCTTCTTCTTGGACTGATCCTTTGATCATTATGTAGTGGCCTTCTTTGTCTCTTTTCACAGCCTTTGTTTTAAAGTCTATTTTATCAGATATGAGTATTGCCACTCCTGCTTTCTTTTGGTCTCTATTTGCATGGAATATCTTTTTCCAGCCCTTTACTTTCAGTCTGTATGTGTCCCTTGTTTTGAGGTGGGTCTCTTGTAAGCAGCATATAGAGGGGTCTTGTTTTTGTATCCATTCAGCCAATCTTTGCCTTTTAGTTGGGGCATTCAACCCATTTACGTTTAAGGTAATTATTGATAAGTATGATCCCGTTACCATTTACCTTATTGTTTTGGGTTCGGGTTTATACATCCTTTTTGTGTTTCCTGTCTAGAGAATATCTTTTAGCATTTGTTGGAGAGCTGGTTTGGTAGTGCTGAATTCTCTCAACTTTTGCTTGTCTGTAAAGCTTTTGATTTCTCCTTCGTATTTGAATGAGATCCTTGCTGGGTACAGTAATCTGGGCTGTAGATTATTTTCTTTCATCACTTTAAGTATGTCTTGCCATTCCCTCCTGGCCTGAAGAGTTTCTATTGAAAGGTCAGCTGTTATCCTTATGGGAATCCCCTTGTGAGTTATTTGTTGTTTTTCCCTTGCTGCTTTTAGTATTTGTTCTTTGTGTTTGATCTTTGTTAATTTGATTAGTATGTGTCTTGGGGTGTTTCGCCTTGGGTTTATCCTATTTGGAACCCTCTGGGTTTCTTGGACTTGGGTGATTATTTCCTTCCCCATTTTAGGGAAGTTTTCAACTATTATCTCCTCAAGGATTTTCTCATGGTCTTTCTTTTTGTCCTCTTCTTCTGGGACTCCTATAATTCGAATGTTGGAGCGTTTCATATTGTCCTGTAGGTCTCTGAGATTGTCCTCATTTCTTTTAATTCGTTTTTCTTTTTTCCTTTCTGATTCATTTATTTCTACCATTCTATCTTCTATTTCACTGATCCTATCTTCTGCCTCTGTTATTCTACTATTTGTTGCTTCCAGAGTGTTTCTGATCTCATTTATTGCATTATTCATTGTATATTGACTCTTTTTTATTTCTTCTAGGTCCTTATTAAACCTTTCTTGCATCTCCTCAATCCTTGTCTCCAGGCTACTTATCTGTGCTTCCATTTTGAATTCCAGATTTTGGATCATTTTCACTATCAATATTCGGAATTCTTTCTCAGGTAGATTCCCTATCTCTTCCTCTTTTGTTTGGTTTGATGGGCTCTTCTCCTGCTCCTTTACCTGCTGAGTATTCCTCTGTCTCTTCATCTTGGTTATATTGCTGCGTTTGGGGTGGCCTTTCTATATTCTGGGAATTTGTGGAGTTCTCTTTATTATGGAGCTTCCTCACTGTGGGTATAGTTGTATCAGTGGCTTGTCAAGATTTCCTGGTTAGGGAGGCTTGAGTTGGGGTTCTGGTGAGTGGAGCTGGGTTTCTTCTCTCTCGAGTGCACCCTGCTGCTCAGTCTTCTGGGTGTACCGCTGACCAGCACCCCCAGAAGTTTTAGTAAAGAAGTCTGCTTGCCGTTTGGCTGGGAAAGTCTCTCCGGGGCTGCGATTGCCCCTTTCCAGCCCTTACGGCTCTGGCTGCCTGTCCCTGGCGGGGGATGGTCTGCAGCCAGCTACTTCCGTTCTGTCCTTTGTTCTGTGCGCAGTCCTGGAGGTGTCCTATGTTCGAGCTTTTCGTGTGGTTAGCTATCCCCCAGTCTGGTTTACTAGTCCAAGTTAGTTCGTTCTGGTTACTTGCCGGGCTTTCCTACCCGATTCTTACAAAGCTGTGCCGCCTGCGCCTCACGCGCGTGTCCCTGCCCCGCCCCCACTTGTTAGTGGCGGGTGGAGGTTTATGTGCTGCTTTTCCGCTGGGGAAGTCACTGTTGGGCTTGTAATCTGTCGGTTTTAATTATTCATTTATGTATCGTTCCTGTTATGATGCCCTCTGTGCTTCCAGGGCTCGCCACAGACTCGGCAGGGAGAGTGTTTCCTGGTGTTTGGAAACCTCTCTTCTTAAAGTTCCTTTCCTGGGTCGGCCTTCCCTATCCGGGACGGAGCTCCCTCCCCACCTCCTTTGTCTCTTTTTTCGTCTTTTATATTTTTTCCCTACCTGTTTTTGAAGGCAATGATCTGCTTTTCTGGGTGCTTGATGTCCTCTGCCAGCATTCAGAAGTTGTTTTGTGGAGTTTGCTCGGCGTTGAAATGTTTTTTTTCTGCATTTCTTTTATAACAGCACAATAAGCTTGCTTTTAGAGTCATCCTTGGGCGTGCCTCCCAGTCTTTTCCCTTGCTGGCTGTGTGACAGAAGACAAGTGCCCTAACGTCCCTGAGCTCTGTTTTTGTTGTTGCTTGTGGTGGTAGATATAAACTATAATTCTTTTTTTAAAATTTTTACTGTAGGAAAAGTCACATAATATCAGTTCAGTTTAGTTCAGTCGCTCAGTTGTGTCCGACTCTTTGTGACCCCATGGACTGCAACACACCAGGCTTCCCTGTCCATCACCAACTCCCAGAGCTTACTCAAACTCAAGTTAATCGAGTCAGTGATGACATCCAACCATCTCATCCTCTGTCGTCCCCTTCTCCTCTCACCTTCAATCTTTCCCACCATCAAGGTCTTTTCAAATGAGTCAGTTCTTCACATCAGGTGGCCACAGTGTTGGAGTTTCAACTTCAGCATCAGTCCTTCCAATGAATATTCAGGACTGATTTCCTTTAGGATGGACTGATTTGATCTCCTTGCAGTCCAAGAGACTCTCAAGAGTCTTCTCCAACACCACAGTTCAAAAGCATCAATTCTTTGGTGCTCAGCTTTCTTCATAGTCTAACTCTCACATCCATACATGACTACTGGAAAAGCCATAGCTTTGACTAGAATATAAAACATACTATTTTAAACACATTTAACTGAACAGTTCAGTGGCACTAACGACATTCATATCATTGTACAACTCTCACCATCATTTGTCTCCTGAATTTTTCACCTTCCTAAACTGAAACTCTGTCGCTGTTAAACACTAACTCCCTATTCCTTCTCCCAGCCCCTCCGTTCAGTTCAGTCTTATCTGACTCTTTGTGACCCCATAGACTGCAGCACACCAGGCTTCCCTATCCTTTGCTATCTCCCCCAGGTTTGCTCAAATTCATGTCCATTGAGTTGGTGATGCCATCCAACCATCTCATCCTCTGTTGCCCCTTTCTCCTCCTGCCCTCAATCTTACTTCTGGCATCTACCTATATATTTTCTAACTCTATGGATTTGACTATTCTAGGTACCTTGTATAAGTGGAATCAAAGAGTATTTGTCTCCACCTGACTTCACTTTCACTTTTCACTTCCATGCACTGGAGAAGGAAATGGCAACCCACTCCAGTGTTCTTGCCTAGAGAATCCCAGGGATGGGGGAGCCTGGTGGGCTGCCGTCTATAGGGTCGCACAGAGTCAGACACGACTGAAGCAACTCAGCAGCAGCAGCAGCAGCAACGTATATTGGAATGCCTTTTTCAGATTAGCTTAGTATATGTCTTACAAGCAGATGGTACTTTCTTCTTTTTATCCCCTGTGCTTTACAGTAGGTTCTCATTTGTTATCTATTTAATTTTATTTATTTATTTATTTATTTTTGCTGCAGTTTAGTTCCTGGATCAGGTATTGAACCCTCACCCCCTGCATTGGAAGCATGGAGTCTTAACTACTGGACCACCAGGGAAGTCCTTTGTCAGTTTTATATACCTAGAATTGTACATACGTCAATTCCAATCTCCTAGTCCATCGCTCCAGTACTTTGGTCACCTCATGGGAAGAGCTGACTCATTGGAAAAGACTCTGATGCTGGAAGGGATTGGGGGCAGGAGGAAAAGGGGATGACAGAGGATGAGATGGCTGGATGGCATCACTGACTCAATGGACCTGAGTTTGAGTGAACTCTGGGAGATGGTGATGGACAGCGAGGCCTGGCATGCTGTGATTCATGGGGTCGCAAAGAGTCGGACACGACTGAGTGACTGAACTTAACTGACTGAGTCCATCCCACCCACCTCTTCCGCTCTTGGTAACCACACGTTTGTCCTCTACATCTGTGTCTCTATTTCTGCTTTGCAAATACGTTCGTCAGCACCATTTTCACTTCATGTATTGGAGAAGGAAATGGCAACCC
Source organism: Redunca redunca (assembly GCA_006410935.1). Classification (NCBI taxonomy): domain Eukaryota; kingdom Metazoa; phylum Chordata; class Mammalia; order Artiodactyla; family Bovidae; genus Redunca; species Redunca redunca. The sequence goes on from SJYQ01004188.1 coordinate 211,432, forward strand.
ACTCCAGTGTTCTTGCCCTGGGAATCCCAGGGACGGGGGAGCCTCATGGGCTGCCGTCTATGGGGTCACACAGAGTCGGACACGACTGAAGCGACTTAGCAGCAGCAGCAGCAGCAGCATTTTTGCAGAATCCACATGTATGCACTAATATACAATGTTTGTTTTTCTCTTTCTGACTTACTTCACTCTGTATGACAATCTCTAAGTCCATCCAGGTCTCTACAAATGGCACAATTTCCTTCCTTTTTGGCCTGAGTAATATTCTATTGTATTTATGTACCACATATTCTTTGTCCATTCCTCTGTTGATTGACACTGAGGTTGTTTCCATGTCCTGGTTATTGAAAATAGTGTTGCAGCGAACACTGGGGTGTTTGTATCCTTTGGAATTGTGGTTTTCTCCAGGTGTGTGCCCGAGAGTGGGGTTTCTGGGTCTTATGGTAACTCTATTCTTAGTTTTTTAAGGAACCGCCATACCCTACTCCACAGGGGCTGTACCAACTACCAACTTACATCCCACCAAGAGTGTAGGAGAATATCCTTTTCTGCACTCCCTCTCCAGCAATAATTGTTTGTAGATTTTTTTTGATGGTGCTCATCCTAACCAGTGTGAGGTGTTACCTCACTGCAATCTTGGTTTGTAGTTCTCTAATAATTAGTGATATCAAATATCTTTTCACATGCCTTGTGTCCATCCATATGTCTTCTTTGGAGAAATGTCTATTTAGGGGCCCTGCCCATTTTTTGGTTGGATTGTTTTTTGCTTTGATATTGGTTGCATGAGCTGTTGGTAGCTCTGGGTTTTTTTTTTTAACTGTAAAACAAGAACAGGAACATCCTCTACCTTAGTAGGGCTGCAGGGGGAACTAAGTAAGGACAGGTCAGTAGAGAACCCAGCCCAGTCCTGACTAGAGAAGATACTCCATGAATAATAGTGAACGTCACCATTACTTTGTTGTTGTTTAATTCCTAAGTCATGTCCAATTCTTTAGCAACCCCCTGGACTGTAGCCTGCCAGGCTCTTCTGTCCGTAGGATTTCCCAGACAAGAATCCTGGAATGGGTTGCCATTTCCTTCTCCCAACCCAGGGATGGAATCCGCATCTCCTGCATTGTCAGGGGCATTCTTTACCACTCAGCCACCAGGGAAGCCCGTCTTCATTAATATTACTGCAATTAACAGTAGTGAGTGATGACCTGATGCAGCATTCAGGAGCCCAAGAGAATAGTGAGGGCAACAAGGAGCAGTGTGTGCAGTTCTTAAAAGTATGATAGGCCTGGGCTCAAATCCTGGCTCTGCTACTTACTAGCCTTATTATCTTTCTCTTTCAGGGACTTAACTTACTTACCTGTAAAGTGGGCACAATGGGTGTACCTACATAATTGAACTGGTCTGAAAGATACACAGTTAACATGTCTAAGCCTGGACACAGAGTCCCTAAAGATGTGCTTTCTTCTTTACGCGCTGGAGTGGGAGCCCCACAAGGCAGGGATCTCATCTGTTTTGTTGCCTGATGTGTCCCCTTGTGATCACAATGCCTTTTGACCATGGCTGATGAACACATGTTCCCTGATGTGTTGTTGTTGCTGTTATTATAACACAGAGATCATCGACCCTGCCCACGGGTGACTTCCCTGAGGGAGAGCACGTTGCTCTGTTTTCAAGTACTTTCCACGCACATCTGCCTCTCCCCAGACACTGGGCACTTCTGCTGCATTAGAACCCACCCCTCCTTTCTCTCTGGTCCCTCCCTGTCCCAGTGACCACTGGTATGTACAGTGGCAAGAACGTGGACTTGGCTGGCCAGGGGCTTCTCTCCTCATTGATGGGCTCCTCTGAGCCTGTTGCCTCTCTGCTCTGGGAGCTACCACTAAGCTCAGTATTTCTCCAGGCTGCTGTGTCTATGCAACAAGAAGATACCAGTCTAGGGCCAGCACAATGCAGGGTGCATCGGTGCCCATTTCTGCCCACTCTCCATATCCTGGAGAACAAAGGGCACAGGTGGGCAAGGAGGCTGGTTCCCTCAGAGGCCATCTGAAGTCCAGGCAGGTTCACCCAGGCCATCCTGGAGACAGAAGTGATGACAGCTCCTCCCGTGCATCCTGTCTCTTCGTCCCTCTCCGGGAACAAGGAATTTCCTTGCACGGAAGCTATTTGCTTTTCAGGGCCAAAAGCGCCAGCCACGAGGGTCGTGAGATGAATTTCCCATTGACGTTTTCCACTGAAGCATGAAGGATTAGGAGTAGGACATCCTACCCCTGGCACGACAGCTAATCCTCAGCCAGGGTAGCTTCCTCGTCCCACTGACTCAGCCCTTCAGCTCTGAGCTGGTATCTTTTTCTGAACACAGCTCAGCTTCCTGGCAAGAAAGATTCTAGAAGGTCATCCAGGCTACGGAGACCAGAGAGGGCAAGTGTGGGGCTGAGGCTGCACGGAGGCAGGGGCAGGGCTGGCTGAGGCTCAGAGTTCCCAGGTTTCACCCCCAGGTACCCCCTCCCCAAACCCTGACTAACACAACGGTAGACTTACGGAAGGGTACCCTCCTCCCATCCACCAAATGTAATTTCTTCACTTTGCTATGAAAAAAAGCTGAAAGAACTGTCATTCCGCTTTTGAAATCAACCAGACAGGAACAATTCATCCAGTTTATAAAAGACTCCCATTTCTCACACTTGAGTTGCCTCCACAGGAATTCTTGGCAAATAGGGAAATCAAAGTAACTACTGTTTTCAAACGCATTGCCATTTTCATGACTGCTAAATATAACAATGAATAAAGTTGTCAAAGGTTACAGTCTGAAGACCTTTAATTTAAACTTCGAGCTGTTTTGACATTTTTCTGGTTTTGAAGGTAACACATTTTGCTTTTTTCAGCTTGCAAACATTTTCCTAAGTCCTGGGCTCTGTGTCTGGAACACCTATTGGGTTAAACAGCTCTCCCAGGTATCGAGCCATAGAAAATGCACAACTGCTTCTCATGGACTGATGGGTGGACAAGGGGGTCTCATCCCCCACCCCCAGGCTCTTCTTCCTCCTGCTCTGTGAAAAGCCCCTTGAGCACTTTGCCCAAACCTCCCAGAGAAGAGTCACTACACAGTTGAAAGGAAAGTTCAATGGGTCTGGCTCCTTCCCAAGTCCCTTGAAGCCCAGACACCTTTTCTCTTCCACCCTTGGGTCCCTCAGAGCTGGCATAGGATCTGACTTAGAGTAGGAATCAAATGATGTTTGGGGGAGGAAAGAAGAAAGAGAGGATGGAAAGAGTGGAGAGGAAGGAAAGGAAGAAAAAGCAAAGGAAAGAGAGAGGGTTGTGGGAAAAGGGCATCAGCCATGCCCCATCTGACCAGATCACTGAGGGCAGGGACCGCAGAGGACCTGGCTTGGCTAACCAGCATTAACTGTCTGAATATGTGAATGAATGAATGGACGAGAGAATGAGGGCAACAGCCCACTGACCTCCCAGAATTTGACTTCTTGTCTGTCTTCTCCCTGCATCATCTTCCAGATGCCTCCTACTAAAGTGAACTGGATCCCACGTCCATCTATCTAGTCACTCATTCACTTAACAAATGTTAATAGTTTTGTGCTGGGACCACTCATCCACTCAATAACTGTTTATTGAGCACCTCCTGCATCAAGCCCTGTGTCAAAAATGAATGAATCTTGGTCCTTGTCCCAGAGATGGGCCAGCCTCCAGGGCAACAGATGAGTCATTGAGGTCAGCTCATAACTGGTAGGAAAGTATGATCTCATTGTTTACTCCTCCAAACCACCAGAGGCAGATAACAGTTTATCCCCATGTTATAGACAAGGAAACTGAGGCACAGAAAGGTAAAGTAAATTGCTCAAGGCCACCCACCTAGTAAGTAGCTGGGATTTGAACCTAGGTAACCTGGTCCCAGAGTCCATGCTCTGAGACATTTACAACACACTGTCATTTTCACCTTAATGACTGGCATCCATCTTGGACTGTCTGAGCCCTCAAAGGATAGGAAGCACTCTGATTCACTCATTTTTTTCTGTTTCCTTAGCATCACTCATCCCAAGTTTTGTTCAGGGGAGGCACTCCATACGAGTTTGTTGGTTGAAAGAATGTTTATTAGCCCTTTCCCCCTGCTAGGCTGGGGCTCCTTCAGGTCAGGGACCATAGTTCTGCCATCTTTGTGTCCCCGGCAGCCACCTAGGGCCTGGTTTGTGGCGGTTTTTGTTCAGTCACTGAGTCGTGTCCAGCTGTATGCAACCCTATGGACTGTAGCCTGCCAGGCTCCTGTGTCCTCCACTAATTCCTGGAGTTGGTTCAAATTCATGTCCACTGAATCGGCGATGCTATCTAACCATCTCATCCTCTGCCCCTGCTTCTCTTATTGCCTTCAGTCCAGGTCCCAATGAACACCACATTGAATTAAAATGAAAAGAGTAAGCTAATCAATAGACCAATTGGCTTAATAGAGAATGTAGAGGATAAGATCCAGAATTCCATCCATCCATCCTTCCTCCCATCCTTCCATCCATCCACTCATCCTATCATCCATTCATTCATTCATCATATATTTTTGGAACTTCTGTTCTGGCCCTGCCCCATGCCAGGCTCTGGGGTCCCAAAGAGCACTCACGTGTGTCCCAACCCTCAGCACCCACCAGCAGTCAGTCCGTTCAGTCACTCAGTCGTATCTGACTCTTTGTGACCCCATGGACTACAGCATGCCAGGTTTCCCTGTCCTTCGCCAACTTCCAGAGCTTATTCAAACTCATGTCCGTGAAGTCAGTGACACCATCCAACCATCTCATCCTCTGTTGTCCCTTCTCCTGCCTGAAATCTTTCCCAGCATCAGGGTCTTTTCAGATGAGTCATTTCTTCACATCAGGTGGCCAAAGTATTGGAGTTTCAGCTTCAGCATCAGTCCTTCCAATGAATATTCAGGACTGATTTCCTTTTAGGACTTCCCTGGTGGCTAGGATGGTAAAGTGTCTGTCTACAATGCGGGAGACCTGGGTTCGATCCCTGGGTTGGGAAGATTCCCTGGAGAAGGAAATGGATTTCCTTTAGGATTGACTGGTTTGATCTCCTTGCTGTCCAAAGGACTCTCTAGAGTCTTCTTCAACACCACAGTTCAAAAGCATCAATTCTTCAGTGCTCAGCTTTCTTCATAGTCCAACTCTCACATCCATACATGACTACTGAAAAAAATCATAGCTTTGACTACATGGACCTCTGTCGGCAAAGTAATGTCTCTGTTTTTTAATATGCTGTCTAGGTTGGTCATGATTTTTCTTCCAAGGAGCAAGCAGCTTTTAATTTCATGGCTGCAGTCACCATCTGCAGTGGTTTTGGAGTCCAAGAAAATAAAGTCTGTCACTGTTTCCATTGTTTCCCCATCTATTTTCCATGAAGTGATGGGACCAGATGCCATGATCTGAGTTTTCTGAATGTTGAGTTTTAAGCCAACTTTTTCACTTTCCTCTTTCACCAGGTACAGGCACACTGACAACTATTTTCCCCAAAGCAGGTAACGTTCTTGAAAATGTTCTGTACATTGAAAACTTGATGTAAATGGTCAGAATTTTCCCTCTTGCTGCCTCAGCTGCTGTCCCTGGCAGAGCCTGGTCCTGAGGACAGCCTTTCAGAAACATTGAATTGAGTTTAACTGAGCATTTTGGAACTTGAAAGAAGAAACAATACAACATTATGATGTAGTTGAGATAGTACAGATAATACAAAAGACCGATGTTGGCAGAATCCCCAAACTTGGGGCATCTGTGAGTATATTTGTCTAACAGGGGCTTTTGACAATTAGCCAGACCTCAGCTGGAATCCTAGCCCTGCTGCTGACTAGCTGTGTGACCTTGCACAAGTTACATGGACTTTCTGAGCATCCACTCCTCATTTGCAAAGTAGAGCTCATGATAGTGCATTTGCTAAAACTGGTGTGAGGCTTAGGTAAGACTTAAGTCTGAAAGCAGTGAATCCTGTGGCACATGGTGAGTGCTCAGAAAAGCTAACTCTGCCAAAGGGCGGTTGCGGGCGGGGGCGNGGCGGGGGGTGGGGTGGGCGGTGGAGACTGGGAACCAGGACAGGGTCTCTTTCCTGACCCTGCTTCTTAGAGGTGGTGATTTTAGGCAAGTCGCCTCTCTGAACCTCCTCTCTAACATCAGATGCTGATCCTGGTTGGGAAGCACTGGGAATGCATTGAATTAAAATGAGAATACATCGTCCTGGAGCCTTATGTGGTGGCCCCTTCTGAACTAAAAGGGAGGAAAGTGCAGAGAAAATAGAACTCTTTGTCTGGGGGGGTCTCTCTCATCGTCGCTCTCAGGTCTGTCATCTCTCTGGACCACCCGCCCTGAGCCTCCTCTCTGCCTTCCTGGCCCTGCTTTCCATCAACTCCTCCCCATTCCCAGTGCCAGGTCTGAGGATGTCACACCCTGCAAATCTCCCCCATCCTTCACGACACCTCCCATATGAAATCCTCATTGATCCACCCAGATGGCCCTTCTTAATCTTCTACCTTATAGCTTTTGAACAGGTCTCTTTCAATGGCAACCCACTCCAGTACTCTTGCCTGGAAAATCCCATGGACAGAGGAGCCTGGTAGGCTGCAGTCCATGGGGTCGCTAAGAGTCAGACACGACTGAGCGACTTCACTTTCACTTTTCACTTTCATGCCCTGGAGAAGGAAATGGCAACCAAATCCAGTGTTCTTGCCTGGAGAATCCCAGGGACGGCAGAGCTTGGTGGGCTGCCGTCTATGGGATCGCAGAGTCGGACACGACTGAAGCGACTTAGCAGCAGCAGCAGCAGCTTCCTTTTCTACACACACACACACACACACACACACACCCCTTTCAATTCTGGGAGGCCAAAGTCTGAGATTCATCTCTTGTTTCCTAGGATGGCTTACACAGAATGAGCTGAAATTTGCTTGTCAATGGCATCTGTCAGGATTATTTGGGTTATTTGTAAGGGAAAACACAAGTCGAACTGACTTAAGTGTAAAAGGGAGTCATTGACTCACGTTAACTCAAAGGTCAAAGGGTTTCAGACACGGCTGAATCCAAATGCTCAAAGGAACGTTTCTGGACAGTTTCTCTCTGTGACTTGGATCTGCTTTCTTCTTCAGCGGTTTCATTCTCAAACTGACCCTCCTCAAAGGGTAGTAGAGAGACCATCAGGCTCACTTTCTTAACAACCCTGGCAGAAAGAGCACTATCTCTTTCCTATTATCCCTTCAAAAGTCTAGGTCTGATCCCCATTGGTCCAGCTGGGGTCACATGCCGAGCTCTGAGCCAATCACAGTGGGGAAGGACTGATTTCAAGGAGGAGGACGTGATGTCTATAGTGCAATCAAGTAAAATGAGGCTGACACGTGGTTTCCTCCACGTGGAGATTGTTGAGGGCCTGATGAACGCTGAGTTGGTAGGGTGACCAGTGAAAATGGGTGGGTGGAGGTGTGAACGTGTCCCAGACAAGTGTGTTGCTTGAGGGGTGACCTGTGAACCAGTAGTATCAGCCTCTCCAGGAACTTTTGAGGAAACGTTGAATCTCAGGCCCCGGCCCGGACCAACTGACCAGACGCTGCATTTTAACAAGAGCCCGGGGCTGAGAAGGCTGTTCCAGGCTGAGAAACCCCGCTCTGGGGAAATGGCTGTGAAGCGGTAAAGGGAGGGGAGGAGGAAACTGGAGGGATTGTGGCCTTGAGGGACGGACCTTGATTCTTCCTTAAAGAAGGGCCTGGAGCGTGTTCCATTGTGCTTTCTTAACAATGAGAAAAATTAACTTTCTGTTCACAACGTGAAACTTCATTCGTATTTTGCAGGACACTGTTTCAGATTTGCATAAATCAGATTCATGTAGGTGTGAGCTGACTCTATTCGCTGCCTGAAGGAAGGAAAGTGGTGGGGTTCTCTCCTGAGAGCCTCCCACTGTGGGTCCTTTGGCACCTGGAGGCCTCCCCGGGATCACTGATTCTGGGCCAGGGGCGTCGGGTTTTGAGGGCCCCGCAGAGACTTGCGCAAGAACCGAAGGCTGCTCTAATCCCTCAGCTCTTCATTCTTTGTCCCCCCATCTGGCTCCATGTGACTCTCCTCCGCGCCCACGGGGATTCTCGGGTTGTTCACAGAGATGTGCTGGCAAAAGGAGGTTGACAAAACAAAGGCTGTCACGTGTGTCCCTGGGCCAGAAGGGCCCTGTGAGCCACCACAGTCAGGGTGTCTTCAGGCCGGGGCCCCAGGGGCACGAAGGAGAGGAGAGAGGCCTGGGCTCTGAGGTCACTTTGTACGGGGTGCACGGGGTGTGAGGAGACCCTTGGGGGCTTGGGACCCTCCCGTCACTGCGGGTCTCAATGCCCCAGCCTGACACCTCCAGGATGTGGTCTGTTGGCTGCCACCCTATGAGTCCCTCCTCCCAGGGGGAGTTGTAGAACCAGGGGGTGGTGAAGGGGCCCAGCTTCATGAATCCCGATTCCCTGCAGCGCCAGTGGGGAAAAGGCCAGAGCAACATGGGGGACTCAGCATGGACGTGGCAGAAGGAGAACTCAGGGCACCTCTCCTCCCTGAGGCCCTAACAGCCCTGTCCTCCAGCTCCTCTTGCTCTCACCAGAAGACCTGGGTTCGAACTCACTCTGCCTCCTTCTAGCTGTGTGGGAGTGGGCCAGGCAGTCTCTCTAAGACTCAGTTTCCTCATCTGCAAAACAGGGATACTAACAGCCACTTCCTAGGATGGTTGTGAGGAATACACGGAATGGTCCATGTAAGGGCACAGCACAGGGCTGGGCATAAAATAAACAGCCAGGGCTATCAGTAAAGAACCCACCTGCCAATGCAGGAAACAAGAGATACAGGTTCGATCCCTGGGTCAGGAAGATCCCCTGGAGAGGGGATGGCAATCCACTCCAGTATGCTTGCCTGGAGAATCCTATGGACAGAGGAACCTTGTGGGCTATGGTCCATAGGGTCACAAAGGGTGGGACACGGCTGAGAAATTTAGCATGCACACAAGGTCAATTAACTATCATAATATTGCTATTATTATCCTCGTCTTTCAAAGGGAGAGGCTGAGGTTGTGTCCTCTAGGCTGAAGAATTGGGGTCTGAGCCCAAGATTTCTGACTCCCAGCCACACGTTTAGTTACATCATTTCTCTGAGACTCAGTTTCCCATCTTTAAGATGGAGCTAACGATACTGAACTTGAAGTCAAGCTTTGAAAATGAAACAAGATCAAGAAGACCAAGAACAGGGCTGTGCTGTGTTTAGTCTCTCAGTGCTGTCCAACTCTTAGCGACCCCATGAACCGCTATGAACCCCATGAACCCCATGAGCCGCCCAGGCTCCTCTGCCCAGATAGAGCCTGGCATAAAAGAATATGCTGCTTTATACAAATTATGTCAGTGTAAGGAACATGAATTTGCAGCATCATGGCTCCACCTTGTGGCGTGATCTGGGAACTGTGCATTCATCCCCCATCCTGGGCTTGCAGGGGCAGGTGATGGAGGCAGGAGGGAGGGGCGTGGGGGTAGTAGAGAGAAGGGTGGCTGAAGCTCACGGGCTCTCTTGCTTCTGTGATTGTGAGGGGGTGCAGGGGTGAAGTGGAGTGGGGGCTGAAGTGGGGTAGGGGTGACGGTGTGGTCTCACATCCCCTCCACATCTCTGCACAAGCTGTTCCCTCTGCCTCTCAATTTTTGGACCACCCAGTGGTGGAGGCAGTCTGTGACACCATCTGAGGCACTGCATCGAGGCTTTCTTGTTGCATTTTCTCAGGATTACCCTATAAAATAGGCGCTATTCTCACTCCCATTTTGCAGAAGAGGAAACTGACGTTCAGAGTAAGTGGGAAGGATAGCATTTGAACCTGACTCCAAAGTTGTGCCCTCCGCAGTCACGCCAAAGTGCCACATCAGGGCCACCCACTCACTGCGACACACAACCGTCATAAAACTCTCATGCGAAGAAAGGGTTCAGGGCTGCACTTTGTGGGACCAGCAGGCCTGACATTCTCACCCACTGGGAAGGCCCTAGCATTCCCAGGGCCTCTGAGGCCAGGATTCTGGCCTTCTAAGTGTGTGTTAGCTTATTCTTCAATTTTATCTTTTCCGGGAAGATCCTAAAGTATACCTCATACACTGAAAAGGCAGCTTTGGGGAAAATGTCTTATACAGGAGAGGAAAGCAGAGCACCGAGGAACAGGGACTGCGGACCCAGGATTAGAAGGTCCAGGCAGCTTCACTAGTAGCAGCTGTTGACTCTGCGTCCTAAACAGCCTGGAGCCAATCTTTCAGCCTGGCTCATGCATCTCACTGGAATGTCATCACTATGCTCAGCCTCGGGGGTCCTCAGAAATACTCAGACCCTAGGCCAGCTGCCCGAAGAGGGGGATGTTCACTCCAGTTCTTCCCTCATTGGAGCATCATTCCTTTGATTCAGTTCTTAGAGGCTTTTCTACCTTAATCAATAGCCACCCTGGAGAGATGTTTCATTTGGGAAATTTTAAACAAATCCAAACCTACACTCTAAGAAAGGGACTTCTTTCAGTTTGGTTGCGAGATCGCTGATGGGTATATCAAGATGACAGTTGCTCGAGATGGGGTTGGAGAGTTCCACGGTGACTCTCCCAGGATTCACACCCTCACCGTGTTCCTGGCAGGGGTCCCAAGCTGACCCTAGTAATAGGAGCAACTGACAGCAAAGAGAGACATTTGAAGATGCTTCCACGAGAAGGATCAGTAGTGGCCACGGTTTTGCCAGGGACCTCTCTGGCCTCTGGTCTTGTCCCCCTTCCCATTTCCCCGATACTCATCAATGATGAAAAGACCTGTAGAGACTGCTCATGTTTTCTAGATGAGAGAAGAGAGGCCCAGAGAGGGGATGGGACTGGTATAAAGTCACCAGAGAGCTGGTAGCTGAACTGAGATTTGAACCCAGGTGTCAGGATGCCCAGGCCAGGACTATCTTTCTGGTCATCTTCTCTGGCTTTTGCCATCATCATGGAGAATTCCACGGAAGCAGCGAGGGGCTCATGGATGAGTCAGGCCCTCCTTGGCTCCCCAGGGGGACAACAGTCTGCCCCTCCTGCTTGACGGGGGTCCTGTCTCCTTCCTGCCTCCTGCCTGAGACCCAGTCTTGATGAGAAACCCAGAAGGAGGCAGAGGTGGCCCCAAAAGAGCTTATGATGACAGTCCGAAAACTCGACCAGGACGATGCTCCTTCTCTGTCCAGCCCAGGCTCCCCACAGAAGACTTGGGGGTTTGGGGAGGAAATGGAAGCACAGTGACTAAACAAATTCTTCTTTAAAAAATATTTTGGCTGTCCTGGGTCTTTGTTGTGGTGCACAGGCTTCCTCTAGTTGTCGAGCACGGGCTCTACAGCACGTGAACTCGTACGTGGTGCCGGGGCCCTCCAGTTTGGACACGTGGGCTTAGTTGTCCTGGGACATGTGAGCTCTTAGTTCTCCCACCAGGGAGCGAACCCACGTCCCCCACTTTGGAAGGTGGATTCTTAACCTCTGGACCACCAGAGAAGTCCAACAAATTCCTTTAAGACTCAGAAACCAGTTGGCTCTACTGGAAAGCTTCTCACAATACATGAGTGAAATGTCCTAAGATTCTCACCTCAGTGTCCTTTACCATAAAGTGGGATAGGGTGGGGACTGGGCCACAATACAAAGAACAGCCTCCAAGGAAAGGGTCTGGCCTAGAAACCTGATGGAATGGGATATTTCAATGAACTGACCACCGGAGCGAAATATTTTAGGAATCCATCATAGCAGTCTTCCCTATTTGGTGACATAGCCTAGGAATGCCATAATACTGATCATCATGGAGTTTAAAAAAAATCAGCAATTTCACTAAAAGATTTATCATTATGGAGCAGGTGACTCCGGGAATCTCATGACAAATCTCTTCACCATGGAGTTAAGGGGCCCCGGGTTGACACTGGTGACTCTGATGTGGGCTGCCCCCAGAACCCACTCACGCTCACCACTATAGCAAGAGCTGCTCCACATATCTGTCTCTAGCAAGAGTCACTGTGGCATAGGGCAGCCTGGACTCCCACCACCATCATCGTCACTATGCAGTGGGCGGTCTCGGGATCCCTACCGTGACCCTGGTCCCTGGGGATTTGCCACCCAGGAAGCCAGCTTACTGCTCAGTGTTGACCAAAGCACAGAATCTATGCCCGGTGGGCTGTCCATGGTCCCAAGATTTTACACTTGCTTTCAGGATTCTTGAGAAAGAACAGTTCAACGTGAAGATGGAGGAGGGGTGGGGGGATTGGGAGATATTAGTAGGGCTAGATATGAGAAGAAGAAAAAAAAATTATGTTCAATCAGCCAGCTAATGAAAGAGGCCGGGAAGTGTTTGTCCTGGGCAAAAACAGAAAGCCCACATTAACCGAGCAGCTCCTGTGCCAAATGTCTGCATCTCTCATTTAATTCTCACCACAACCTTGCAATATAAGGACCACAGAAAGAGAAGAGAAGGCTCAGTGGTGTGAATGGATTTGCCCAGGTTAGATGGGGTGGCAGAATTCTTCCTAAAATCTGGACTCTTGACTCTTCTCCTGAATAGCTGAGCACTGGCCGGCACAGGGGCTATTGATCCCAAGACCCCTGAAATTTCTCCTTGTGAAACAAAGCACATTTCCCATAATTCAGGACTTGCCATTAGGGGAGAAGGGGAGCAGGCAGTATCATGTTAATGCTTGAAAGAAGCTTGGAGGGGAAGAATGCATGTGAGGCCCCCAGGGACCACTTCTCCATTCTTGGGTCCCCATGTATTGTCATGCCAAGTAACTAACCTGATTGTTTTAAATAGTTAGGTCAAAGGGCAAAGAGGAGTAAACCACTAGTGTTTTAGTTCCTCCTCTGCACTGGACAAATCACAGATATCTTCTCATCTAGTCATTGTACTATATTTAGTTCACGCCAGAATATCATTGATGATTATTCAATGTGCCAGCAAAAAAATTTTTTAATTGACTGTGGCATACCATTGAATATGGGACACACGCCAATTTAGAAATGTTACAATGTGGGGGAAATGTGTGTCTTGGAAGTGATATCTATGATAACTTTACGTGGTACATGCTAAGTCACATCAGTCATGTCTAACTCTTGGCGAACTGCAGCCCATCAGGCTCCCTGTCCACGGGATTGTCCAGGCAAGAATACTGAGTGGGTTGCCATGCCCTCCTCCAGGGGATCTTCCCGACCCAGGGACTGAACCCCAGTCTCTTATATCTCTTGCATTGGCAGGTGGTTCTTTACCACTAGCGCCCCTGGGGAGCCCCTAGGATAACTTTATATGGGTATGATAATCACCCTGATCTGACAGATGAGAGAACAAATGTGGAGAGGTAAGGGGACTTGTGGGGCCACCATTCAATGCTCATACCTGAAAGTCCAGGCAGTAATACGGCTCAGATGATGTGGGCAGCCTGGAGAAAGGAGGATGGAGGTTCCTAAACAAGTCAAAGGACTGGACATCTGATAAAGAGAGACGGAGAGTGGTGGCAATGAGAATGGAGGACAAGAGATTAAGTTGACTGAAACACAGACTTATAAAACTCATTCATTTGTCCCTGTCATACATAGACTTATCTGGAAGAAGAAGATTATTCCAAAAAACTGCTGGAAAACTCACTGTAACCCCAATGTCCTACCATCTTCTAGCACAAGAGAGCATAGCATTCTCACCTTGGCAGGTAGTAATCCATCCATCCGTCCGTCCATTCATATGTCCTTCTTATCTCCCTTACCATTATCTTTCTCCTCATCTTTCCATCTACCCACCTATCCACTCACCTAGTGTTCCCCTCTCCCTTCCATTTATCCATTCATCCTCCATCCATATTTATAGTTTTCTTTTTCTTTCCTTCTCCCATTCTGTTTCTATATATCATCTATACACACCTCTTCCCACACAATAGTAAGAGACCCTTCTTTCCTTCCATTCATCCACTCCCTCTCCTGTCCACACATGAACTCTTTCACCCATTCATCCTTTTATCCAACCATCATCTCTTCCTTCTTTCATTATTTTATCCATTTTTCTTTCCATCCATTCATCCATCTATCCCTCCATCCCTCCATCATCTTTCATCTTTCCAGTTTCTCTTATATCCATCAATTATATTTCTCTTTCCCCCTATTTCCTTTCCATCTATTCATCTATCCACTTATATTCCCCTTTTTCCATTTTCCTTCCATCATATTCTGTCCACATTTCCTTATATGTATCTGTCCACCAATCCATCCATCTCTCCACTTATTCTTCCATACATGTTTCCACTTATTTATACTTTTGTCCTTTGTTCCATTCATCAGTGTTCTTCCCTTTCATTTCCACTTCATATTCCAACAAAGTGTCAATAAATATAGAGTGCCTCCTCTGTGCCTAACTAGGAACTAGGAAACAACACCAGAAAGAATATAGTGCAGAGGTCCCTGATCTCAAGGATCTACTGTTCGAGTGGAAGCAAAGCATGTTTGGGAACGCTTGTACACTCGTGGTGAATTCATGTCAATGTTTGGCAAAAGCAATACAGTAATGTAAAGTAAACTAAAGTTAAAATAAAAATTTCAAAAAAGTAAAAAAAAAAAGAAGCAGACAATTACTAATCAGTCTGGCACAAGTGATGGATAGGTGTGCCCGGGAGTCCTGAGGAGGGAGTCATTCTACCTGGAGACCAAAACATCGGAGTCACATCTTGAAGGGGCGCAGGAATTTTCCAGGTGTAGAAGAAGGGTGTGGGAAGTCATTGGGAGCAAAGCTATAATATTTCAAAAGGGCATGGAGTGTATGGGATGGCTGAGATCTATAGGCTGAAGCAGCCTGAGGGGCACAGAGGAGAATAAGGAAAGACCTTGACTCCCAGTTTGAACTTGATCCTCCTACGGAAGACTCTGAGCAGGGAGGTGTGATTCAGAAAAACCTCTCTGGAAGCCATGAAAGGGAGAAAACAGGAGTGGGTAGGTGGCTACTGCAATAGTCTAAGCCAGAGAGCAGGTCTCAGGCCCATAACACAACTTACGTTTTAGGAAGCTCAACTGTTGATTGATGATATGCATCCAGAATCGGACCACTGGGCACAGCTGAAATGCACATGAGCAGAGGCCTGTGTGACAGGACACGGGCCTCCTTCCAGCCTCTGACTGGTTGTGTAGAAGTGAGTGGTTCTATCAGAGTTTTTATAAACACAAAACTAGTCTTCCTCTTCTGCAGGTGTAAACAGCTTAGCACACGTCAATCCTAGAGTAAATGTCCCTTCCCCAGCCACAGGGGCATGGACAAAGGGCAGGACAGCAAACCTTGGAGAGGCTGGAGAGTCTGAAGATAAAACTGCTTGCCCGGCTGCCTCTCTGTGCCTCCAGTTGCAAAGCCTCTGCAGGGAATCTCTAGGGTCTGTCTGCCCGGGGCCCACTTGGGCAAACTCACCAAGTTGGATAGACAGCTCTGCAAGGTCTGTCTGAGCATGGCTTTATGACTGCAGAGAGCTGGCTGGGGAGGGGAACAGGGCATTTGAAATAACAGCAGTTATAGCTTACTGGTTACAAATGTTTCCTCCACTCCAGGGACTTGGAGTACTTGTAACATAAGTACTTAAAATATAAGTAATATAAGTACCTGGCATATATTAACTCAGTTTTGTTGTTGTTCAGTCCAACTCTTTCGACCCCATGGACTGCAGCACACCAGGTTCCACCGTCCTCCACTATCTCTCAGAGTTTGCTTAAACTCATGTCCATTGAGTCGATGATGCCATCTAACAACAATCTCAGCCTTTGCCATCCCCCTTCTCCTTTTGCCTTCAATCTTTTCCAGCATCAAGGTCTTTTCTAACAAATCAGCTATTCACATCAGGTAGCCAAAGTACTAGAGGTTCAGCTTCAGCATCAGTCCTTCCAATGAATATTCAGGGTTGATTTCTTTTAGGATGGACTGGTTTGATCTTGCAGTCCAAGGGGCTCTCCAGAGTCTTCTCCAACACCACAGTTCAAAAGCATCAGTTCTTTGGCTCTCACCTTTCTCTGTGGTCCAATTCTCACATCCATACATGACTACTGGAAAAACCACAGCTTTGACTATATGGACCTTTGCCAGCAACGTGATATCTCTGCTTTTTAAAACACTGTCTAGGTTTGTCATAGCTTTCCTTCTAAAGAGCAAGTGTCTTTTAATTTCTTGGCTGCAGTCACCATCCGCAGTGATTCTAATGCAAATCACGATAATATTAAAAACACAAGATCACTTGACTCCCTGTACCACTACTTCCTGGCTGTTTGACCTTGTCTAATTTACATAACATCTCTGTGCCTCTCGTGTATAATATGTAAAATGGAGTCGCTATGCAATATGTGAAAGAAAGAGGTGGGCTAGAGGACATTCGACCACCTCACCAGCAGGGCTCCTGGCACCTCATAAACGGGTGACGTCTTTTACATTTCTTTTTTTAATGTTTGCTCATTTTTTTTTAATTGGAGGTTAATTGCTTTGCAATATTGTGGTGGTCTCTGCCATACATCAACACGAATCAGTCACAATTATATCCATCCGTCCATCCATCCATCCACTCATCATCCATCCATCCGTTCATCTGTATATCCATCCTTCCATCTACCCATCCTCCCACTCCTCCTCCCACTCATCTATCCATCCAACCATCTATGCCTCCTTTCCAGTCCTGTTCTCCAACGTATCTCCAGGTAAAACTCTGAGGTGGCTGGCTCAATGTTTGTTAAATAAACAAAAGAACAAATGAATGATAGTTACAAAGCAGCTTCTGTTCCCACACAGCTCACACACTCTCAATTACAGCGTAGTGTGAGAAGTGATATACCGGAGATTCCACCCAGGATCTCTCATGTTAGCACAGACAAGGGACCATGCAATGTTCCCTACAGGCAGGACCACTTTTAGGGAAGACATGTGCTTCCAGCAAGAAGCTACTCTCTTCTGTTTAGAAGCCTAAATTCTGTCGGGGAGAGATCTGAGCAGAAGCTGAGATGAGAGCAGATGCTCTGGTGGCTTGCTGGGATCCAGACCATGGCCCCGGAGAAAGCTTGGTAACCACCACCGAGCCTGGTACAGTCCCCACCTGCACCCTGCGCAGTGCCCAGCCCTCCTGGCACCGCACTTACCCTGTTCACACGAGCATCCTGGTGAAGATGAGCTTGCAGTTCCGTGGAGCGAATGGGACTTGGTTCCCACCTGGTCTGGGGCATCTCTAAGGGAACCTCAATGGTCGCATCCACCTTGGAGCTGCTGAGGAAGCTGAATATCCTGGACAACACACACACAGTGAACGGGAGTGAGAGGGCTGTGTGAACTGAGATCCCAGGGAGCCTCCAGAGGGAAGACCAAGCAAGAGGCATAAGAAGTCATGGCCAGAGCATGCCCTGGGTCCCAGGCCCGTTCAGTTCAGTTCAGTCGCTCAGTCGTATCCGACTCTTTGTGACCCCGTGGACTGCAGCATGCCAGGCCTCCCTGTCCATCACCAACTCCCAGAGTTTACCCAAACTCATGTCCATTCAGTCAGTGATGCCATCCAACCCCAACCATCTTACCTTCTGTCATTCCCTTCTCATCCTGCCTTCAATCTTTCCCAGCATCAGGGTCTTTTCAAATGACCCTGATGCTCTTTGCATCAGGTCTGGGGGCAAATCATGGCTCCCCTTCTCTACCTCTGCAGCTCAGGCAACCCTTCCCTTCCAGAACAAATGTTTAGGGCTGCTCCAAAGGTTTCCCTGAAGCTTGGAAACAAGCACTGGCATTTGTGGGTGAGAGACGTGGTCCAAATGCATGTTTTTTAGTGATGCTTGCTGTTCCATATGTGGGCTTCCTGGGTGGCACAGTGATAAAGAATCCGCCTGCCAATGCAGGAGATGCAAGAGACACAGGTTTGATCCCTGGGTCGGGAAGATCCCCTGGAGTAGGAAATGGCAACCCACTCCAGTATTCTTGCCTGGAAAACTCCATGGACAGAGGAGCTTGACGGGCTATAGGCCATGGGGTCGCACAGAGCCAGGCAACTGAACACAGCACATGGCACAGCTCTTCCCTGTATATTTTACTTAATTTTGGCTTTGCATATATATTTAAAAGTAAGTTAAATGCTTTCACTTTACTTTTGCATAGGTAATACATTTTTATGGCTCAAGAGTCAAAATACAGAAAAAGTATACAGTACCTCCCACCATACACATCTACGCTCCCACACATGCAATTTAACTTAATCTCTGTTCTGTAAAATGCTCATGATAGCAATACATCCCTTCTGAGATTATGGTGAAGAATATACGAGATAATTCACGAATGCCCTTAGCATTGGAATATATCAATATTGAAAGTGAAAGTTGCTCAGTCGTGTCCGACTCTTTGCAACCCCAAGGACTATACAGTCCAAGGAATTCTCCGGGCCAAAATACTGGAGTGGGTAGCCTTTCTCTTCTCCAGGGGATCTTCCCAACCCAGGATCTTCCCAACCCGGGGTCTCCTGCATTGCAGGTGGATTCTTTACCAACTGAGCTATCAGGGAAGCCCAACATCAATATTAGGTACTCAATAATAGTTATGCTGTCATCATCTCATCATCTCTTTGGCAGGCAATTTGGCAATACTTGCCAAAATCTATAAATTATACTTCTGAGAATTTCTAAGTAAATAATTGAGGCTATGAACAAAGATTTGTTAGTCAAGATATTAATCACAGAGTTCTTTATAAGAGTGAAATTGGGAACAGCTCAAGCATCTGAAAATAGAAAGATGGTTAAAATGTATCATTGTACAATGATGTGATGGAATAGTTACTGACATTCAAAATGATACTGAAAGAATTCTGGGAAGAACAGCCATTGTCTCTGGGTTGTAAATTTAGGTTTATGCTTTAACTTTCCCTTCCCCCAAGTTGTTATAATAAAGAATGCAAAAGTGGCAGAAAAATAATACATATACTCTCACAGCTGTCTCACTGTTAACAGTCATCCCTAAGGAGCTGATGTGTTTAGGCAGATACTGTGACGATCTCCTGGCCAAGGCTAAATGTAGCCAAGGGACATTGTGCTGATGTTGAAAAACTGTCTACTACCTCCAGGAATTCGCTTCCATGCCCCACTTCTCTAGCTATGAACATTACTCACCCTGGGAAACTGATCGTCAGTCTGGTCTGAAATTGAAGTTGGAAGTGGTTTAAAGGATAGACCTTCCATGATACCTGGATGATATCAAAGTTGATGATGTTGAGCCTACAGAATGGGAAGGGTGAGAGAAAGTGAAAAAGATATTTCCAGGCCTCTCAGCTCAACATTCAAACTACAGTGTGGCCTTTCTTCCATCCTGAGCCCTCCCATCCTTAATCTAGATTTCCATTCTAAGTCCCATTCCTACTAGCTCTAGATAAGGAAAGCATAAGCCAATAACAGATGGTTTCAGTTAACTGGGGTACTAAAGGAGACTTAGGACATCAAATCCAAAGCATCAGTTGGTAACTATGGTGTTAGCCTATAATAAAGATGCTGTTTTGAATCACTGGGGTATTAAATAAGAACTAAGGTTTCCGGAGGAAGGGCTTCTGTTGTAGCCCTTTCCAGGACTATTTGTAATTCAGTAGGGGCTCAGACAAGACTACATAAATCCAAAGTATGACATCATAACGGGGGGATACCGGGTGCTAGGTTGACAGTCTGGAGAAGAAAGAGATATCTAATGTTGCCTTCTCAGTGTCAACTTTCTACACAGGTAAGTGAGATCTGAAACTCACAGCAGAGAGTGATATCTTTCAAATACCTGGAACCTCTACTAACCAATGCTTTGGGGGAACTACTTTATAGCTTAAGGACTCAAACTCACCAGCTGTTGAGTTTCCCAAAAGGAACAGTGCTCTTTAGAATGTGATTGATGTCGTCAAGGCTCCCATGGCCACAGGCGCCCCCTGGAGAACCCTTGCAGAGCAAGCCTTCCAGAGCCAAGGACCCAGCGCCTCCAGGAGATGATCTTTGCCAGCAGGTAAGGTCTTGCTGCCCAGGAGGATCTTAAGTAGACTTTCACGCTCCCTAATCAGATGCTGGTTGTTGAGAAGGATGGCTCCCAGCAGCCCTTCCTGAGCCAAGAAGTCTTTGTTGAGAGCATTTGTTTGGCTGGGAGGGTTTCAAGATCCCATTCCAGTGCCTCCTCCTAGACTGTCATGAGCCGGCGGAAGCAACGCATTGCTGTTGACTGGTCTCCCATGATGGGGAGTCTTGCCATCCACTGGGGTTCCCATGTGACCAGTGTTTCCCCATTTTACTTCTCCAGTGGAGCCAGAGTGGTCAGAGTTGCCATGTCCTGACTGTCCATGACCTAAGGATGTCCCAGCCTCAGACCTGCCATGATGATTATGTGACCCACTTCCAAAGTGACTGTGGCCCACAGTTATTCCTGCCCCTAAATGACCAGAATCTATGGACCATGCAGTCCCTGAACGAATATGATTAGATGCCTTTCCTCCAAGCTGACTGTTTCCTCCTACTGATTCAGCCCCAGATTGAACAGAGCCATCAGATGGTCCAGCCTCAAGCTGACCTCTCATCGAACCAGCCCTAGACTGACCTGACGCACCAGATGACCCAGCTCTAGGCTGATCCCGTCCATTCACTGGTCTAGTTTCAGACTGACTAAGATGATGAGATGACCCGTAATCAGACTGGCCATTGCTTCCAGATGATCTTGCCTCAAACTGATTGTCACCAGCAGATTTTTCAGGCCCAGGCTGACCATTTGTTGGCCTTTCTCCAGACTGGCCATTCCCTCCAGATGACCCTGTCCCAATTTGACTATACCCAGTAGATGACCTATTCCTAGTCATTAACCCTGTCCCCAACTGATCCAAATGACCAGATTTCCCTGACTCAGGATGATCATCCACTTCTCTGTTACAGGTTGATTGTAGCCACTAGATAACAAAGCCCCAGACTGTCCATTTATTGACCCTGTCCCAGGCAGACTATAACTCCCAGCAGACCCATCCCCAGCTGGATCATTCATCAACCCTGCCACAGACTGACCCAAACCACCAGATGATTTAGCCCCAGACTGACCATAACCATTAGATGACCTACCACTAGTCTGACCCCTCACTAAACCTGTCCCCAGCTAACCCCAAACCCTCAATAATTCAGACTCAGACTGACCACTCACTGACGCTGTCCTGAACTGACCATACACTCCGGATGACCCTCTCCCAACTTGATCATGTACACTATGTGACTCAGTCCAAGTCTGAACTCTTATTAACCCTGACTCTGACTGACCAAAACTACCAGTTTTCCTTGACCCAAGTTCACCATTTATTGACCCTTCCTCAGACTGTCTAAAACCAAAACCACTAGATGACCCAGCCATAGACTGACCATAGCTGCCAGGCATGGCTGCCCCAGACGCGAGACCGCTTCCTCGAGGAACAGCTGCATGACGGTCTCTGCCTGAGACGCCCATACCACCCATGTTCTCACAGCCAGGGTGGGTGAGCAACGTGTGGTCAGAGTAGCCGTGGCTCATCCTACCTCTCGATCAGTCTGGAGGGATTCCCTTCTTCGTGGCCCGAGGATCCTTGGCTGATCACAGGACTTCTGTCAGCAGGGTCTCGGCCACTCATTTCACTTTGACCAGGGTTATGTGTGGTGGCCTGATTTGTCACGAGCATCCTCATGGGTGGAATTGGAGTAGGCGCAGCCATTCTCACTGGGGGTGTGGTCAGCAGGTTGGGGTTCTGGGGCCAGTCTGGCTGCATACTGACTTCCTTAGACCGGGCACTGCATTCCGCGACATCTTCAGTCTCAGTGTCCTTCAGATACACGAACTTCTGGTCATACGCAGGGAAGCGTTGGTCTTGGAAGTGGATGGCTCCTCTGCTACTTGAAGGACTCCTGATGGCTCCAGCCTGCTGGTTGCTCCCACTGAGAAAGCTGGGGCTAACCACACCATTACTGCCAAGCACCTGGCCAGGCTTGAGAAGGAGACCTCCACTTCTACTCCCTGCTGGGACAGACACACGGGTGAGTCCAAGACCTCCCCTTCCCCCATAGAGACGTAGGACTATGGTGATCAGCTCAGAACCCATTCTGTGGCCACAACCAGGAACCAGGATAAGGATCACCCTCGCAAATTCAGAACAGAGATTCAACCTCTTGCTAGTTTTTTTTGTTTTTTGTTTTTTTTTTTTTTCCTGCACGATGCTGCTTGGGGGATCATCAGCAATCGAACCTACATCCTTGGCAGTGAGAGCACGGAATCCTACCAACTGGACCACCAGGGAATTCCCTCATGAGGTATTTTTGAGCACTTGACCCAGGAGGCAATGACAATTGAAATACAAGGTGACCACATTTGGACCACCTATGATGGAAGCAAGAAAATTATGATACTGAAGAATAAGTGCTGTGGCCTCATAGGGTATAGCTATTTAGTGGTTGACAGCTGCCCAGATCTTAGTTTTAGGATCCTGGGAGATCCAAGGGACTTCTAAACTCTGAAATCAGTGGATGACATCTCTCCCCTTTTTATAAACCAATTTTCTTTTTGCTAACTACTTTGTAGGGGAGGTTGCTGTTTCTTGCAGCCAAGCAATGTGCTGTACTATACTCAGTCACTTCAGTCATGTCCAACTCTTTGCAACCCTATGGATTGTAGCCTGCCAGGCTCCTCTGCCCACGGGATTCTGAGGCAAGAATACTGGAGTGGGTTGCCGTGCCCTCCTCCAGGGGATCTTCCTGACCCAGGGATTGAACCCACGTCTCCTGCACTCTTGCATTGCAGGTGGATTCTTTACCCACCAAGCCACCCAGGAAGCCCACCAAACAATCCCTAAAGACAAAAACTGGCACAAGAAGTGAGGTTCCAGATAAGCAGACTTCAGAGAAAATGTGGACCAGGCCGTGGTCTTGAGGCACACAAGGGGTTTCCAAAGAGCCCTTCATTAAAGATTGGGAACTGCAAGCCCATGAGGTGTGGTTCCAAAGCAACTGTTAAACTTTCACCTGCAATCTCGTGGGACTTAGATCATCAGAGATTAAAGCTAGAAAGATTTACTTGGGAACTAAGTATAAGAATAGGAGATTATGGTGGAAAGGGTAAATTAGGAGTTTGGGATTAACAGATACAGTCTAAATAAAATAAACAACAAGGACCTATTATATAGCACAGGGAACTGTAATCAATACGTTATGATAACATACAATGAAAAAGAATCTGAAAATATATATATACACAACTGAATCACTTTGCAGTATACCTGAAACATTGTAACTCAACTATAATTTTAAAAACAAAAGAAGACTATGTGAGACAGCAGAGAGGTGATGTGTGGTTTGTATTAAATATATGATCTAGACCCCCAAAGGTGATCTGAAAGGGATTAGGCACCTCTGGGGAAGGCAGTGGGCTTCCAAATGCCTCCTATATCACTTTGCAAATCTATGAACCTATAAGGAACTGACTTGGTAGCAGGTGCTATCTTGTCCAACAGAGGTGAGTTTGTTTCTTCTAGAATCTCCTTGGAAGGAGCTCCAAGGAAGGATGGGATGACTTACCTGTTTGGGAACTTGAGCCTCCAGACTGAGCAAGACTGGTAGTAAGCAGGCAGCAAGGAAGGAGGAGAGCCCACAGAAACATTCCCATGATCGCTCTAGGCTCCTGTGGAAACAGTGGTTGGTCAATAGGGCAACGCTGATCTGGGATCCAGGAGCCTGGCCATCTCATCCAATCTTCACCATCACTTTCATTTGGGTCTTAATCAAGCCACTCAATTTCTCTGAGCCTCCATTTCTTTATTTGTAAAGCTGGAACTTTTACTTGCCCTACCTCTTGAGAGGGAAACATGACCTTAGAGAAACACTTTTGAATGTGCAGTAAATTCTTGGGCACACGTGAGTCTAGTAACAGTTGGATTTACCAAGCTTGTTATGTGCAAGATATTGTGCTAAGGACTTTGTCTGCATCACCGTATTTCATCTTCATGAGAAGCTTATAAGTTCCGTTATTATGCCTTGTTTCTATGGCTGATAGTTCTATTTTATTTACTTGATTAATAGCTAGTTCTTCCACTGAACAGACATGCACGCATAATGTCTCATATTTGCCTGTTTAATGCGGGGTGGGATAGATGAGGTGCAGAGAATGACTTGCTCAAGATAAAATGATTTCTCTTGATTCTAGAGACTGCCAGGAGAGCTCCACCCAAGCCAGGTTAGCCTATGGGGCTCTGCCCTCCTGTTGCAGCTAGAGCTCGTGTCTTTCTGAGGGAACAACCTGAACAGACGCTGGGAGCAGCTGCTGGATAATGGCCATCAGCCTGCCCACAGAGGGCAAGTGCCTGCATGCAGACACGGGGCGCACAGCTGGGAGATGGCAGTCAGAATTCAGAGTCTGGCAGGCTGGCCTGGAGCCCACACTATGGTGTGATGCTTCAGCTGGTTGACGTGGTTGACACAGCAGTCACCGTTTACATTTACATGTGCCGGTCCCCATGCCCAGTGCTTTCCATTCACCATTTCACATAATCGAATCCTCAGAACAATACTGAGAGGTACACAGTATTAACTCCAATTTGCAGATGAAGAAATGGAAGGGAAAGGATTTGCCCAAGATCACTTGGTGGGTAATGACAGCGAGAATGTGAGAGATGGTTATTGCTTGAATCCACTCTCTAATACTTGGGCTAGTGGATGAGGAAGACTGCATTTTCCAAAGATAGCCACAACTATATATTTATCTTGTCTTACGTGTTATTACAATACTCTGGTCAACTGATGTGAAGAGCTGACTCACTGGAAAAAAAAAACCCTGATGCCGGGAAAGATTGAAGGCAGAAGGAGAAGGAGACGGCAGAGGATGAGATAGTTGGATGGTATCACCAACTCAATGGACATGAGTTTGAGTGAACTGCGGGAGATAGTGACAGACCAGGAAGCCTGGGGTGCTGCAGTCCACGGGGTCACAAAGAGCTGGACACAACTTAGCAACTGAACAGCAACGTATTATTACACCTGGGCTTCCAGGTGGCGCCAGTGGTAAAGAATCTACCTGACAATCAGGAGGTGTCAAAGATGAGGGCCCGATCTCTGGGTGGGGAAGATCCCCTGGAGAAAGAAATAGACAACCCACTGCAGTATTCTTGCCTGGAGAAGCCCATGGACAGAGGAGCCTGGTGGGCTACAGTCCATCGGATCGAAAAGATTCGGACATGACTGAGCAACAGTAAACACACGCTATTACAATATTACTGACACTCTCCCCACTGAGAGGTGGAATTATCTTCCCTCTCCTTGGATGGAGGGTCGGGGCTGGGATAGGGAGATGCTGGTGATTGCCAAAATGAATGCAACCCTACTGAAGTGATGCCCTGTGACTTCTGAGTGAGCAAAAGTTGATAAGTCGTGTCTGAATCTTTGCGACTACATGAACTGTACAGTCCATGGAATTCTCCAGGCCAGAATACTGGAGTGGGTAGCCTTTCCCTTCTCCAGTGGATCTTCCCAACCCAGGGATCAAACCCAGGTCTCCTGCATTGCAGGCAGATTCTTTGCCAGCTGAGCCACAAGGGAAGCCCCTGTGACTTCTGAAGCTAAGTCATTAAAGAGACAGAACTTCCACTCACTCTCTGCAGGCACTTGCCCTCGAACCTCAGGCCCTGTATGTGAGGAAGCCCAGGCCAAACACAGAATCCATGTATAGGAGCTCCAGCTGATGGCAGCAACTCCCTCACTGGAGTTGCCTGCCTGGCTCCCGAAGGCATTTAGATATTTTTCAAAATAGACTTTGTGGAACACACACACACACACACACACACACACACACACACACACTGTGGGTCCATCCTTAGGACTGCCGGTTGAGAAGTCAAGGCCAGACCTGTGACTGAACTGAGCTGGATGGAGGGGAAAGGGACACAGAGTCGGTATCAGAGGGCAATGGGCGAGGGCAGACCTCATTCACCCCAGGGGAGGGGGAAACAGATATGGGATGGTGGGCCTGAGCTCTCCCGTGATGGTTGCTCATGACATCTGGAACATCAGTGAGGGATTCCAGAAAGAATGGGCTGCCGTGCTTCTCCAGGCCTTGGGCTGAGCAGGGTGGAGGCACAAGTAGGTCCCCCTGGAGCCACGCCACAGGGCGGCACACACAGCCATTGCCCAGGCAAGGGGACTTGTTTGGGGGCTGAGTGCACTCCCGGGGGAGGGGAGGCAGGTGAGAGGAGAAGCTTGGGTTCCTGGGGGATTTAATTTGATTTAGAGAAAGCTGATAAATATAACATGGTGGATCTCAGTAAAAGAAGGCAGTCTGATTCTGCTTACAAGAAGTTCAAAAGCAGATGAGACTTACCTAAGGTGAACGAGGTCAGAAGACTGGTCACCTCTGGAGGGCAGTGCTGAGCAGGGTAGGGCATAAGGGAAACTTTTGGGTGGAAATACCTTGTCTCTGAGCTGGGTGTGGTTACAGGTAGATACACATACACAGAGAATCATCAACCTGCATTCCTTACTGCACGTAACTTAAACCTCAATTAAAAACATATGAAATTAGAACTTTCCTGGCAGTTTAGTGGTTGGGACTCTGCACTTCTAATGGAGGGTTCAATCCCTGGTCAGGGAACTAAGATCCCACATGCCATGCAGTGGGGCCAAAAAATAATAAAATAAATTTTAAAACAATTTTAAATATGTGAAGTAAAGAAAGAAAGGTGGTGGGTAGGCAAGAGGGGTGATCTTTGCTTCCTGAGGGCTTTGCTGCCATGCTTCCTGGGCTCTGGGGCATTTGTTTGTCCCTCTGACTCTCTCTGAAGTCAGGACACATCTGACATCGTGTTTTCTTTCTTGGTAGCCCCTAGGAGGGGGTTGTCTCGTACAGCCAATGCACCTTCACTAGCAGGCAGCAGGTGAAGGAGGCAGGAATTATTCCTCGTAAGTGGAACAGATGGAATAAGACAGCTACGACTACTGTTGCTGTTTGCAGACACTCAGTGTAACAGTCCTCACCCAGCCCCTCCCCTCGGCATCCAGCTGGCAGGAGCTCAGTCCTCCTTCTCACCTGGGACAGGTAAGAAGCAGCCCAAGCAGCCCTGGGAAGTGGAGTACCTGTTCTCTTTGGGGCAAACAGTGAGGTCCATGGAACAGCTGGGCCATGTACTGGGCACCTCCTGAGAGCCAGGCCCTGCTCAGCACTCACCTCAGGTCATTTCCAGTGTCCCCTCCTCCCAGGCGGGGAATGTTCTGTGTCCTTAATATTTACCATACCTGAGCAAAGCAAACACAGAATGTCCATGAGCTGACAGATCTTTGGTCTCCGGACAAGTGGGCTTTGAGTTCCCTCAGGTATGACGTTGGCTGTTTCACAGGCATGATATATTAAAGGTTGAGGGAAAACATCTAAGGAAAATGTCTATTCAGGTCTTCTCAGTTTTTAATTGGATACTTCCTTTTTGGTAATAAATTGTGTGAACTGTTGTATATTTTGGATATTAACCCCTTATCAGTCATATGATTCGCAAATATTTTCTCCCATTCAGTAGATTGTCTTTTTGTCTTGTTAATGGTTTCCTTTGCTGTGCAAAAGCTTTTAGTTTTGTTTGGCCTCATTTGCTTATTTTTGCTTTTATCTTTTTTGCCTAAGGGGATAGATCCAAAAAGTTACTGCTGTGATTTATGTCAAAGAGAGGTCTCCCTAAGCAACATATGAAGGCAACCTAAGTGTCCATAAATAAGTGAATGGATAGAGGATGTCACACACACATACACATATGTATATATGAATATTACTCAGCCTTAAAAGAGAATGGAATAATGCCATTTGCAACTACATGGATGGACCTAGAAGGACTTTCCATTTCACTTCCTTAGGGAAATAGACAGAGAAAGACAGATGCTCTGTTATCCCTTGTATGTGGAATCTAAAAAAATAAAGGCATGTATATAACAAAAGGGAAACGGATTCACAAACACAAAGAACAAACTAGTGGTCACCAGTAAAAGGGGCAAGAGAGGGGTAAGGTAAGGATATGAGATTAAGGATTAAGAGATACAAACCAGTATGTATAAAATAGATAAGCAACAAAGATATATTGTACAGAGAAGAGAAATATAGCCATTATTTTGTAATAACTTTAAATGGAATATAACCTATGAAGTACTGAATCACTATGTTGTACACCTGAAACTAATATTATAAATCAACTATACTTCAATTAAAAAAAAAAAAAGGTTGAGGTTTCCCATTTTGCAGACCTAGAAACTGAGGCCTTAGGGTTGCCTGGCAGGTCAGTGATGGAACCAAGACCTGAAGCTGGGTTCCAGCTCCTTCCTCACCTCCACCTGGCTGCTCTCCGGGCTTCTGAGTGTGGGGACTGCAGCACCCTTACCTGGGACGTGGCTCTGGTCACCCAGGACCTGTGGGCCTCCTCTGCTTGATCACAAAGTGAGAGCCAGTAGTGGAGATGAGCTTAAGAAGTAGGAGGGCAAGGGGTGGGCCAGGGATGGAGGGAGTGGGCAGATGGCCTGAGGAACCTGAGCAGGGCTCTGGGGAGGACTGGCCACTTCTGGTTAATACCAGAATCGGGAGGGGGATGGTGCAGAGCCACGGCTCTACCCTGGAGGCCTGAGGAGGACCGTCCGCACCAGCAACCTGGGTGGGAGTTGTGACTTCCTGAACACACCACGAACCCTTGTGTGTACGTGCCTACACACCTGTGTGTGCGCACTGTGTGCGTGTCTACAGACTTGTCTGTGTGTGCACTGTGTCTGAGTATGTGAATACGTGTGTGTTCCTCTGTGTGTGTGTGTGTGTGTGTGTGTGTGTGTGTGGCAGGGCTCCCTGGTGTCCTCGTGCCTCCAAGGGCACTTCCACTAAGTTCTGGGAAGAAGCCACAGCTTTCACCTGATTCCCAAGGCAACCTTTGCCACCTGGAAATTTGCTCCCTACCCCAAGGCCACTCTCACGAAGTCTCAGTTTTCTTGGAGAGAATGAATCGCTGACTTGGGGAATACTATCAGCCCTTCTGTGAGTGTCCCCTGGTTCCTCAGAGAAATCTCAGAATTCCTAATGGGAACTGAGGGGACACTCCATATTCCTGAGGGATGCTAACCTCTCCATAGGAAATCTCTCTATTTCTATAAAATAGAGGTCTTTTATTTCCTTCTAAGCAGAACTCTCGGTGTTTCCTGACAACTGGGTGTTTCCTCAGAAATACCATTGTTCCATAAGCATGTCAGAAATAACAAATGCTCGAGAAGGTGTGGCGGAAAGGACACCTCCTGCACTGTTGGTGGGAGTGTGAACTGGTGCAGCTGCTATGGAGAACAGCATGGAGGTTCCTCAAAAGACTAAAACTAGAGTTGCCATAGGATCCACCATTCCCACTCCTGGATATATATGTGGACAAAAGATACACATACTCTGATGTTCACAGTAGCACTGTTTACAATAGCCAAGATATGGGAGCATCCTAAATGTCCATTGACAGATGAATGGATAAAGAAGATGTGTGCCACTTCTTTGCAACACCACTGACTGTAGCCCACCAGGCTCCTCTGTCCATGGGATTCTCCAGGCAAGTATATTCGAGCGGGTTGCCATGCCCTCCTCCAGGGGAATATTCCCGAACCAGGAACTGAAACCTGCATCTCTTACATCTCCTGTATTAGCAGGTAGGTTCTTTACCACTAGCTCTACCTGGGAAGCCCCACAATGGAATACTACTCAGCCATAAAGAAGAATGAAATAATTCCATTTGCAGCAACACTGATGGACCTAGAGATTATCATAGTTAGTGAATCAGTCAGAAATAGATGACTACCACATGATATCACTTTTATATGGAATGTAAAATATGATGCAAATGAACTTGTGTACAAAACAGAAACAGACTCACGGACGTAGAAAACAAGTTTATGGTTACTAGCGGGGGAGGGACAAATTAGGAGCTGGGGACTAACAGATACACAGGACTGTATATGAAATAAACAACACGGACCTACTGGATAACACAGCACAGGGAACTATATTCAATATCCTGGAATAAACCTTAACGGAAAAAAAATATGAAAATGAATATATATTTTATATATAAAACTGAATTACTTTGCTGTTCACCAGAAACTAACACAACATTGTAAATCGACTATACTTCAGTTTAGGAAAAGATGCATGGGGGAAACGGAGAAGGCAGTGGCACCCCACTCCAGTACTCTTGCCTGGAAAATCCCATGGACGGAGGAGCCTGGAAGGCTGCAGTCCATGGGGTCGCTAGAGTCGGACACGACTGGGCGACTTCACTTTCACTTTTCACTTCCATGCATTGGAGAAGGAAATGGCAACCCACTCCAGTGTTCTTGCCTGGAGAATCCCAGGGACGGGGGAGCCTGGTGGGCTGCCGTCTACGGGGTCGCACAGAGTCGGACACGACTGAAGCGACTTAGCAGCAGCAGCAGCAGCATGGGGGAAAAGAAAGAAAAAGAATGTCAGTGTCTCTGAGGAAGCCACACAGATCCTGTGGGAATTCCAGGGAGCCTGCCAATGTTCCTAAGGAATCTAGCCGTACCTGGGAAATTCTGGCTCTAGCTGAGAGAAGAGCTACCATTTTTCTGGACATAGTAGTCGTGCCAGCCCTCTTCCCCTTCCCAAGGGGGCACTGAGGGAATCTAGGAGCCCACAGGCTGCACCTGGAGTCTACACCAGGATCTGAGGGTCCCCTGGGCTAGGAGCAGGCCCTGGAGTGTATCCGTTCTCATTTCTGGGTCTCAGGTTCCCACTAGGCATTGGCTTTAGTGGTGCCTCCCTGATGGACAGGGTGGGTAACTTGCGAACTACAAAGGGTGGTACCCCCTGAAGGGGCTGTTGTGACCACGAGAATGGATGTCTCTGTTACTATTCCCTCATCTTCACTGGGGGTCTCCCGGGACCCATGCCCAGTGGAGAGGAATCAGAAGCAAGGCAGGTCAGAGGCCCCTGATTCCCATGGGCCTCTCCTCAGCCCATTTTCTTATCCCTCCCAGGCATCCAGGCTGTCCCCAGTGCGCTCAGGTGCCGCTGCTGTGGGAGCCTGGAGTCGGTCACAAGGACACGTGGGCTAGGCGGGCTGCCAGGGGAGGGCTGGCTGGTCTGTGAGCTGCCTGCAGGCTCTTGGCCCATTTCACACCTCATGCAGCAGAAGGAAGACAAACAGCCCCACCAGGGTGGAGTGATGCCAGGCCTGAGGGATGAGACAGCGTGACCAGGATGAGTCAGGGATGAGTGCACAGAGTCAAAGAGCCCTGGCTAAGTCCCTTCCACCCTGGACGCCTCAGTTTTCACCATCTGTAAACAAGATGCATCAGGGGCTGGAGACAGCCATCTGGGAGGGTTATCCGCTGGCAGCGGGGCAAAGCAGCCTGGCCAGCTGCCACCCCCACCTGCAGTCTGTTCATGCCTGGAGTCTAGATACACCACCTGGGGAGGGGGCTCCCTTTCCCTTTCTGGGGGATTTCTGTGGGCCATCACTCTACAGTCTTGGAAGACACGCTGTGCTTTTTAATCAGACCAAGAGTAAATTCCACAGTTCTTTCTGTTTGTACTGAGTCATAGAATTTTTAAAAACCGTGTACTTCTCACACCCTTGAAGCAGAGCATACAGACATAAGTGCACACAGAGAAGCATAGAGCTGCGGGAGTTGGTGTAAAGTGGACCTTCCCACGTGTTGTGGGCTGAACTGTGACCACACCACCCCGCAACTGATATGGTGATGTCTTCGCTCCTGTACTCAGAACATGACTGCATTTGCAAGCAGAGACTTTAAAGAGATGATTAAGTTCAATGAAGTCATGAGGCTCGGCCCTAATCCAATAAGAGGGGCATCCTTGTGTAGCCAGCATGCTCCATTCAGTACTCTGCAATGACCTATATAGGAAAAGAATCTAAAACTAAAGTGGGTATGTACACATCCAACTGGTTCACTTTGCCATACAGCAGAAAGTAATACAGCATTGTAAATCAACTATGCGCCAATAAAAACTAAGGAGAAAAAAAGACTGGTATCCTTGTAAGAAGAAGAGGTTGGTGCTAAGAGAAGGTCAAGGCAGGGAATATGAAGGTTGACAGGAAGGGAGAGAAACTTTAGACACAGAAGTCAGAAAAGGCCTCACTGAGAAACTGACTTAGACAAGATAGCACAGGATAAGAGAAGCAGCTATAGTTATAGCTAGAGGGATGAGCAATCTGGGCAGAGGGACAGCAGTTGCAAAGGTCCTGGGGTGGGAAAGGCACTGGTGTGTTGGAGGGATAGTTGGGAGGCCAGCAAAGCTGTCTTGAAGCTGACAAGCGGGAAAAGAACAGAGGATGAGGTCGGATAGTCAAAGAGAGAGATGTACTTCTTTGCATCCACAATATGATCCACAATGAGAAAAAAATTTCAAATCTCCCTTGACTTTAAGGCACTAAATATTTAAAACAATCTTTTAGGGACTTCCCTGAAGGTCCAGTGCAAGGGGTGCTGGTTCAATCCCTGGTCAGGGAGCCAAGAGCCCACATGCCTGGCAGCCAAAAAATCAAAATATATAACAGAAGCAATATAGTAATATTGTAACAAATTTAATAAAGACTTTTAAATGGTCCACATCAAAAAGTAAAATAATCTTTTAGATTATTATTGTAGAAGAGGAAAACATTTTTCTCTGCACTTCTAGATTCTTTTGATTGGCCTATTAATTAAACCGAAATAAGGTAGATTAACAGAAGAAAAATGAATTTAATTATGTATGTATGGGAGTTCCATACAAATATGAGAAAGAAAAAGTGAAAGCCGCTCAGTCGGGTCTGACTTTTTGCAACCCCATACAGTCCATGGAATTCTCCAGGCCAGGATTCTGGAGTGGGTAGCTGTTCCCTTCTCCAGGGAATCTTCCCAACCCAGGTCTCCCGCATTACGGGTAGATTCTTGACCAGCTGAGCCACCAGGAAAGTCCAACAATACTGGAGTGGGTAATCTATCCCTTCTCCAGCGGATCATCCCGACCCAGGAATCGAACCGAGGTCTCCTGCATTGCAGGCAGATTCTTTACCAGCTGAGCTACCAGGGAAGCCCAAAAATATGAGAATCAAAGCTAAATGCAGTAGCTGACACCCCTACACCATCCTGAACTAAGGAACTGCATACTGGCCTGGGGCCCAAAGGGGAGGAGAGTAATTCACAGGACAATAAGGAGAGGAGATGTTTGCTAGTTTAGATGTATGCCCTGCCATAGAGATAGGTCATTCAGATAGAAGTTATCTCTGGGGGGACTTCCCTGGTGGTCTAGTGGCTAGGACTTCGTGCTCCCAATGCAGTGGGCCTGGGTTCGGTCCCTAATCAGGGAACTGAATGCCACATGCCACAACTAAAAGTTTGCATGATGCAACTAAGGAAAAAACATCTTGCTTGCTGCAATGAAAATCAAAGATCCTTCGTGCAGCAACTAAGACTTGGCATAGCCAAACAAATAATTAATTGTAAAAAATAATAGTAGATGCTATTTTTTTTAAGTTATCTCTGGTAATAGCTCTTGAGCCAGGCCCCCTATTTAATTATTTTAAATAATTAAGGGCGAGGTGAAAGTTTTTCTTGAGTCTGTCTGGTGGGCTTGATTGCCTTCAGCTCAAAATAATCTACACGCCAAAGTGGGATATTTGAGATCACATATTCTGCTCCCCTTTGAGCATCCCTGGTGGCTCAGTGGTAAAGAATATACCTGCAGTGCAGGAGACCTGGGTTCGATCCCTGGGTTGGGAAGATCCCCTATAAGAGGAAATGGCAACCCACTCCAGTATTCTTGCCTGGAGAATCCCATGGACAGAGGAGCCTGGCAGGTTACAGTCCATAAGGTTTCAGAATTGGACATGACTGAGCAACTAAAATACTATAATCTATTAAATTTTTAAATGACAATTTAACACAAAGTAATATTGATTGAGAAATGGATGTTTTAATGAAATGGATGGCTTTTCCCCAACTAGCTGTTTTATCTATGAATTAATTTACTCATTACTAGAAAGCAAGGTTCAGCACCCATCAAAGACCTAACTGCATCTTCAGAGAGCTAAGTGCCATGAACAATTCTGTATACTTTTTCAGCAAATAAACAGAGAGGCATGAAAGGAGTTTTATTAAAACTGTGTTGCTCAATCCTTTGAACTGCTTTCAATGTATATGACAAAAATCACAAGGGGATGTATTATCAAAAAATGTTTCTCAATAACTCCAAGTAGGTTAAGACTAGGAGCAATAATAACACTCCTCTTTTGTTGAAAGCAAATTGAAAACCACTTGGCTTGTTACCTGGACATTCCAGGATCACTCTCAGCCCATTTATTCCAAGCCCTGGAGGTGATATTCCAAGGCAAAGCTCTTGAGTAGGAACTGGGGCAAAGAGAAAAATCTTTTATAATGAAGTTCCAAAGAAACATTAGAAGAAGGAAAGGTGGTAAGGTTTTTGGAAGGAGCCACTCTTGAAAAGAGGGTTCTGGGAATGAGAACATAGA
Source organism: Redunca redunca (assembly GCA_006410935.1). Classification (NCBI taxonomy): domain Eukaryota; kingdom Metazoa; phylum Chordata; class Mammalia; order Artiodactyla; family Bovidae; genus Redunca; species Redunca redunca. Next base: position 245,934 of record SJYQ01004188.1, read on the forward strand.
AAAGTTGGAAATCAGTAAATGGATTCCCATAAAAATCCTATAAATGAACCCATGGAGAGTTTTCTTATAACTCTGCTGCAACCCACAGCACTCACAACATGGTGATGCATGGAAGATGCATCTGTGGATTCTGGGTTTAAATCCTGAGTCTTCCTTTTATTATCAGTGTGTTTTCAGACTGCATAACTAACCCACGTCTGTTTCCTCATCTGTAGAATGGGAGCAAGAATAAAGACATTAAAAGAATAAGAAAATAAAGGGTTTGGCCATGTGGCACCCATCACAAGGCAAGTGCTCAGAGGATCTTAGCTGCTATTGTGATAAGACTTTACTTCTCTCTTTGGTGGTGTTTTATCACCATTTTACCATTTTTATTCTCATTAATTAGACTATCTTGGGAGTGAGGGAGCCCAAGAGGCAGGACTTCTGAATCCCACCCTCCTCAACCCAAGCAGCTCCACTCTCATCTGTTTTTCTATTTGGGCTGTCCAGAAACCCTCACTCATTTTTTCATCTTGATTATACTATACTTGGTTATCCCTGGTGGCTCAGACAGTAAAGACTCCACCTGCAATGCAGGAGACCTGGGTTCAATCCCTGGGTTGGGAAGATCCCCTGGAGGAGGGTGATGCACACTCTAGTAGTCTTGCCTGGAGAATGAATCCCCAGGGACAGAGGAGGCTGGTGGGCTACAGTCACGGGGTTGCAAAGAGTTGGACACAACTAGGTTTAAGCCTTTCTATCGTACTTACTATTCCCTGGTGGCTCTGCAGTAAAGAATCACCTGCAATGCAGGAGACCCAAGTTCCCTCCCTGGGTCAGGAAGATCCCCTGGAGAAAGAAATGGCTATTCACTCCAGCATTCGTGCCTAGAAAATCCTATGGACAGAGGAGTCTGACAGGCTACGGTCCATGGGGTCGCAAAGAGCTGGACATGACTGACCAACTAAACACAATGATAGCTTATGGTGAATGATGTCAGATTCACGACCTCCAAAGAAGGAGATTTAACTTCAGGACCAGGGACCAGGCTTGATCACTCAAGAGCTTTTGTGTAGCAGAGTTTTATTAAAGTATGAAAAGGGACAGAGAACGCTCCTGACATAGACATCTGAAGGGGGAATGGAGAGTGCCCCACTCGCTAGTGTGACATGACTGAGTATGCATATACCTCAACTCACAATCCTTAGTACAGAGTTTAAGCTGAGTTGTTTTGTTGTATAATCATCAACTCTGGGCTTAAAGGAAAAAACAAGTCTGTCCTTTTCTCCTGCTTGAGGACCCTATGTTGGGGTGGGCTTAAATGTCACCCCATCATCTCTGTGGGTTAGGTTGGAAGCATGCAAACCAAAGTCAGGACAACCTGCACTTGAATCTCAGCTCTGCTCTCCCGGCACTGGGTGACCTCCAGTCCTCTCCCTGAGTCTCAGGCTCCTCATCTGTAAAGTGGAGTCAGTGGCTGCACCTGCTGTGAAGCGCTGTTGTGATGCCGTTGGATGAACTACATGCCAAGCCCTCATCTCAGTGCCAGGTACCATCACGATGCTAGGCACAAAGTGAACTGGATCCACTGTTGCTAAGACTTGCACAAAGAGCCCCACAGGCATGATCAGGGGCCTCAGCTGCCATCGAGCACTGCCTCTTCCTCCCCAGGTAGCCCTGGCAAGTCATACCCATTCCGTGCCTCAGTGCTCCCCTGTGAAATGTGAATCCCAATCCCTACTTCTCACAGCTCCCAGATAAAGGTCAAATGAGATCACAGCTACCACACATAACCCTCCAGCGGGAGAGAGGCTGCCCAAGTCTGGGAAAGGGACCTGGGGCCCACATCTCCCATCCTGGACAAATGACAGGGCCCAGAGCCCAGGGGCTGTGTCTGGACCAAGTTCCCAGGACTCAGCCTGGGCAAGGATTTCTAGGCTCCAACTTGGCTCCCCAAGCAGCAGAGCTGCCTAAATTCAAGGGATGGTAGGGAGGGGAGGCTGTCCTACTCATGCACCCTGGAATATAGCAACTGCTTGGAAAATGATTGTTATATAAAGGATCAGATGTGTGGCTCCAGATAGGGTAGCGAAACCATTTACCACAGATTGGGACTTGAATCCACGTGCTGGGACTCAAACCCAGCCAAAACCCATGGTACCTGGTTTCAGAACCTAATGAAGCTCAGGTTTTTAATGTCTCATCACAGAAAGAATTCAGTGAGAGACAAAGTGGTAGATAAGAAGTGGATTTGTTCAGATACAGAGAGAAGCACACTCCACAGACAGAGTGTGAGCCATCACAGAGGGCGAGTGCAGCAGCTGCGAAATGTGGCACTGTTAGTTTTTTTTATAGGCTGGATAATTTCATATGCTAATGAGTGGGAGGGCTATTCCAACTATTTTGGGAAGGGGGCGGACATTTTCAAGATTTGGGCCACAGCCCACTCCTTGGTCTTTTAACAATGCCTTGTAACTGTCATGGGACTTGAACCCATGTGCTGGCACTCAAACCCAGCCAAAACCTCCGAGTGTGTCATTTCACTTGCTGATTCAGGATCAAGGTCTAATCTTGTCTGCCATCTTAGTCCCATTTGCTTCAATCAGTTTATATTGTGCCCTTGGGCTATGTCTTTCAAAAGTTGTGCCCTGCCCCTTTCTCTCCTGTTACAGTAGCGACAGGAGCTGGGAGACTTTTCTTGGTCCAGAAACTAGGGGATAAAGACTGAACTTGGATAGGGACAACAGAACAGTTTGAATGATCCCAGCAACTTGGAGGGGGCAGGTGGAGCAAGTCTGAGATGGAGGAAGAAGGCAAGTAAAGAAAGGAGAGAGAGCCCTGACAATGGTGCTGTCTGAGCAACTAGGAGAAAGATGCCGACTTCCCCAGAGGAAGAGAGACGGTCAGCTAACAGGGAGATGGCAGCATTCAGGGTGGGGGTGGGGTGGGGCATGAGGTCAGCTCAGGGCTCAGAACAAGGGCTCTTTATCACTGACCGCACAGATCCCCTAAAGCACCTGCCTGGTTTGTTCTTATCAAGCCCGGGCCATGCCAGCTCCTGCGTTTGCTCTTTTCAGAGTCACCTCTTGCCTGGAAAGTGACTGGGGCTGGGAGTTGAAAGCTGGCCAATTCTGTCACACTTGGTTCATTCCTTGATGCAGGAGAGAGGGACAGACTTACTGCCTTGGGCGGGGGGGGATCTCTTGGAACATCCTACAAAGAGGTCAAGCCCAACTGAGTCCAGGGCTGAGCATTGAATATCAAGCCTAACCCTGGCACATGCTTGCTGTTTCCTGCCTCAGAGTCCCTGACTGCCCAATGGGGATGGTCAACTAAAGCAATATTCCTCAAAGTCTTTCTGCCAGCCTCTCTGTGAAGCGTGTTATATTCAGACTCCAGTCCCCCATCCCGAAGCTACTGAATCAGAAGCTCTGGGGAGTGGGAGGCCTGGGAGCCTGCATCTGTACACACTGCCCGGTTGTTCTGTGCTCTCCGGGATTTGAGCTGCAGTGATGATAGAGGAGGAGCTTTGACATGGACTCAGAAGACGTGGTCCTGACCCTGCCACGCTACTCCCAGTGTGTGGCCTTGGGCTGGTCCCTTTGCCTCTCTGGGCCTCAGTTTCCCCAGCTCCAATGTAGCAAAGGCTGTGCTTAAAATCTGCCAGAGGGGTGGGGTTGCATTTCTTGAGCACCTGCACCCACACCTGGGTTTTTAGGTTGACTGTGACACTGAATCACAGACACTGATGAAGTTAATCATTTGAGAGGGAGACTGGACAACACTGGCGGAGTGCCTACATCCAGGCAGGGAGCCTCGGGGCCTGGCAGGAAGGGGGTGGTAACTGAGAGCACGGGATGGCCTGCTGTGCCTAAGCTTAGACCTCGGGGCTCAGTATTGGGAAACCTTGGGAGATCAGATTGGGTGGACATCCTCTTCACAGAGGGAAGTCCTGGGAAAAAGAAATGCCAATATCCAGGAGACCAGACCTCTCCGAGTGGCCTCCTCTCTTTCTCCAAGCCCCTGACTGAGGCTCCAGCCTTTCCTACTGTGGGCTGCCTTGTCCACTTCAGCATGTCCAACACCAGCACCAGGTTCCTCCCCTTCCTCAAGAACCTTCCACAGCTCCCCACTGCCAAACTCTTTGGCCAAGCTTCCAGGCCCCCATCTCCTGCTGCTCACCTGCTTCTATCAGACCTTTTTCTCTTTTCCAAACCCTCTGGGCTTCCTTACTTCTGTGCCTCTACTCCCTGTGGTGCAATGGAAGAGAGCCAGTGAATTTCAGAGGTGGTAGGGCCACTTTCAAGGCTCTGTGACGCTGTGACATTTTGATGAAACTGGAAGGGCCCTTGTGAGTGATTTGACTAAATGAGTCAAACAGAAATGACACCATGTGACTTCCAAAACTGGATCATGAAAACATTATTCAGTTTCCATTCTGTGCCTTTGAATCCAGAACGAGGACAGGCTGTCCACGTGCAGGTGTTCTGGCCAACGGCCACCGTCAGCTGCCAGACAGGTGAATGAAGAACCCTCCAGGTGATTCCATCCCCCAGATATCAAGTCACCCCCAGCCATTATTCCCAGCTGAGGGCTGACACCTTGGAGCAGAGATGAGCTGCCCTGATCCACAGAATCTATGTGGTAACTAAAACTGTAATATCACTTTGCTGACTGTGTAGTCAAAGCTATGGTTTTTCCAGTAGTCATATGTGGATGTGAGAGCTGGACCATAAAGAAGGCTGAGTACTGGAGAATTGAAGCTTTTGAACCTTGGTGCTGGAGAAGACTCTTGAGAGTCCATTGGACAGCAAGGAAATCAAATCAGTCCATCCTAAAGGCAATCAACTCTGAATATTCATTGGAAGGACTGATGCTAAAGCAGCTCCAATACTTTGGCCACCTGATTTGAAGAGCCAACTCACTGGAAAAGACCCTGGTGCTGGGAAGGATTGAGGGCTAGAAGAGAAGAGGATGACAGAGAATGAGATGGTTGGATGGCATCACTAGCTAAATGGTCATGAGTTTGAGCAAGCAACAGGGTGCTGGTGGAGGACAGGGAAGCCTGGTGCTGCAGTTCATGGGGTTGCAAAGAGTGGGACACAACTGAGCAACTGAACAACAACAACTGAAACTGTGCTTTATGACACAAAGTTTTGATGTGGTTTGTTACTCAAGATTAGTAGCTGCTGCTGCTGCTGCTGCTGCTGCTGCTGCTAAGTCGCGTCAGTCGTGTCCGACTCTGTGCGACCCCATAGACAGAAGCCTACCAGAAACATCTATTAAGCAAACTCTTTGAGGGGGACATCTAGCATTTGTTGTTTGTCCACTATAACTGAAATAGGACCTCATGGAGTTACCTGAGAAGTCTCATTGCATGTCCTGCCATGAAAGCTGCTGCCCACTCCCCAATGCTTCAGGGAGCCCTCTCACTTACACGCATAAAGCTGGAATCCCTGCAATTTTGAGGAGCATCCTCAGTTTATCAGGGAGCCCTCAGAATTATCCAAAACTGGTGGAGATGCTTAATAAAACCTTTTCGAACTTTTAAATTTAAAATAACAGTTTATTTGGCTTTTGTCATTGTCAACTCAGGATGCAGTGATGGTTTGCTCCATCTACCGTGAGCAGAAGGAAGGGCAATGTGACCTGAGGCCTGAACAGTCAGGCCAGGTGTTGAAGATCCTCTCTTGAGTCAGCAGGACTAAGCCCACCAAGCCTCACTCCTCTGTTGTATACCTGTCACTGACCCAGAAGTCCCAGTGTTCTAGACCACCCATTATCATTTGGACCATCAACCCCAAGCTTCTCTGCCCAAATTCTCATCTGATCCAACCTCATCTCCTTTTCCTTCCCTAGTCTTCCAAACCTTTCAATCTTCTCACTTTGAAAGAATGCCTGAGCATATCCTTTGACTTCTGAGAAATCATAGCCAATGGGAAATGAAATGAGTTGCTTATGACCCCCAAATGTACCTCCCGCACACAGTTCAGTTCTTTCAAAAATTAAATAGCAGAAAAATGTAAACTTGTTGAAGGATGTGGGTGTTCTAATGTCTGAGAAAGATGTGAGGGATGTATGGAGGGCTTCACTGCCCCTTCACCTGCACAGGACCAGCTGTGGGGCTGGAGAAGGGGGTTGGGGCAGACCCTGCAGGGCCTTGTGAGCAGTGGTGAGGGGTCTGGATTTTGCTCTGGGTACCACAAAAAGTCCATAGACAAGCTTGAAGCAGAGAAGGTAGGTGATTGGTCATGCAATTTAAAAGACTCAACCCTCTGGCGGCTGAGTGCAGAATGGTGCAAGATTGAAAGGAGGGAGACCAATGAGGAGGCCGGAGCAGGGGTTCATAGGAAAGATGATGGGAGGGAACCAAGGTGGAGGTAGAAACAGAAACAATGGATCAATTCATAAGGATTTATAGGAGGTGGTTCTAACACTGGAGGTATGAACAGAGCAGCCTTAGCCACTGGCCTGGGAATCAAGTTCTGGTCACCCTCTTGAGACACTGCCCTTTAAAGTGGGACTTCCTCCCCTCTAACCCTTCCCAAGGCAGGCTGGACAGGAAGTTCCACCCTACTTCTTTCTGAGCCCACCTCCAAGGAGCTAAGGTTTGGGTGTTACCAAGAGACCAGGAGAGAAAGAGACCCTGGATCCTGGGGAGGGGTAATACATTGTGAAGGTCCCCAGAGGGGCTCTGATGATACTTCCTCCTCAGAGAGGCCTTCTCTGACCATCCAAAGGTGCCTCACCCTCTCTCTTCCCTCCTTGATATGTATCCATGTTTATCTTTTTAACCCTCAAGACCATCTCAAAATAGCCTTTTTGTTTGCTAATTTACTTATTCTTGTTTTCTTAGAATTTATTGTTAAAGATCTGTCTTGTGGAGTAAGACTGAAGCTCCAGGAGGGCAGAATTGGTAGCCACTTAGAGAATGAATGAATGATGCAGTCAGGAATAGACCTAATACACTGGGTTACAATAGACTAAATAATAAATATAAACTAAACAATTTAACTCTCTGACATTTACGTTAAAGAGAAAATAAGACATGGAGGGGAAGTTCGTTTTAAAAATCACTGGCTGGAAGATACAAAAGGACTTAAAAAGGACTTCAATACTTCTTTGCCCCTCAAGGCGATAAGCTGGCATCAAATAATTCTGCTAAAACTGCTCTAAATGTTCTCTGTGGCTTTAACGGAGCTGTTTGGAGGAAAAACTCCTGCCTTCCTCTAGGAAGGACCCATTGGGCATCTCTTGCTAGCAATGTCAAGTACCCTTCCTTGTTCTCAGTTTAGCTGATCAGAGGTGCACAAATTAATCAACAGAAACTTCAATAGAGTTGGGAGATCAGAACGGGGAGCTCTCACGTCCCATGACAATAGCCGAGCCCTGACAGGAAGAAGAACGCCTCCTCTTCTCTCCTGGCGAGGACTCAGCCAATGAAAAGCCATCTGTGCTTACTACAGCCCTCCCAACTTCCTTTCCCCCTCTACAAAAGTGTTCTCCTTCTCTCGCCATGGGGGGACATGCACACAGCTCACCATGTTGCAGACCCCAGGTTACACCTTTCTGCTGGTCCTGAATAAGCTCATCTTTGCTGAAGAAATAACTGGCAGTCTTTTAGTTCTAGGTCAACAGAGGCAAGAGGGTCCCAAAGGCTCACACTCTAGAAATTCTAACCACAGCAAGCAGAAATTAAGCACTTACTGTGTGCCAGCCTTGGTGCTAATAAGCACCTCGGAAAACAAAAAATGATCTCATTTTAATAGCTTCACACTCATTTTAAGGTGTTATTATTATTATTATCCATTTTACATATAAGAAAGTGCTAGTCACTCAGTCACGTCTGGCTCTTTGCAACCCAACCCCATGGACAGTAGCCTGCCAGGCTCCTCCATCCATGGAATTCTTCAGGCAAGAATGCTGGAATGGGTTGCCATTCCCTTCTCCAGGAGATCTTCCCAACCCAGGGATCGAACCCGGGGCTCCCTCATTACAGGCAGATTATTTATCATCTGAGCCACCAGCGAAGCCCACCAACAAGAAAACTCAAGATTAGAAGGCTAAAGGGCCTCACTAAGTCAACCAGTGACAGTGATGGAATGTGAACCCCATTCTCCTGACTCCAAAAGTCTTGCTCTTTAATGACCTCCCGATGCCATGGTTGAGGCTGGTGATGTATAAAGCTGTCCTGTGGCGGGGAAACCTCTCTGTAGAATGCTGTCTGATGGTTTTCAACATGAGGAGATGGGCCGTTTTCCTCACTGTCTGGTAGAGAAGGAGCCTTGGGGTGGGGCTCGGGGAGCAGTTGCTCTGAGCAGACAATACATGGCCACAGTCTAAGTTTCAACAGACATACAGTCATTGGGCTTTATTTCTAGAAAAAGAACTTGTTTGTAAAGAACCGATCTGAGAGCTTCTGTGCTCATTTTGTGAGCTGCTGCTGCATCCGTCCTCCTCAACTTGGACCTGAAGATAAGAGATGCCTAGTATTTCTGCAGAATCTCTATGGCAACAGGAGCCTCACTGCCCCTCAGCTCTAACCACAGATAAGACCTGTGGTTTGACAAAGAAGACCTTATATGCTCACGCATATACCTGGTTTCCCCTTCCTCCTGATCACACTTCCCTACCTCTTGAAGTCAAGCTAGATCGTGTGACCTGCTTTGGCCAATGAAATGTGAGTGAAAGCTATGCTTCCTGGTGGAAGCCTGGAAGCGCTGGTGCTTGACTCCCTCCTTATGCTTTCTTTGCTCTGGGGACTGTGCAGATATGGGGACAAATTCAGCCCAGGGCTTCCCTCTGCAGCTTATGAACAGAGACAGTGTGGTAAGTGGAGAGGGCTTGAGCCCTGCAGCTGAATCATCAGGTTTAAACCCCAGCTCTGTCCTTTTGCAGCTGTGCAACCTTGGGCAAGTCACTGCAATTCTTGATCCCTCAGTTTCCCCACCTGCAAAATAGGGACTATCCTGATACCTACCTCATGGTGCTCTCATGAGGTTAAATGAGATCAAATCCCAAAGTCTTAGTGCCAGGCTCAGCAGGCAGCAAGGGCTCCAGAAACATCTCTCAGGAGGATGGGCAGGAGGATATCTTATCTTTGCCTCTTTCATCTCTCCCCTGGGACCTGAGATGCACCCATCCACCACCCTTCTGGACCGAGGTAAGTCACATGCTGGGAACACAGAGAAGATGGGGAGGGGGAGGGCAGGTGAAAGCTGAGAAAGGAGTGGAGACCTTTGTCATCTTGGGAATGGGAGTTAGGCCAGAGGGCAGCCCTCCGGCAGTATGCAGTCAGTTTAATGACTTTGAACTTGCTACTTCTGAATGTTGACCCTCCTCATGTGCTGTGGAATTGGGGGTGGGGGAACTGAGAAATGAGAGATCAGCCAAGCCGAGAGCTGAAGAAGGCAGTGAGAACTGAATTAAGGTCCCCCCTTGCCCATCCACAGGGTCCTCAGAGGTGTCTGGCATTTTCCAGTCATGGACTGAACCATCTCTCATAGGCTGTAGCTACATCTGCCAGATGCCCCCCACAAAGTCTTGAACAAGGAAAGAAACACCCAGACCCTGAGGGAGGGTCCTTTGGGGAGACTCGCCCCAACTGCAGGGAAAGAGGAATCTTTTATTGAAAGCATAAAGTTCTCAGCTTGGGGTCTGGCGTGGAGTCTGAGAGGCCTCGGTCTTCTAGGAGAACTCTATGCCCCTGCCGGGGGCTGACCGTGGATAGGATTGTTTGTCAATGGGGGCAGGGGCTATACCCTTTCTCAGGGCAGCAGCAGGTGAGAAGAGGGGTGAAGGGCTGGAGAGGGACCTGTTGAGGAGCTGAAGAGACTTGGAGCTGGGGACCGTGTCAGGCCAAGCCTTTCCAGGACTGGTTCCGGCTTCGCCCCAGGCTGTGGCAGCATCTCTGCCTCTGTCATTCAGGTGCTCAGCACCAGAAGGTCCTTGGAGGGCAGAACACAGAGCTGGTTAGTGAGTGGGGCGGCTTCTGGCTGCAGCTCAGCAAACAGCCGCCTGCCTTGGGGTCGGGCCAGTTGCTTTTCTCGGCAGCAGTAACTCTGAACAGTGGAGACAGCTGGTATCAAAGGGGCCTGAGAATCACCCTGGCTGTGTCATTAGCTTGCTGTGAGCAGGGGATCTTGGGCAAGACACTTCCCACCCTACCCCTCATTTCCTTCTTTTCCAAATAAAGAGAAGCAGGCCTGAGCCCCTCTCCAAACTCTTCCAAACTCCAGTTTTCATAATTAAAAAGATCTACAACAATAATAAAAGCAACATACCTACTTCATAGCACAAATGAATACCCATGTGTCCATACTGGTATAAGGAATTGAGTAAATAAATAAATGAGGGAGAAGGGGTAACTTTTCTTTACAGCAGAACTCCAACTAGTAAGTGTGAAAGGAATTGCAGAGATAAAAAAAAAATCACCATTCAGACAGACAGCACAGTAATAACTGTTGAAGGCAAAAATCATTAATGAATGACAAAATTAATGGGAAAAGTGTGGTGAGAAAGAGGATATTTGCATAGCGTTGAAGTTTAGGTCCCATGCGATATTGATCAGTTATAAAGGGAGAACATAGTAACTTGGTGGAGAAACCTGGCAGGATCCACCTTAACCACAAGAGCAAAGCTGAACGTTTCCGGGAAGGAGATGCTGACGTCACGTGCCCTGGCATGGTACCCTGACAAGGGCACAGCATTGTTTGGCAGCATTCGTGCCAAGAATACATAACCTCATCTAATGATGAGAAACTATCAGTCAAATCCAAATTGAGAGACATCCCATGAATCCAGCCCAACTCATCAGAAATGTCAAGGTCGCAAAACACAAGGAAAATTGAGGAACTGTCCCAGATTGAAGGGCACTAAGGAGGTGAGACCACCAACTGTGGCGTGGAAGCCTGGATCCCGAACCAGACAAAGGACATTAGTGGGAAAGCTGGGAGGTGAGGCCTGTGGATTTGTACTAATGTTAATCTCCTGACTGTGATCATTGTACTTAGATTACAGCAGATATTGACACTGGAGGAAGATAGGTGAAGACTGTTCTGGGACTCTCTCTGACTATTTTTGCAACTTTTCTACAAGTCTAAAATTATTTTAAAATAAAAAGTTAAAATAAATGGCTAGACCCATATAGTAGTAGTAATAAGAAGAAGAATAGCTACCATTTACAGAGAGCTTAAAAGACTCTTGAGAGTCCCTTGGACTGCAAGGAGATCAAACCAGTCAATCCTAAAGGAAATCAGTCCTGAATATTCATTTGAAGCACTGATGCTGAAGCTGAAACTCCAATATTTTGGACACCTGATACAAAGAGCTGACTCATGAGAAAAGACCCTGACGCTGGGAAAGATTGAAGGCAGGAGGAGAAGGGAATGACTGAGGATGAGATGGTTGGATGACATCACCAACTCAATGGACATGAGTTTGAGCAAGCTTTGGGAGATGGTAAAGGACAGGTAAGCCTGGTGTGCTGTAGTCCATGGGGTCGAAGAGTCGGACGCAACTGAGCCACTGAACAACAGAGAGCCTACAAGAGCCTCTGAGTCTTTCTCTTTTTTTCTGAATCTTTCTTTAAACCAGTGATTTTTCACCTTTCAGACCCAACACCCATTTTTCATTTGATTATAGGTCTTCATATTACTTCCTTTATTCTGAAGTGAATCTCATAGGTTACATAATCTCCTGATACATATATTTTAAAAGCCAGTATAATTCTTTTACTGGAATATACAGAAGAAATAAAAGATAAGTAATTTATAACAAAATAATATGTATTGAGTCAGCCAAAACATAGTTTGGGTTATTCCATGTTACGGAAAAACCTAAATGAACTTTTTGGCCAACCCAATATTTTGATATAAAATGCTCAAGCGTGATTATTCAGGAAAGAAAACTCATCCCTACTCATTTTAAAATTCCCTTCAGGTTGAGGAGGTGGGTTGCAATACAATCTCAGTTGAAAACCCCTTGTCTGAGCTGTCTCTGTTATTTCAGTGCAAATCCTGCCTCTCACTAGCTGAGTGACCTTGGGCAAGTGGCCTACCCTCTCTGATACGCAGGTCCTTCACCCACGATGTGAAGCAAACATTGACCGGAGCCCTGGAAATGCCCAAATGCATATAAAACAGTGCAGGGCGCACAGCACTTGCTCAGTAAGTGGTAGAAATGATGACAGCAGTGATGATGGGGATAATAAATTTCTGCCAATCTTGTTCACATTTCCTAACCCATTTTTAACAAGTGAATGATGACTGCTAACGCTGAAATGCTGTATCTCATTTAATCTCTCACTGTCAACTCCGTGAGGTGGGTGGTGGTGTTCCCCATTTTCAGATGAGGAAACTGAGGCTCAGAGTAGTGCTGAGGTCCTGCAGGCGCTCAAGAGAAGGGACCACGACTGGCGCCCCTAAGGACGGCCCAGGGCCGGCATCTGACCCACATTGCCCATCCAAGGTCACTGCCACCTCTCTCAACTCTTCCCCAAACGTTGCGGGGGGTGGGGGGTGCTGTCCCCTGGGCTGAGGCCCAAGCCTGGCATGAGTGTGAGGAGCTGGGCTCTCGGCACACAGCTGGTGGCTATGCAAATAGGTGCCACCTTTTGAAAAGGACTGAGTCAATCTGGGATCATGTTCCAGGATCATGTTCTAGAGAACTAAATCCTGGAGTCAGAACAGTTTGTGCACCAGGATGCACACTGCACCCTCTTTATTACAGTGATGCTGATAATGACAGACACTTCTAGAATGCTGACTCTGTGCCAGGGGCTGTACAAGGCACTTTATGTGCAGAACCTCTTTTATCCTAAATGCAGCCCTATAGATACACACTATGATTACCCCCTTTGTATAAAGGAGATAACTGAGGCCCAGGGTCATCCAGCTGGAAACTGACGAAGTTAGGATTTAAACCCAAGCCAGTGGACACCAGGACCCTTATTCTTTAACTCCAATGCTCTACTGACCAACTCCCTGATCAAGCAATGTTTAAAAATAAAATTCCAGAGAGACTGGAATGAAAAATAACAAAATGTTCTAAGGGATAATTTCTGGGTTGCAAATATGTCTAGGAAGATAAACATGTGTTTGTTTCATCTTTTTTGTATTTTTTGAATTTCAGATATTGAACATATGTGTATTTTGGAAGTGGTAACAAGATCCCCTCCATAGCACCAGCCATGATTCCAATTAGCAATTATTCAGGAATATTTTCCCAAAGGCCCATCTACCCACTGGTTGAAGCTTTGCAAGGGCCAGGGTTTTTGTTCACTACTGTTTCCTCAGCCCCTTGGGCATTGTCTGGCACATATTAGGTGCTCAATAAAAAATTTTCTGATCAACTATGTCACACTTTCACTTTGGGCAAGTCCTTTACTGCTCTGAGCCTCAGTATTCCCATCTGTGAGACAGGAGCAGTGATGAAAGCTTCATTTAAGGCTCCTACCAGCTTTGTTTCTTGTTCCCTCAGCCCCATCCTTTGAAGGTAGGGGCTGCTATTGTCCTGCCCTTCTCTTCCCTTCTCTTCCCTTCTCTTCTTCCTCACAATTCCTGGGTTTGCAGAGGAAGGCAGAACAGAGCTCTATCTCTCCTTACCTCCAAGATGTCAATGTCTGCATTGCTGAAGTCGATGTTGAGGATTTTGGGAAGCGGGACACCAGAGCCCAGCACAGCTGTGGGGAGAAAAAGTGATCAGGTACAGTCAGCATGGCCAAGAGGCAGCAACCTTCCCGAAGCCTCCAGTATTGTGTCTTTCATGCCTCCAGGATTTTGTCCTTGCCTGTCCTTGTGCCGGGAGCACACAGCCCCAGCCTTGCCTGCCGGCTGAGTTCTGAGCCTTCCCCAAAATTCTGTTTAGATACCACCTCTGTGAAGTCTCCTACCCACCAGGCTGAGCAACCCTGGGCTCCTGCCACTCTTCCCGAACAACTGCATTTTGGAAACCACAACATACTAATGCTCTGTCTTTGCATCTGTCACCACCTCCAGACTGTGAGTTTCTTCGGGCAGGGACTGTGTCCCCAGCATCACCCAGACCTGAGTGGAGCACAGAGGCGGAGACGGAGGTTTGCTGAATGAAGGCACAGAAGGAAACACATGGGACCCCAACAAGTGACCTCCGTGGATGGTCTAGATCATCAGACGGTTTAGATCATCAGAGCCTAAGCAGACCTGCTGATTAATATTCTAGAAAGAACGAAGGAAGAGAGCGAATGAGGAAGGGAGCCAGGAAAGTGGGGGGAGGCAGATGAGGAACACGGGACTAAGTGAAGTTGAACACACTACCTGACTCCAGCAGAATTCTTCAGAGGACTAAGGACATTGTGAATCTACCCCTGAGGAACCTATGCAGTATTTCCCAACTTGCTTGGTCGTGGAATCCTTTTCTCAGAGTATCTTGTGGGACTGATTTTCTACGGAACGCTTTTGGGAATCATGGATCTAACCCACCCTCTCACTTTTGAGAATGGTATCTTGCAGTACAGTGAGATTGAGGGACTTGCTGCCAAGTTCCCAGCACCTCCTAGTGGTGAAGCCCAGGTAAGCATCTCCATGTATCGGCTCCCAGGTCAGCCCAGTCCCATCCATCTTCTGACATCATCCTCTCCTACCAGGGAATGAGAGTGGGCCTGGTGACCAGCGCTTTTCTGTGGTTCTGATTCAGTCCCCTGAAAAAAGGTCTGATTGACATCAAGAGTTCTCCAAATGAACTGAGCTGGTACAGTTGATGCCACCCTGCTTCATCCCCTCTTCCAGGATGCAGAAGTGGGGAGAGAGAGGTTGGGGTCCAGTAGCAATGAGACAAGCTGGGACTTGGGACCCTTTGCTGCAATGCTTGCACCTGTACACGCCTCTCCTCAAGCAAGAAAATACAAAGAAACTGTATGGGACTAAAAATAAGAGTTGGGGCAAATTCTGGACAAAAGATACAAATAAACCAAAAACCTAACTGCCACTTTTGAAGAGCCTGGACCAAAGAAGAGGAGGTCGGGAACACAAGCAGGGTACTGCGCAATGCCCTGTACACACAATACCACCTAGGTGTGGACAAACCACTTAGGTCACCCCTCCAGCCTGACCACTGGACCACCCTTACCCTCAACACATATAAGAAGCAAGCTTGCCCCACTCAAGGAGACAGTAAGCAAGGGAACCTGTTGTTTGTTCTTGCCCGCCCCCTTGCTGCAGCAGGGACCCCAATAAAGCCTTGCTTGCATTTCTTGTCTGGCCTCGGATCAATTTCTATTGATTAAGGGGGCCAAGAACCCTGGTTGGTAACAGCTTGAAGTCTGTGGTTCTTGATGGAGCAGCTGACCCAGCCTCCAGTGGCCCCAGGGCTCAACAAGGAGCCACAGAGATGGGGCACCACGCTGTTTGATCTATTTATAAATTTGGGCAAGAAAACCCTCTAACTGACCATGTAACTGTCTAGGGGGTTAGGAGGCTGGGGATGTTGGTAACAGCAACTTTAATTCTGCCTGTACTCATTCAACTTTTTACATTAATAAAATACACATGTGGTCGCTGTGCAAGTAAAAATAAATACACAGTTAAAGATAAGTCAGAAAAAATAAGTCAGGAACACAACCATGCAAATTAAGTTAAAAATGGTTAGGAAGGCAAATTTTATGTTTTATATATATATCTTACCACAGCTAAAAAGAAACCCAATGAAAATAAATATAAAAAATAAATCCAGAAACATCTTGGACTATATTTTTAAAAACAAAAAAAAAAAAAAAAGAGTTTAGGAGGAAATATACCCAGATATTGGGATTAATTGCCTCTGGGAGGTGAGATTTTCTTTTCTAACCTTTCTGGACTCTAAAATGTACACACATATAATTTTCACTTATAAGCAGAAGTTTACGTAGATAATCAGAGAAATCAGTCAAATAAGGTGGGGCAGGGAAATAATACAGCAAAAGCAGCAAATAGGAAGTTGATGGAATCTTGGGGCAATATTTGCATTCAGAGGCTGAGATACATAAGCTTAGAGTGAAGGTCTCAGGAGTGCTATTGAAGTGGAACAGCTGTGCATCAAATATGCCCAACAAACCAGTAACCCCCTGATCCGCAGGCCACGCACCCCTGGGGCACCCTCTCTCACCATTCATTGCAGGCATGAACGCAAGGTCAAAAATCTTCCCGACCAGCACCTCCAAGAGGCCAACCTGCAGAGGAAGAACGAAAAGGCAGAGATTCACTCAGGTCCAAAGGGATCCTTGAGGGCCCCCCTGCCCTGTGGCTGGAGAAGAGCATCTCCAGAAGAATCTGGGAGCTGCAGCCAGAGGCCCTGTGATTCCAGAACCACCAAGCCCAAGGCACATCTGGTCCACCTGCTCCTTGTACAGATGGGCAGGCTGAGGTCCAGTGCCCAGCAAGTGCTGGCCCAAGGCTCATGGTGAGGCAGAGACCAAGGGAGATCAGGTCTTCCCGAGGGGCAAAGAGCACGGGGTCTTTGGTGGCTTGGAAGGCCCTTGTGCTTTGTGACCAGCACTTCAGGTCCCCACCCGAGCTCAGCTTCCATGGACCTCCAGGCAGCTTCCCTCACCTGTCTGACCCCCAGTTTCCTCAGCCGTAAAATGGGCCAGCAAGTCCAGCTTGCAAGGAAACAGTGAGGATTGGGAGCAGATCATGTAAAATGCTTGGCCTTGAGCCTTTTCATACAGCATGTGTCCGTGCTATAGCTGTGTCCAACTCTTTGCAAGCCCATGGACTGTAGCCCACCAGGCTCCTCCACCCATAGGACTCTCCAGGCATGAATACTGGAGTGAGTTGCCACGAGCTCCTCCAGGGGATCTCCCTGGCCCAGGGATCGAACCCGCATTCCCTGCTCTGCAGGCAGACACTTCACCTCTGAGTCACCAGGGAGCCCTATTTCATATAGAACCGCTCGTCACGTCTCTAAACCTTGCTCTCTACATCTGAAAATGTGCGTGGACAATCATTACGTCAGGGAGTACTTGTCCAAACCAAGCACAAGCTCTTCTGTGTAGAACGTCTGCCATGGCATGGCGCCACGCGTACTATGGTGACAGAGCATGGGATCCAAGTCCCTGCACTGCCTCTTACCTGGTGGCTCTGTGGGTAAAGAGTCTGCCTGTAGTTCGGGAGACCCAGGTTCAATCCCTGGGTCAGGAAGATCCCCTGGAGAAGGGAATGGCTATCCACTCCAGTATTCTTGCCTGTAGAATCCCCAGGGACAGATGAGCCTGGTGGGCTACAGTCCATGGGGTCATAAAGAGTTGGACATGACTGAATGACTAACACCCTGCCTCTTACCAGCTCTGTGACCTTGGGCAGGTCACTTAACTTCTCTGTGTTTGACTCTCTTATTTGGAAAGTGGGTCAATAATTGCACCTACATCATAAGTTTGATTTGAGAATCAATGGAGAAAGGCTTGATTTAAAAATAAATAAATAAAAGGTTAATGTAGTGCCTCTGATGCCAATTTCTATTGCTCCAGAAATATTAATTAAATATCCAATTAAGTATTGGTGTCTTTTTCCATTTGGAGTCCAGAGATTTCCATTCTAGTCTGAGCTCTGCCTCAACCAGCTATAAAGCACGTCACTGCCACTATCTGGGTACCAATCATCTCTCCATCGATAAAATGAAGCTGATGATACCAATCCTATGAGTTGTTTGGATAAGGAAAGAACCATGACTGTCTCTGCGTAAGTGGAAATCTCACCCAAACTTGCCCCAGAAAGCAAGCATCAATTTCATTGTCAATTTATAAAATCAGTCAGTTCAGTTCAGTCACTCAGTCGTGTCCAACTCTTTGCAATGCCAAATGGGCATTTTCAAAGTCTTAGGTGGAGTGAGGGACACAAGAATGAAAAAATTGATGAAACAGGACCAAATTCTAGAATATAAGTGTCTCAGATTCATGGATCCTTAGAAAGGCAGAATTCTAGAACGTGGAGGTTTCAAAAGAAATTCAAACCTGTTTGCCTTACAGATGAGGAAATAGTCTCAGAGTGGGTAGGTATAGCCAAGGTCACGCAAGAGTCAGTGGCAAAGCTGAGTCCCCCAGTCCAGGAAGGAAGAGGTCCCAAAGGTCATGGCTGCCCCCACTGCCACCTACCCTGAGGTGGAGGATTTGGGCCAAGTGATCCCTGTGGGGGCAGTTAGAATGGGACACCACAGGCATGGCAGAAGGAGCTGTGAATCAGGACTCTGCCTCTCACTTGCTTTGTGGGCCTCGGTATTTCCATCTGTAAAACGAGGCCTGACAGCACTGATGCCAATCAGTGCTCTGGAATTCACCGACATCCCAGTCCCCAGCCAGCCTCACGGGCGTGCCATTCCCAGACTTGACTCTGGGGCCTGAGCTTGGTACTTACATCAAAATTGCCCACGTTTGAGGTTCTGAGGTTGAGGCTGGTCCTGCAGATGAAGAAAACAGCTCATTAGAAGGAGCTACTGGGACTTCTATGGTGACTCAGTGGCTAAGACTCTGAGCTCCGGATGCAGGGGGCCAGGCTTCAGTCCCTGGCCAGGGAACTAGATCCCACATGCCTCAGCTAGGAGTCTGTATGCTACAACCAAGAGTTCACAGTAGACGGCAACAAAGACCCAGTGCAGCCAGATAAAGAAAGAAAGAAGTAGCGATTGCCGAGAATCAAAACAGGCTCACATTTCAGTGTAAGAAGACCGTCCACCAACATCGTCAGGGAGACCCCTCTGGATCTGGGGGAGTTAATATTAGTAGGGCTGGTCTCCATTAGAGAGCATTAACTATGTACCAGACATGATGACATGCGCATAAGGCTCGCGTCACAGCTATATGTCCTTGGCAAAGTACTTAAGTTCCCTGTGCTTCAGTTTCCTCTTCTGCAGAGTGGGTGTCTATAAGCACTAAATAGGGTAATTCAAGTAAACCCCACAGAATTACTCCTGGTACCCGGTGAGTGCTATGCCCGCATGAGCATCATCACTGCCTGGCAAGATCCTTCAGAAATTCCACGAAGGAGGAACCAGAGGCTCCCAGGAAACCGGCCAAGGCCACAGAGCTGGGAGAGGGAGCCCCGGACTCATGTCCTGAGCAGCACTCATGGCTGCTGTGCTGTTCTGAGCAGGGAGGCCCGAGCCTGGGCTCAAGGTCTTTCTCTGCACTGTGAGGGCTTCGGTCTCACATGCACACCAGCAGTCCCACCTGAGAGAGGCTGGACCAGACCTGCTCATGGGCAAAGAGACACTGGAGCCACTGGCCTCCAGGGGGAAGAGAAACCAATGAGGAACAATAGAGGCTTCTCAGGGGAGAAGACTCTGCTTCAGAATGTAGGAGTCCTTTCCAACTTCTCTTCCTGTCCCTCCTCCTTCCACGACTGCTCCATCCAGGACACCCAAGCTCTTTCCTGCCCCTGGAAGTTTGCTGGCTCTGCTCTCACTGACTGGAACCCCCAGCTCCCCCCACGGCTGCCCCCTGCTCCCCTTCCAGGCCTCAGTCTCAGACCTCCTTAGATACTCCTGAATGGCTCCAATTTAGTGGGAGTAGGTCTCACTGTTGAGCTTGATAAATATTTGTTGTAAGACAAAAACCTTACAATGAACTAGGCACACACTGCAAATGTTACATACACTCTCATTTGTCTTGAAGTGGGACCCTTCAAGACAATAATAGCAATAATAGTAACCCCTGCAGCCATAGGCTGATGTCAAGAATTAATGAAGACACCTTGAAGGCTTAGCTCAGTGTCTGGCACATAGAAAGCATCCAATAAATAACAGCTATTATCATGAGTCCTATCAGGTGGAGACAACGATGCCCATTTTCAGATGAGAAAACTGAGTTTCAGAGAGGCAAGGTCACTTGGCTTACATCACACAGCCAGTCGGGGTCATGGAAGGATCTGAGCCCATACCGCTGGCTCCACAGCTGGTGCTTGTAACCATTTGACACAGCTCCAAATCAGACAGACGTGGGTTGGCTCACAGCCACACCCCCATTCTCATATTGTGGCCTTCCTTGAGTAAATAAATCCACCTCTCTGAGTCTTGGTTTTCTCCTCTTTAAAATGGGAGACTAAGAGCCCTGCTTCTGCAAGGCTGAACGACACTAGGCACGGCAGTAGCCAGAGCCCGGCCGATCACCAGCAGCAGCGGCGATATCATCACTGCCTGTGCTGTGGCTGGCGGCAGGTCCTTCTGCTAGGCTCACGGCTCCACCCTCCTTGCCCTGCTCACACCAGTGGTTTTGGCAGTTATGGCCCATTTCCCCCTGTGCAGTCCCTTGGATTTACCCAGCAGCCAAGTCCAGAGACCTCTAAGCCCTCCCTGTGAGTTGGCACCAGACATAACAATGCCAAAGAAGTCTTTATGAAAAGCGAGAACCCTCAGCAGCAAACCCTCTTACTTGTCCAGCTTGGCGTCAATCATAAGCTTATCGTTCTCCACGGAAAACATGGCCAGGAGTTCTGTGTCCTGGAGGAAAGGGAAGGTGAATGGAATGTCACTCCCTTGGTACAGCGGTCATTGCTCGCTGGGGTCTCCCTGTGAGATCCCCAATAATACACAATGTAATGGATTTTCCCCACCTCTGGAGGGAAGGAGTTGGAAATCATAAATTGCCTGCATTAACTGTTGTTCACAAGTAAGTTACAGCAAAGGCTGGAGGAACATTCTTTGGAAAGACAACAGTCACAGGAATCGGGAATGTTTACTGAGTTTCTCTGAGCTGTCTCAGAGGAGGCCTGCAGCCTAGGGGACCGGATTCAGAACAGTTGTTGTAGATGCAATTGGATATCATCACTGTCAGTCATAACTGCCCCCCCCCCCCGCCAAGAGAGGGCATGAAAGATCCAGACTCACCCCCTTCTCTAAGCAGAAGCCTGTTGTCAGAAGATCCCTCTGTTTCTCGGCCCTCCCCTCCCCCCAAAATAAAATAAAACAATTTTGTCTTGTGAGGAAAGGGAAGCTCCCAGCAATTTCAGGTGATGCTATTAGTAAAAACAATAATTAAGATGATGGAAAAGAAGCAGGAGCACTGCCTATCCAGGTGTAGGAAATCCTCCTGGGGAAATAGAGTGTGGTACACAACCTGTGGGAATAATACCAGCCAGCACTTTTGGCTTCCTTCTGGTGTTTCTGGTACTTCTCTGAGCATCTCATTAATGCCCTGTTGCCACTGCTATGGGGAAAAAAAATCAAGCCCAAAGGTCACACAGCTATAAGTGCCCTTAAAGCTTGGATTTGAATCAGGTCATCTGGCCCCCAAATCCAACTCATAGCCACTGTGGTGGGAACCATGGGGAGTGGTCTGCAGACTCCCAGAGACCTCCCACCCCCACCTACCACATCGATGAGGCAGATGGTGGTCTCAACATCATTGGGCTGGGAGACCATGACCTCAGAGGTGGCGAACACCTTCACCACTGCCTGGTCCTTCTGCAGCGTCACCGAAGGTGGGTTTGGCACCTGGATCCTGATGGTGAGGGGGCGGGACTCGGGGTACTGCTGGAACACCTGTGGGCAGACACCAGGTGGGGTGAGCAGGGCCATCCCTGGTGGAGGGGGACTCAGGGGTCATCAGCCAACCTCTAAGCACACAGCAGAGGGTCCCACACTGGATCCCTTCAGAATCTGCAATATTGCTTGAGTCCTACAAACCACATGCAAAGCCTCCATCCACTGTGGGGTTTGGCCAGGGGCTGTCTTCTCCAAGCCTCTCACAAAGAGATATCGTGAGAATTCAATGTAATCATGCCAGCAAAGCTTCAAATTCAATACCTGACACAGATACTGTGGAAATGCTCAAAACCTGGTCCTTAGGGAGGTAGGGTCCTGGGGGGCTGGGGAGGTGGGGTTGGGAGAGGGACACTGAGCTTGATGCTGGACATTCAGATTTCATTGACTCATCACAACTCCATACATTGCTTTTCTTCTCCATGTTACAGATGAGAAAACTTAGGCTCAGAGGGGGAACATCAAGCAAATTGTCCAATGCCAACAGGAGAGCTGAGATTCTAGGCCAGGTCCGTGTGACTCGGGAGCCCAGGGCCTCTCTCCCTTCCTACTGACTCTGGATGCCCCACCTGGAATGAGAAAGTCTACAATTCCAGGTGCCTCACAGTGAAATTCCCAGAGCAAGGCACAGCCTGCCCCACCCACCTGGATTTGCTGGGGTCTCTGGAGACACTTGGTGGGAGGGATCAGAGCCTGTTTGCTGTTCACTGATTCCTCCAAATTGGCTAAAGGGACCAGTCATCAAACAACCAGCTCTCATATTTACTAAATAACTGCTTTACCAAAAAAGTTTAAGGAACATTTTTCTTAAATATGTTAAGTGAACATAAATATATGGAAAAAAATCCCAAAGTTACTTTAAAAAGAAACCAATTTAAACATCAGCTTTCTATATCCAGTGCAGCAGGGTATGTCCTGATCCTAAGAAGGCGTTCATTTTCCTGACCACATTCAAGGTGAAACTCTCCTGGAAAACTCTTGATCTAACAGCTAATCTAATAAATATAGCCAATTGACCACTCAGCAGACTCACCTTTGAGTCTGACTCTCAACAAATTGATAACTTGGCACGTTGGCTTTTCACAAAAGGGTTTTCAGGATATTTCCACAGAGTGGCCTGTGTCCCAACCACCTCCACCCCAACATGCAGAGTCTCCAAGAATTCACAACTCTCTATTCACAGGAACCCTGAGAGGTTACCCTGAACTCTCTCCACAGCAGCAGAAAACTCAGGCTATCTATCCTGGCTCTGGTCAAGCGTCTCCTGGCAACTCCGGGAGACATTCCTCCGTGTCTGGCCTCAGTCCCTTGCTGCTACAGGCCCAGCCCCATAGGACGGCCTGCGTCTTTGCTTCACTCAGCAGGGCTACCGCCACATGGTGCGGCCGCTCTGAGCTGGTTTCCCCACCTGTAAATCGGGTTTCTCGTCCCTTCTGGGCCCATGGATGGGAGGAGGATTAAAACCACATGAAACTGTGGATTCTTAACAACTTTCATGAACCATAAAGTGCAGTGCACGTAAGAAGTGGCCCAAGAAATGAAAGTCCAATTGATTGAGGGGCCCGCCTGCCTCCTGGCGATGCTACTGTTTGTGCCATCAATGGTGCCCTGCGATTCAGCTTTCAACCACACGAAGGCGATAGTGACCATTTGTTGAGTGCAGTCTCCTTTCCTTTGAATTCCACCCAGAACAAGATGGAACAGGTAGACAGATGAAAAATGTCTAAAATGGCTGTCAATTACAGAAATCCCTGGCAACTGTATAACACCATGTAAGAAGCTCTTTGCTGCCAGGTTCAGGATAGCAGGCCTGGAACCAGAGCTAGGAAGAGAACTGGGATCAGAAAAGCCTTTGTTCCAACTGTGTATGGCAGCTGATCCAAGGCTGCACTTGCATTTGCTCTTTTTAAAAATAATAATAATAAGTTAACCAGAATGATCATAGTTAACATTCATCAAATGCCTACTCTGGGCCTAGATACAAATCCCAGAGCTGCAGTCACCTTGTGGGGTCGGCATTTTTGCCCGTTTTTCCAGGTGAAAGAAACCAAGGCTCAGAGAGAAGTCATTTGCCTAAGGGAGTATGGCTGGGATGTGCTGAGCTGGAACCAAATTCATGTCTGTCTGCTCCCAAGATGTGGCTCTTTCCCCGTAGGCCTCCATGCTCCCCAACCCCCACCCCCAAGCTCTGTATCAGTATCTTTATGTGCATCATCTCCTTTACCCTCCTGGATGAACCTGTGCAATAGCTATTGGCACATTCATCCTTTGACTGAAAAGGAAACTAAGACTCAGAGACATTAAGACTCTTGCCCAAAGACACAGCAAGGAAGTGACCAGGCTGGGATTGGACCTGGGCAGGCCGGTCCATGGCTAGAGCTCAGGTGCTTTCCACCTCAGCCTCTGCGCCCACACACCCCAGGGGTCTGGTCTCCAAGCCTTTCTCACTGTACTTTCAAGGCGTGGGGAGAAGGTTGGAACACCCACCCCAGTGCTGAGTGTCTTCCCTTCCTGCCCAGCTCCTGGGGCAGTGAAAGGGAACGTGCGGCTGAAGGGGAGGGGAGGCACCACCCATACGTACCTTGGGAATCAGGGCTCCCAGTGTGGATGTGGTGAGTGGAGGAAGCTCTTCAAACTGCAGGGAAAGAAGAAGGGGTGTGTGGGTCCCCAGGGCTATGGACACATACAGGAGTTGCTAACACAGTGATTAAACTTCTACCCCTCTCAGACAACCAGTAGGGGCATGTCCTCTCCCTTAAAGGCCTCTGGGGAGGCCCCACAGGTCCAACAGGGCCCACCATGTGGAGCGTGGTAGACATTTTGAGGTTAAGTGGATGGGGCAGCCACACACAGGACTTCTCAGGGCAGGAGGCAAGATCTGAGTCTTTCTCCTCTAAAAATGTGAGTCTTTATGAAAACAAGATGGACATCAGCAGGTCCATGTGTGAAACCCAGTGTCCATTAAGCGCATGATGCCGCCATATCCCCAGACTACCTGTGCTATTATTTAGCTAAAATCTTCCTTAAATGACTAACTTTTAAAAATTATCAAATACTAAGAAACGGAAAGCCAGTACCACTTGACAGAGGGTGATGGCATCTGTAAAACTAAATGCAAGAAAAACAAAACAATGACCTCATACGTGCGTGGATACCATTGTCTGTAGTGGCAGGGTTGGGGGGGAGGGGCTGTGGTTCTGTTCTCCCTGAGTTAAAAGAGGACACCTAAAAGTTTAAGAGAGGGTTACATCATACTGGCACCAAATGGAGACTTTCCTCTTGGTAGAATCAAGGTTGACATAAGGCACGTGATGGGGTTATTTTGAGAAACTCTTATTCTTATGAGATACACACTGAATTTTATGGAACAAAATGTGATGACTCCAAACACTCAAGCTGTTCAACAGCAGATAGAGGGATAGATAGATAGTTAGAAAGATAGATAGACAGATAAAGATAGGTGGATGGATGGATGGATGGATGGATATGAAGCAAATGTGGCAAAATATTAACTGGAGAATCTAGGTGAAGGATATTATGACATTAATTGTATTATTTTGCAGCTTTGATGAAGGCTTGAAATGTTTTAAAAGAAAAGATTTGGAGAGAAAATGACTCTGGAACATACCTAAAGGTGATATTTTATTCTTATGTCTCTTAGTTATGCATTATCAATGTTTACCAAGCAAAACGACTCAAAACACTTGTACTGAGATATAGACATATGGATTTATATTATGCTTTTTTAAAGGAATAAAATTATGTAGAATTGGATAGGGAGCAACGTTTCGATGCTGTTTAGTGTCATGAGTTAAGGGGTGGACTGTCCATAGTCTTTGCTTTCAAGCCATTTCCCAGGACACTGGGGACCAGAGAGAATCAACAGTGGGTTGTGCGCTGCCCAGCTGCCCCATCCTGGGAGCCATGACTCACCATGCCATCGGTGATGTCAATATCTAGGGCCCCTTGCTTCTGCAGAAGAGTCAGAACCGAGCCCAGAAAGTTGGCAGAAATGGCCAGTTGGGAGTTGGTGTTGTCGCCCATGGGGGGTAATTCTGGCATCTTCTGCCTGGGAGAGAAGGCTGGCCGCCCCAGCGGGTAGTCGATGAGGTCTCCTCCAGCTTCTCCAACCAAAGTCTGGGGAAGTAGAAAAGAAAGAGGTCACAGGGGAGAGAGGTGCAGAGGGAAGAGTGGAGGAGAGGGGCTGAAGGCTGGAATGAATCCCTGCATTTGCCTACAGGCAGCCTCCCTTGGTTAAACCCACTTTCGTGTATGGTCCCATAAATACAATTTGTGATGGAATAGCATCTCTTGATGAGATGGTTAGTGAGCATCACCAATTTGAGCAAACTTCAGGAGATAGTGGAGGACAGAGGAACCTCATGTGCTGCAGTCCATGGGGTCACAGAGTCGGACACGACTTAGCGACTGAACGACAAGCATCTCTTGCAGATCCTGCTCTACAACCAGTCACAATTAAGCCACGGTTCAGTGCCATGTATTTGAAATAGAAGAGTGAGTGCCCTCCACTAACAGCGCAGCAAGTTGATGCACCTGTACCACACACACCGGAGTATCTACTCTTCAAAGGCCAGACTACTCTCCATGGCATAAAAGGTGCTCTGCGCTCTGCCTCATCTGGAGTCACTCTGCCTCTCTCGCCCTGCTTCCTCGATGCAGCCACCAGGGTCTTGTCTATCTGTACCTCCCCCTCAGCACCCCTGCCATCCATAGATGCTTCCTGCCTGCCGTTTCCTCCCACACTCTCTCCTTTTGTTCTGTCCCATTCCTTTGGCTGGTCTCAGCTCAAGTATCACCTCCTCCAGGAAGCCCTCTGTGACCTCCCTGGGTAAATCATATCCCCTGCTTTAGGCTCTGATAGTCCAGGAATCCCTTTCGCAGAGCTCAAGATCGCTAATCGTTTGAGTGACTCTTAGATGGCCCATCCACTCCAGTAGATGGTCACCTCCCTCAAGTCAGGGATCTTGTCATGTTCACCACCAGTCCCAGTCCAGAGTCTGGCTCACAGCAGCTAACTGATGAACATCTCCTGAATCCCCTGTGCTTGTGGATTTACCCCGTGGGCACATATACGCATGCACAGGTGTGCTGTGTCTTGAGGGCATGGGTGTGCATGCTCTGTGTCTGATGCAGGAAATGGAAGGCACTTGTGTGTGTGTAGCCCAGGGTATGTGTGTGTGTGCGTGTGCACGCGCGTGCAGTTACGGGCCTGATTCAGTGGTGTGCTTGAGCTAGTTTGCATCAGTTCACAAGAGCCAATTCCAGGCATCTTTCCAACCCTGTGTTTAGTGAGTCATGTTAGTAGCCTGAAATTGATCAGGGTAGGGGTACTTATACCATGGAAATCAGCAAACATTACAAATTAGGACCTTTTAAAACAACCATGAAGAACCAGGTGTTAATGTTTACCAGCACACAAATAGCCAGATTCACTCCTCCAACAAACCCAAGCCCATAGCAGCAGCTCCCACAGCTAGAAGCCAGACTGCCTGCTTCAAAGCCCAGGCTCACATTTATTAGCTGTGTGACCTTTGGCAAGTGGCTTAACCTCTCTGTGTCTTACTTTCCTCAATAAGAGTGCCTACTTCGGGGTTAATCTACATAAAGTTCTAGGGATGTGCCTGGCACACAGTAAGCACTAGGTGAGTGTTGGTGTGACTGAATTTCCCAGCACAGCTTCTTGAAGGTCCTCATCCAAGCAGGAAAAGGTTTTGTTCAAATGTTGCCTCCTAGGCATTCAGCAGCAGCCCTGATGGTGGGGGTGGGGG
>SJYQ01004188.1:278941-359612 GCA_006410935.1 Redunca redunca
CACCAAGCAGGCCCCCCAGAAGACCACCTCCCCCACCACCTCCACTTCCACCAAGCAGACCTCCCAGGAGAGGCCCACCGTCATCACCACCAGCTTTACCCATGGGCACCTCTCTCAGGGCTGAGTGAAGAGCGTCGCTTTGCTGCAAAGTGCCTGAGATGGCTGCGGAGAAGCAGAGGTCTCATTCAGAGGCTCGTTCCCCCTCCAGCCCCCAGCACTGCTCGTCCCCTAGTCCCCCTTCTCCCACTGGCAAACTCCTGAGGTCGAATGGTAAAGCTCCTCCTGACCAGCCCTGACATCCCCATGAACTCATTAGCTGCTGGCTTTGACCTCTCACACTTTAACCAGATTTCAACACTGTTCAGCCAAACCTGGGTAGATTTTCTTCATGATCCTTCCTTCCAAGCACTCCACACTTTACAGTGTAAAAAACAACAACAACAACAACAAAAAAAAAAAAAACCCTACTTCTTAGTGCATTATTCAAATTTATTCCTGGAAAATAGTCAAGGCCAGAATTATTGTCCCCATTTGATGGGTAAAGAAACCGAGGCCTGTGACACTGAGGAAATGACCCCTTTTTTTTCATTCTATGACAGCCTTGGACAGGAATCAGGGCAGGGGATGTGTCCTTGTTTGCCAGATGACAAAAGCGAGACCCCCAAGAACTGAAGGCAGGATCAATGACAGCTCCTACTTTTGAGTGTTGTCTATGAACCAGGAACTGTGCCAAGTTTGCAAAAGGTCATTCGTTTCATTAGATTCTTCTATCAGTCCTCCAGGATGGGGACCATAATGACACCCTCTTCACAGATGGGAAAACTGAGGCTCAGAGAACTCAAGTCATGGACTAAAGGTCATACAGCCAATATCTGAACTCTGGGAAGGCTGACTCCAAGACTAAAGCTCTTAATCACTGCTTTCTACTGCCTCAAGCGTCAACTCTCCAGCATGGTGCCTGGCCCCTAGCAAATGCTCAAGAAGTGGGAGCCCACGGAAAAGATGAAACTAAGGCCCAGAGAGAAGCCACCCATCCTTCTGACGTAGAATCTGCCAGTGAGCAAGAGAGTGCTTGGGAATTTCGGAGTTGGCCGGACCCCCCTACCCGCCGCCTGCCACCATTTACTCTCTGCAGGACTGGACTCACCATTGCTCAGCACGTCTTTGGTCACCCTGAGGACGGTGTTTGTATCTTGGCGGACGCCACACACAGCCACCATGCACAGAGCAGCCACACACCACGCCGTCCACATGCTGGCGCTGCTTCTCTGCTAAGGAGACAGCGGGTCCCAGGGCCATGGCTGGGTGTCACCACCCTGCCCAGCAGCTGGGCTTAGCACCACCCCTTCCCAGCCCATCAAGAGCCACACCAAGACCTGAGGCCCAGAAACAGGGGAAGCCACCCAAGGGCACGGAAGAGGGCAGGCCCAGAGTTCCTGATGCCACCTTCCGAGCTTTGCAGTCAGTCTGGAGACATCATTAACCAAACTGTTCCATAACATAGATGTTTCATTAATATCTCCCCAGATGAAACTTTACAAATGGAGCTTCAGGAATAGAGAAAAAATACTCTATTGGGGATTCCAATCAAAATAGAAAATTAGTAGAAGGCAGACTCTAGGGAAATTTCTCCAGAGATTTCTAGAGAAATCTACTCATCTGTTCACCCAACCACCCACCCATTCATCCTTCTATACACCCATCCACCCATCCATTCACCCACTCATCAACCATCCATTCCCCCTCTAATTCATCCATCCATCCATCTATCCATCCTTCTTCCCATCTATCCATCATTTATCCATGACCCAACCAACCAGCAAGCTGATCTTACATCCATCCACCTAGCCTTTCTTCCCTCCTTCCTTTCATACATCCATCACCCATACATCCTTCCATCAGTCCATCCACCTGTCAATACATTCTCCCAGCCACACTCGCATGCATCCAGCCAACTAGCAAATACCCCTTCCCGTCTCTTTGGAGGAGATTGTTCCATCATGTCCTTAAGATGAAGGGCTCTGGGTCAGGCCTCTCTGGATTCTAACCCTTAGAAAAGAGATTTGACCTTTTGAAGGTCAAATCTTATAGCTTCTTAGTCACCATCATGGCTTCCCAGGTGGCGCCAGGGGTAAAGAATCCACCTGCCAATGCAGTATATATAAGAGATGTGGGTTCGACCCATGGGTTGGAAAGATCCCTGGAGGAGGGCATGGCAACCCACTCCAGTATTGTTGCCTGGAGAATCCCATGGACAGAGGAGCCTGGTGGGCTACCGTCCATAGGGTCGCAAAGAGACAACTGAAGTGACTTAGCACGCACACACGTGCAGTCACCAGCACATCACATCTGGGACATAGCAGACACTCAATAAACAGTAGCTATTTGGGGGGGCTATTATTTCACACCCCTAAGAAGTGGATGTGAAGTATTATGAGATTGGAGGGGTGAAGCATGCATTTGGGGATGAGCAGGTCAACCCCTAGGAAATTTTGTTTTGCTGCCTTCATGTCTAATAAACTTCTCTTACTCCACCAAACCAGTCTATCCATTCTCTAGCCTCAGAGAATCAGAGCAGGACATGGCTCCTTCCAGGCCAAGCTAAGATATTGTTGGCCTCAACCCCCTCCACATATGCACCCTCTTTCCTTTCTCCTGCCTCCTACATCCACTGAAGTTCACACAGCCCC
Source organism: Redunca redunca (assembly GCA_006410935.1). NCBI lineage: Eukaryota > Metazoa > Chordata > Mammalia > Artiodactyla > Bovidae > Redunca > Redunca redunca. The sequence goes on from SJYQ01004188.1 coordinate 281,632, forward strand.
TCCATTCTTTCCCTGCTCCCCTAGGAAGAATTTCAGGGAACTCATTCATGCTAGAATATTACGGTCTCATATATTCAAGAATTTTTTTCCCCCTGGCTTCCTCACCTCATCCTAACCCCACTGCCCAGAGAATTCCCTGTTCAAAGAGGGATCACCACCTTCAGTTAAAAAGATGGGCATCAAAGGTGGGATTTCTGGCATCAGCAAACACCTAACGAGTATCAGGGAGGTAGCAAAGGTCCCGGGTACCCAACCCCAACATTCCTGGGGAAGATGAGTGCAGCTCTGCTCACCCATGTCATTCAAGGGACTCAGGCCCTTCAGTTGACCCCTGAGAGGTCTCCTGACTATGCCCATGTTGCAGACAAGATCACTGAGGTTCAGAAAAGGGTCACCCAGACAGGTATCCAGTCTGGGACACACCTGATTGCCTCCCCAGACCTCAGGCTTCCCCTGCCCAGACTCTGAAGAGGGAAGGGGGCACCTCCTTACCCCCGGGGGAGGTCCCTGCAGCTCGGTCTTGAGAGGTCCCATTCACTGGGCCCTCTGCTTCGGCTGAATCTGGTCACAGGCTGGCCTTATATAGCAGCCGGGGTCTGATCCCTGACACAGGGAGGGAAACACCATGTAATTATGAGAGACCGGAATCTAGATCTGCTCCTCACATTGGGCACTGAGATTCAAAACCACAAGGGTTTGCGGTTTGTGGCTAATTCTGAAAACTTGTTCAGCCCCGGATGGTGTCACATGAGCTGGGGTTTATCAGCCCCTGGTCTGGGCACATTCCTAGAGACCCCAGCTAGGACCCCAGATGGGGGAAGTGGAAGCATCCCCAGAAGCATCTAGTTTTCAGCTCAAAAGCAAGCACTGCCCACTCCAGCTGGCCAGGGCAGACAACCATGCCCAGACTCAGCATCAAGCTGACCCTGGCTCAGCTTCACTCGACCCAGAACTCACTGTGTGGCCTGAGGTCAGCCACTCCCCTGTTCTCTGCCTCTCATCACGTATTGCCATCTGGTAAGTAGGCTGAATACCTGCCTCACAGGACTGATTTGAGGATTCGGGGAGTTGAACTTGGACCTGACTCTTCAAACTTGGGGCAAGTGTGAAGAGAACAAGCAGACTGGCTTCTGTTGATCTGCAGAAGATTTTCTCCCGATATTTCATTATGAAATTCCACACATCCAGTGAAGTTGAAAAAATCATACAGTGAGCACCCATATACTTGTCATATTCCACCCACCAGCTACATCGACCATTAGTATTTTCTTATACTTACTTTACTATGTGTCTATTCACCCATTAATCCATCTTTAAAAAAAAAAAACAAAAATGTATTTCAGGGGTTTCTCTGGTGGTCCAGTGGCCAAGACTCTGCACTCCCAATGCAGGGGCCCTGGGTTCGATCCCCGGTCAGGGAACTAGATCCCACATGCCGCAGCTAAGAGGTCGCATGCCACAACTAAGACCCGGTGCAGCCAAATAAGTAAAAACAAATAAATATTTTTAAAATGTATTTCAAAGAAAGTTGCAGCTAACAATATATTTCCCTCTAAACTCTTTAACATGCATGCCATAATGATCCTCTTCTTTGGATGTAGAATTTACGTACAGTGAAATTCATAAATATTGTTTATTTAAATAGTGACAGTGTTATACAGTATGTAGCTTGCACCCTTATCTTAACATATTTCCATCACCCCAGAATTTTCCCTCCTGTTCCTTCTCAGTCAGCACCTGCTCCCACCCCTCAGAGGCAGCCACTGCCCCCTCCAAGACCTGCTAGAACACAGACCAGACCCCTTCCTTGGCACTGAAGGTGGGTCTGCCTTCCGCACCAAGTGGCGCCCATTCCTCTCACCACCACCACCCCCAGCCTCCCTGTCTCCCGGCCTCTGCACGTGCCCTCTCTGCCAAAGAACACCCTTCCCCAGATTCTGTGAGTCACACTCGTGCACAAATGCCAGCTGCTCCAGAACGCTGTGGCAACCCCCAACTCAATGCTCCCTCTAAACACCCAAGGCCTCTGCCACCCCACCGAGATGGCCTTGCTCTGGGCAAACCAGGCCTCTGCCCCAGCCCAGCCCAGCACAGGCGCAGATGCCAGTGTAGCAAATGAATGAGCAAATGCGCTCAACCGCCGCACACAACCTGTGGGCAATCTGAGTCCTCTTTGCTTCCCACCCACAACCCAGGCCGAGGTCCTAGCTTCATTTTTTTTCATTTTTTTTTACTTATTGGCCATACCCCATGGCACATGGGGTCTTAGTTGTCTGACCAGGGGTCAAACCCATGCCCCCTGCATTCAAAGTGGGAAGTCTTAACCACTGGACCACCAGGGAAGACCCCCTACCTCCATGCTTAATTGATGACATCTCCTCCTTCCCCATGAAGCCCACCTGAGCAGCTCTCTTGGGTGAGGGGGCATTTCTCTCCCCCACCGAGGCCTGCTCTCAAGCCAGGCTGAGCATAAACAGGCGCTCCCCTGAACTCTGCAGGGAGATGCTTCCTCCCTGCTGTCTGAGGGCTGTGGGGCCTCTGAAGGCAGGCATGGGTGATGTCAAGTCCTGCCAACCTCGCCAGCGCCACTCCTGGACCCTGAGCCAGTGCCTCTCTGGGACTCAGTTTCCTCATCTGCGGCGGGTGCTTTAGTGGAAAACAGACTTTGGAGCCAGAGGCTCCACTTGAATTCTGCTGTCAGTTTTCTCCAAGCCTGTTTCTTTGGTGTCAAGATGGTGACCAGAATGACTTGGCCTCAAAAGGATGTCATAAAGGTCAAGTGATCTAATCATGCAAAGTGGTGAGAACAAGGCCAGCACCCAGTAGGTGCTCAGTAGGTGGTATTTTTATTCTCATCATCCTGGATCCCTGTTGGTGCCACAAGGCAGAAGGTTGGTAAAACCCACAAGGGGTGTGAGTGGGTGTGTGAACCCAGGCCCTGGACCAACTGATTTCCTGTAAGGGCTAGGAGCGTTCCAGGAAAGGGACCCCAAGAACCACACACACCTGTGTTCCCACATCCCACTTGCCCTCTCAGCTCTGGACAATCCCTTCTTCTCTGGGTCCTCAGTTTGGCCATCTGAGAAAGGGACAGAATATCACACTTCTTCAGCAGGGTTTCCAGGATCGCGGAGGAAATGTCTGGAATATGCCTGGAGCTTTGTGGGGCAAAGAGGGCAACCGCGCCTTTCTCCACCTGCCCTTCCCTCCCACCAGAGAGCAGGGATCAATGCCTACTGTAAACTGTAGAGGGCGGTGCACACATGAAGGTCAGTGCTGTCTTCAGCCCGAGATCAGCCAGGTCCTGGTGGTCATGAGGCCAGCCTGCACCCTGGGGCCCTGAGAGGATTAGTGTAGCTCTGGCGCCGAGGAGATCACCCGGGCTTAGCAGCCAAAGGGCACCTTTGTCTGGAGCGGTGGGACCAGGCCCTGGGAGGTGATTCATCCTGAAGGTGACTCAGCCTGCAGGGGGCCTTGTGGGGGCTTCATGAAGTGGGGAATTGGGACCAGGAAACAGACCCAGCCTCACTACCAATCCCTCCAACTCAACCCTTGTGCCCCTCATGAACTGTCGGTTCGCCGCTGACCGAGGGACTTCCTGCACATCTGGCTGGTTTCATCGCCCACCCTAAATGCGGCAGTTCAGAACCTGGGCTCTGGAGTCAGGGGCCTGGGCTCAAGTGCTGACCCTCATCACTTCCTAGCTGTGTGGCCTTGGGCAAGCCTCTTAACTTCTCTGGGCCTCAGTTTCCTCAATTCTAGAGTGAACGTAAAAACAGTTCTGAGAAAGAAGGGTTGATTCAAAGAGATGATGACAAAAGTATCAAAAGTCCTTAGGACGGTGTCTGGCAGTTAGGAAGCATACAATAAACACAGCAAGTATTATTTTTATAGCACAGTCATGAAAAGCCCAGGCTTTGGATTAAGGGGAAGAAGGATCTGGTTCAAACCCTGGCTCTGCCACTTAGGCGCTGTCCGGTTCCATTTCTCTAAGCCTGTTTGCTCATCTTTAAAATAGAGCGATAATACCCATTGATTATGGTCACAATGAAACCTAACCGAGCAAAGGGTCATCAGCATCTAACACAGAGGCTGGTATACAGTAAGTGCTCAGTAGAGGTTAACTGTTTTCATCGCTACTCTGTGCAACCACAGGACTCAACAGGGTGAACAAAGACCCTCCTTCACCTTGACCTTGGGGAGCTCTTGGTCAAGTGGGAGAACAAGGTGAGGCAGGGCCAATCCAGAGTGGCAAATACAATATCAGAGCCAGCCTAGGGTCTGTGAGGCTGGAAGCACTCTTCTCTGTATTCTGCGAGGACTATCTCATTTCATCCTCAAACGACATATGAGTGAGTCCTACAGACACAATTCCCATTTCACAGATGAGGAGCCTGAGGCACAGAACCAGCTCTGCTTCCTCTTCATTCTCCAGGAGGATCGGCCAAAGCCACAGGCAGCCTTGACACCAAACCTGGGAGCCTGGATGGTTTTCTGCTGGCCGTGAGAACCCAGCCATGGAAAGTCTGTCAGCAGAGGTGAGACATGGTCAGATGAGGTCAAGGAAGGGCTGAAGGAGGACAGGATGGAAGATAGGAGAGTGTGAAGAACAGGACAGGCAGGCGCAGTCCTCGTGAGAGAGGAGGAAGGTGTGCTCAGGTCTGGATGGAGAGCAGGAGCAGATGAAGGCAGGATGAGAAGGTAGAATAATGCAGCAGTAACATGAGCTAACAGGAACTTATGGGTGAGTCAACATCCTGAGTTCTGGTTAACCCTCAAAACCGTGTTAACCACCATCCCCAAGTTACTGATGAAGAAATTGAGAGTCAGAGAGATTCAGTGACTTGCCTGAGGCCACATGGCAGCTGGGATGGGATCTGAACCTGTGTGTGTGTGTATGCTAAGTCACCTCAGTCTGACTCTTTGTGACTCTGTGGACTGTAGCCCACCAGGCTCCACATTCCATGGGATTCTCCAGGCAAGAATACTGGAGTGGGTTGACATGCCCTCCTCCAGGGGATCTGCTCAATCCAGAATGGAACCCATGTCTCTCCTGCATTGGCAGATGGGTTCTTTACCACTAGCACCACCTGGGAAGCCCTGGGATTGGAACACAGGCAGCTAAAATTCAAGCTACTCATAAAATCACTGTATTGTCCTGGATGGGAGTCAGGAGACACTGGAGGTGAGAAAGGAGACAAGCTTAAATCCCACATGTCACTCCGCACTGGGCCTGGCATGTAGTACAAACCAGTAACTGCAGGTGGGTGGAGGGGAGGTAAAGAGAAAAGAAGGGAACCGGGAGGAAGAAAGGGTAGAACAGTGGACGGATGGACAGATTGGAGGATGAATAGGTACGTGAATGGATGGGTGGGTAAATGGGTGCGTGGTAGGTGGATGGATGGGTGAGTGGGTGGATAAATGGATAGATGGAAGGGTGAATGGGTAGGTGGATGAATGGATGGATGGATGGGTAGGTGGATGAGAGGATGGTCATTCCCATTGGTGCATAAACCTCTAGACGGGTTCCAACTCCCCTCTGTTCCGGCCCCCCACCCAGGTCCTCTAACCCAGTTCCCAAAACTTAATTGGCACCTTTTCACTCAGGTCCACCCATTTGTACCAACTTGGCGCCATTCTGCAGAACCAAGGAGGCCCATCTTGAGCAGCGGAGAGGAGTCCCGGCAAGAGAGTCAAGATCCCCAGTTTCCCATCCCACCTCTGCTCCTGTGCAGCCTCAGCCAGCCAGGCTCCTCTCGGGCGTCAGCTTCCCCACCCGGACTATGGGCATTCAGCGTAGCTTTGTCCTGAGATCTGTCCCAAGGTGTGTCGATGGCAGGTGTGCAGCTGTTAAGTGACCCTCCAGGGCAACACCTGCCAGGAGTCTCACCCATCTCTGCTTCCTGGAGTACTGACTCCTTTACTCCCTGGAAAACTCTTACTCAGCCTTCAAAATTCAACTCAGACATCGCTTCTGAGAAGTGTCCCAAAATCAGAGAGACCGAAACAGACAGACACAGACTCAGGCTCAGAGAGACAGGATGAAAGATGGAGGCGTTTAGAAAAATACAGAGAGGAAGGGACTTCCCTGGTGGTCCGATGGATAAGACTCCATGCTCCCAATACAGGGAGGGAGCATGAGCTCGATTCCTGATCAGGGAACTAAGATCCCACTTGCCACGCATGGCATGGCCAATAAAAAAATAAGAAGAAAAGAAAAGAAATAGAGAGAGGGGAAGGAAGTGGGGAGGGGGACACAGAGAGCACCACACAGAGGCGGAGGAAGGCAGGACAAGACACAGAGGTTGCCAGCGTCAACCAGTTATGTTTGGGACACGAAGCTACAATGACTAGGCCCCAGGTCCCCTCACCTCCCAGGAGCCCTGCCTGGAGCAGAGGTCAAGGCAGGTCCGGTATGACTGGAGAACAAACCAGCCAGGAGGTACTGAGACGAGTCATTTATTGAAAGCTCAGGACTTGCCAAGGAGGCCCTAGATCTTTCTCCAAAGTGAGTCTTGTGGCTAGCCCTGCAGTTCCCACTCCAGACTGGGGGCAGAGCTGCAGGGCCGGAGCACCTGGGAGGCCCTGGGTGGATAAGGGACACTTATACTGTCACAGACACAGGCTAGAGCCTGGGAGGGAAACTGAGGCAGATGGGCAGGTGGGCAGGAATCTGGCGGTCAACACAGAGGGATGGCAGCCCTCTGTCAGCCTCAGGATGGCACGGTCAGCACCACAGCATTCTGCAAGGAGCAATGGCTCTAGGTTAGGTCCTCTGAGCCCTTGTGCCCAACATCCCACTACACGGCCCACCCCTGCAGCCACTGTGTCCCCCACCCCCAACACCAACCCCATGCCCTGGGGTCAGCGCTGTACCGGCAACACAACTTGCACTTACTAAGTGAATGAGTGAACAAATGAATGACGATGGATAAATGACCTTCAGTGTGGGAGAGGTCACTGATTTTAGAGACTTCAGTTCAAGTGTCACTTTTCCTGTGAATTTATTGTGTGACCTTGGACCAGAAGCTGGGCCTCCCACAGCCCTGGTCCTTATCTGAGAAGTAGGTCCAGCATCCCCTGACCTGCCCACCTCCCAGAGCTGCTCCAAGGCTCAAAGGCGCACTGGACTGAAGAGGACTGTGAGACCATGTCCATACTCAGCAGGAAAAAATGTCCCGGTCTATTAGAGAAGGCTGCCACAGCCAGAGCACAGGGGAGAAACAGAAAGTGTACTTGCTACCCCTGGACCAGGGGAACTGTGACTCTGTGAGGAAACCTGAGATCCCCTCCCACAGGCCAGTCCTGTCTGAATTCAACAAGAAAGAGCTCTGTGACTGCTTGACAATATCTGCCTTGGGCAAGTAAGGAAGGGGTGCTAGAAGGTATGTCATGTATTTCCCATTCCCAAGTTAGGTAGTTTATAATCCCTGAGCAACCTAGAAAATGGTGCAGCTACAGACCTTGTCAGAGGCAGAGAAACCCCCTCTCCAGAGACAAGCTTTAGGCGCATCAAGCTTACCCTCCGCCCTCCATGGGAAACTCACCTCTATGATTGCCAGGGCCGCATTGGCAAAATTGACATTGAGAACTTTAGGCAGGGGGATCCCAACATCTAGGTTCACTGTGAAGAGGACATGGTTGAAAGCAAAGATATGTGAGGGGCCAAGGTGGGACCTGCCGACCCTATTCCACAACTTTGAGCTAACCAATTCTCTTCTTGGAGACTCAGGTTCCCGTGAGACTCCTACCCATCCTACTAAACCCAAACAAAAATGCTCCTTTTCTCTATTGTCTTAAGGGGTTCCCTCAGCAGAGCCTCCTTGAGGTTCTCTCAGTCTCTTGGGTCATTTATATTCTATTCATTTGTTTATACAACTATTTCCATCTGGATTGTGAGCCTGAAGACACGATCCACGTCAGATAGCTCTTGACGCCCAGAGTTGGGCATGATGCAGGAGCTATCCATATTGTTTGATTGGAAACAATCCTGGTTTCTGCATCTTAGAAAGGGGGATCAAGCCCTCTCCAACCTCAGTGTCTATTAAGAACAATGGAGAATGATTAAATCACTTTGCTGTACATTTGAAACTAACACAACATTATAAATTAATTATACTTCATTTTTTTAACAAAAGAACAATGGATAGAGGCAATGGATTTGGCAATCCTGAGTTCAGACACTCTGTGTCCAAGAAGACACTTAAGGCTGCGCTTACCATTGAGCTTTGGCACATAAGCTAGCCGAACCACATTGCTGAGCCATTCTTCTAAACGGGATGCCTGCAACAGAGCATGCAGAGGCTGGAAGGGGTGGCTTTGCAGGGAGCAGTACCACCCTTCCCAGGAAGAAAACTCCAGAGGTCCAGCTGCCCCAGCCTCCCCACAAGCCTAACGACATAGCTCCTAGTGGGCACAGGAACTGCTGGGGTGTGCAGTCCAAGAGTGACCCAAAGGGGACTCTGATTTAGGCAGGCTTCACTCTGGGCCCCCTGAGCTTGGAAGGGCTGCTCTCCTGGAGGAAGGATCTGGGGCGCCTGGTGGGGGCCTGTGTCTGAGAAAGAGGGAGGAAATGAGCCCAGCTCCAGTAACTCTGTGTGGTCTGACCTTAGATTCCTAGGAGTTGAGAAACACTTAGAATGATCTAGAATCTGAAACCATCATGAAATTCTAGAACCTCAGGACTTTGTAAGAAACAAGAAACTAAGGGCTCCGTGAGTCTCTGAAATGTTAGAACCTTCTGAGTTCAGAGACCTTATTATTTGTGTGAAGTTCCGGAATTTTGAGCCCTCACAAGTTCTACACATTTACAACTCTGTAAGGTTCCAAGACTGAAAGATCGTGAGATTCACTTTCCTAAGACAATGACTGTTGACAAGTGAGTGCACGTGTGTGCACACACACACAGAGACACACACCAGCCTGGATGTTTGTCCACTCCGTTTTTTGGGGGCAGAGCCCAGACCGGGGCCAGCTCAGTCATACGGCCTGACTCATCCTGCCTCCACCTGTAGACCCTCACCATCTCCAAACTGCCCAGCCTCCCAGGAACTTACATCAAAGGTGTGGGCAGAGGAGGACGCCAGCTGGACACTGAGCCTGGCAGAGAGAAGAGAGATGTTGAGGGACCCCAGCACCCACCACACCCCAGCTTGCCCCATCCCTAGCTCTCCAGGATCAGGAAACAGGGTTTCAGGCCCAACTCTGCCTCCATTCAGCCTTGACTCGGGGTCTCAGTTTACCTACCTGTAAAATGGGCTTGGAGGGAAGTGACCTCCTTCTGAAATGTCATGACTGCCACCTCCAACTCCACGGCCCTGGAACCTTGATCTGACTCCCACTTATTTGACTGTCGCTCTCTGAGGAGTAGCCCTCCCATAGACTGAGCCCCGGATACAGGGTGCTCTGCACCCCACAGCTGCTCACTAACGGCAATAAACCACCAGTGGACCACAGCTGGCCCACAAGAAGGTCCGGGGCCAAAGCCCGGACACACACCTCCTCTCCTGAAGAGCTGAGGCTTCAACAGCCACCAGAAAGGGGAGATGAACCCTGGCAGTGGGTGAGGTCTTTGTCAAGTATGGAAATGGAGTGGCGGTGGAGCCTTGCGGGGAGGAGGCGGGAGGGAGGGGAGGCAGCTGCAGCCTGAGGGGCCGGCAGGGATCAGGTGAGCACCGGGTGCCTATGGCCCAGGGCAGGCAGATCTCAGAGTCCACTGGGAATACTCCTGCATCCTGCATCCAGGGGAGGGACAGAGAGGCCCCAGGCCCCAGGCCGAGGTTCGAGCACTGGGCCTGGAGAACGGAGGCCTAGACAGAGGACTTGCTTCCAGGGACAATGCACTTTTGGAGCCTGGGCTTTGCAAACTGTAAAGTGCTGTGCATGCATAAGGAAGGATTGTCATCAACCTCACTGTCTCGGTTAGTATGATTATCATGAGGCCTAGCTACCAGAGAAGGGGAAAAACTAGAGAAATAGCTAGTCCACATGAATAACAAAGCATCTGACCACATTCAAGGACGGGTATCTCCATGGCCTGCCCCTAGGGCTGATAACTCAGAAGTCTGGACTCCACCGCAGCAGGTTTATCTCCAGGGCCAGGTTTTGAGCAGGTGCAGTGGAAGATGCCCACTCTGGAGGCGATTCGCTGAGACCTAGTCGCCTCATCTGTAAAATGGGCCAAGACCACCCCTTCCCAGCAGGTTCCAGAGGCAAGGAAGACGCTGGCAAAACAAACACCTGCAATTCAGTTGCCTCTCAATAAATAATGGGGTTTCTGCTAGTCCCTAATTCTTTTTTTTAAGTCTTTATTGAATTTGTTACAATATTGCTTCTGTTTTACATTCTGGTTTTTGGCCGTGAGGCATGTGGGATCTTAGTGACTCAAACAGGGATCGAACCCACATCCCCTGCATTGGAAGGTGAAGTCTTAACCACTGGACTGCTAGTGAAGTTCCCCTAATTCTTGTTCATAAAGACAACACGCAGGATCCCACATTACCGTTCCAGGGATAGCGAGATGTGCAACTTGGTAGCCGAGGGAGCCAGCTGGGCATTTAAAGTCATCACCTACATGAGAAGAGCAGGCAGAGATTATACCAGTTCAGCAAAAGGAGCTTGAAGACAGGTCTGCCTTGCCCAACAGGTGACTTTCCACCATTCATTTCCTCCACTACCCCTTGCTGAGGCCCTGCTGTGTGTTAGTGTCCATGCTGGGCTACAAGGAAGTCGTGTGAAGGTTCTGGTGCTCAGAAACCAGGGTACTAAGGGCTGTCAGTGTTGGATGCGAGGGGCGGCAGGAGCTTGGACAGACCCTCAATCCCGCCTGCAGTGAGTGAGGGAAGGCATCGCCCATGAGGTGACCCCTGTGCTGAATCCTGGAAGACAGGAGTTAGCCAAAGGAAGGGGAGAAACATGGTGGTCTCTGCACAAACAAGGGCAAGGTGGGGGAACCTGGCGGCCCTGAGTAACTGGCTTAGGACACAAGGCTGGGAAAAGCAGGAGAGTGAGGCCAGGGGTGGGGAATGGGGCAAGGAATGGTATCTGGCCATGTGGGGCCCGGGGCAGAGAGTGAGCAGGGTAGGGACTGCCTCTGCCCAGATGTATGGCTGGGGAAACTAGCAGAGGTGGGGTGGAGGGGAGCAGACTGGAGGTGGGGGACCGGGGGGAACTGGAGAGTCATCCAAGAGATATCTGAGCACAGGGAGGCTAGGAGGAGGGGACAATTCCTGAGACCCTGAGGAAGCACCTAGGACACATGTGTGATGAGGGAGCAGGGGGCGAGTCCGAACAGTCAGGTTGACAGTGGGGGCAGGCTCCCTGCACGGTGCCCCATGGGATCCCCCATCCCGAGATCCGCAGCCTGGAGCGGGTCAACCCTACTCAGAACCCCAGTGCCGGCTCCCACCCCTCAGCCGCTCACCCCATTCAGCTGGAATAAGGCCTCATGGGCCCCTTGAGGAAAGTAGGAGAGCACATGGATGGTAGTTGGGATGGAGACCGTGGCCTTGTGGTTCTGAAGCATGACTGTGGGCGCTTCCTTCACCCGCAAGGAGAGCAGGAGCTGCTGGCCTGGGGGCAGCTTCCGCAGGGCCTGGAGAGAAGCAGGGCAGAGCCGGGGGCATGGGGGCATCTTAGATGCCCCACTAATAGAATCAGCCGGTCAGTCGGTCAACAAACACTCACTGAGCACCTAGGGGGTACCGGTACTGAGCTGGGAGCTGTGTTAACAGCCTGAACCAGATAGGTCTGGTCTCAGCCCCCTTGAGGCTGACATTATGGAACAGCCCAATCAGAGTCAAAATCGGCCCTAAGTAAGTGTAAGTGTTAGTCACTCAGTCGTGCCCGACTCTTAGAGACTCCATGGACTACAGCCCACGAGGCTCCTCTGTCCATGAGATTTTCCAGGCAAGGATACTGGAGTGGTCACCATTTCCTTCTCCAGGGGATATTCCCAACCCAGGGATCGAACCCAGGCCTCCTGCACTACAGGCAGATTCTTTACCGACTGAGCTACAAGGGAAGCTCAAAATCGCCCCTAAAACACACTTTATTACACAACGTAAAAAAAGAAAAGAAAACAAAAAACTTTCTTATGCCCATAATCCCTACATGATCCATCCTCTGCCCTCCTATCTAGCCTCCCACCACTGGCCCCTATTCTCTCTCTTAAACTCACTGACCACTTCGCTATTCCTCCAAGCAGCCAGGCACACTCCTACCTCAGGGCCTTTGCACTTGCTGTTCCCTCTGCCAGAAATGTCTTCTCCAGACACCTTCACCGTTCCCTCCCTCCCCTCTTTCAGCCTTCAGCTCACATTTCACCTCTCCAGTGAGGCCTTTGCAAGGTACCCTCCTCCACCTGACATTGTATATATTCTGCTTATTTATTTGTTCAATGTCTGTCCCTCCCATCACAATGGCAGCTCCTGGAACACAGAGACTTCTATCTACTTTTCACTGCCTGCCCCTTGCACATGCCCAGCACCTAGCACAGGGCTGCTATATAATTCAGATTCCCACAGCTGGAAAGAAGCTGTTCAGCCCCAGTTGGAGGAATGGTAAAGCTGAGGGCCAGGCCCTGTAGCCACGTACTGACTGATGCCCACTAGTCAAATCTCCCTGAATCTTCTTTCTCTTACTTTTCCAAGGTCACTGCCCTGACTCTTCTCTCCAGGGACAAGAACACTGAGACTAAGATGAAGTACAGCCGAAGAATTGATGCTTTTGAACTGCAGTGTTGGAGAAGACTCTTGAGAGTCCCCTGGACTACAAGGAGATCCAACCAGTCCATCCTAAAGGAGATCAGTCCTGGGTGTTCATTGGAGGGACTGATGCTGAAGCTGAAACTCCAATACTTTGGCCACCTGATGCGGAGAGCTGACTCATCGGAAAAGACCCTGATGCTGGGAAAGATTGAGGGCAGGAGGAGAAGGGGACGACAGAGGATGAGATGGTTGGATGGCATCACTGACACAATGGCCATAGGTTTGGGTGGGCTCTGGAAGTTGGTGATGGACAGGCAGGCCTGGTGTGCTGCAGTTCATGAGGTCGCAAAGAGTTGGACACTACCGAGTGGCTGAACTGAACTGAACTGAAGGCAGTTGGAGGGAAGGGGCTAAAGTCATTTGGAAAGAAACTCCTGTCCTCTGCTTGACAGAGGAGCAACAGACCGAGGACAAATGCCCAGTTGACTTCTGGTGCAGTTAAACCCTGGTCTTTTCCTTTCTAAGCAAAATCTACTATCAGGAAAGGATATGGTGTTAGTCAATCACACTTCAGTGTGAATTTGAACTCAACATTCAATTGTGACTGTAGTATTGAGAAAGATTCTGGAGTCCATTCAGGGTCATCAGGAAAGACCTACCGTGAATAAAGTCCATGAGAGGGCCACTCACCTCAGGGACCAAAGCTGCCAGACCTGTAGTTGTCAGTGGGACATTGCTGGGAACCTGGACCAGAGACCAGATGGGAAGGGGGATGAACACAGAGCCAAGATAGGGTCCCTCAGCACAAAAAGTAGCTTCCTCCCACCCAGCTACACGTGCATCTCCACAGACGCTCATGTCCCTTCTAGTAACGAATGATGAGTGCCACTACACGCCAGACTCATGCTAAGGCTTTCTGAGCCTTCACTCATTCCACCTTTATAACTGCTCCAGGAAGTAGGTGCTAAGATTACTCCCATTTTACAGATGAAAAAACCTGAGGTTCCTGTCCAGGCTCATAAGCTGGTAAATGGTGGCACCGGGCTTTGACTGGGGCAGGCTAATTCTAGAACTTTTAAACTTCCCTCCCAATTTGAAGGCCCAGGAATCTGACCCCACAAATTTTTGCTTTTTACCCCAAAATACTCCCAAATACTATACATTTGTTTCTATCATTTACAAATTAGGACATTTCATATAAATTTGCCATTTCTAACTTTAAAAAAGTGGAAAATCTGGTCACATCTGGCCCCCAGCTCAAGGCCCTATTCCAACCACCCCACAGGCCTTCAGTGTGCTCTTTGGACCCCGCATATAGGAAGTGAATGATCAACTCCTTCTCCCTTGGGCTGAGCCGCAGGTGAGGGGCCCAGGTGGATCAGAGTTAACTGCTTTTGGACATGGTTGAGACCAAGAAAATGTCACTGGGTAAGGCTTCTGAGCTGGGGCTTCCAGACATCTGTGAGGGTGTGAGAGGGGCCAAAAGGGAAACAGACATCTCTGAAACTTCAGAATAAATGTCCAATGTCCAAATGTTGTGAAGAGCATAGTCGGTGACATCATTGACTTCCCCAAGCCCCGAAACCCCATCAAGGTGCCGCCCAAAGAGGACCACACATCCCAGGTGACTGCTCCTCTGTACCTCTATATACCTTTGGTATAGTCCAACCTGAGTTTTCTTCTCTTCAACTCAAATATGCTCTTGAGAAAGTAGTAGGAATGTTAGCCATTCACACTTTAGTAAAAATTGAGCATTGACTCTACAAGGGCTCATCTGGTGCAGGGATAGAAAACTGGCTACATTTCACACGCCAATTTTGACCAATTCAAGGTAACTTCCTAAGTGTCATGTTCAGAAGTTCCATTCAGGTTTAGCCAAGTAGAGGCCATTATCAATTAGTAAAGTCTTGTAGACAAGTAATGTCATACTTGTCTACAAGGACAAGTATGGACAGGTACCTGCTATAAAACTGTCCAACTCTCTCTGATTATAAGAAGAAGGCTCATCAGGGCTGAACAGTGATGAGGTTCAACTAAGTTACAACTAGCATCGCTAAGACCCACCAGGGCAGGTTGCCACACTTACCAGCTCAGAGGTGATGTCCAGGTCAAGGGCACCGCTGGTCTGAAGGAGCCCAAACACGGTGTTAAAGAGGAACAGAGGCACGGTCACCTGGGATGTGTGGTCCTCCTTGGGCGGCACCTTGACGGGGTTTCGGGGCTTGGGGAAGTCAATGATGTCACCAGCTACGCTCTTCACAATGGGCTGCAGAGGTGAGAGACAGTGCGGCAGGACCTCAGGGCAGCTCACTCACCTGGCTCTGAGTCAACATCCCCTTCCTGGCCTCCACTGGGACCTCACCCACCCCCAGTGGTGGGCAGGGCCTTGGTGGACACTTACGTTGACGTCCAGCTCTATGTACTGATTGGAGATGAGAGGCAGTGTGGCCAGAGTGAATTCCACGGACCCAAGAGCCCCGAGGGGCACCAGGCCTGGATGAGGAGGGGAGGAAGGAAAAAGGCCCCATGAGCCCAGGCCCTACTTCTATTTACTGAGCGCCTGCTAAATGCCTAAGCACTCTACTGAGTATTCACCTGGGGACTACTGTCATCCCCATTTTACAGATATGGAAACTGAGGTTTTAACAGAGGAAGTCACTAGCCCCAAGCCACACAAGCCACACAGTAGCAAAGCCAAGGTTCCTGTTTTCCAGCGCTGGTGCCACTAACGACGTCATTGCCCTGCCTCTCTCATATAACACCACACACAGAGATACATCTGCCCCCAGGTTTTCCATCCTAATCCTAGTCAAGCATTTTTATACTTTTTTCAAGGCCCATTTGTGAATATAAAAGGCATCCATGTCTCCATAAGGCTCAGAGAGGCTGGGGGCCACTGTGGCTGAGGGGCCCTGGGTTCCTTATGTAAGCTCTGGACCTCAGTCTTCTTGTCTGTCCAGATAATAATAATATCTGCCTCACACTTCTGACAGTGCCAGACACCCCACTGGTGATCAGCGAGTGGCCTTGAAGCCCCGATAGTTGGAGACCTGGATGGCTCCGCATCGCCTCACCCTGTTAAACTGGCCTCAGCCCAGAACTCCACCATTAGGCCTCCTCATCATGGTGGCCTCGTCAGTCTGAGGAAGACGTGAAAGGGCCCAGAATTCTGTCCCATCCTCTTTGCTGGTACCCCACCCATTGGGGTAATGGGGTGGAGAGGTAAGAGCAGGTGCAGAGGAGGAGCAGGGCGGACCGCTACTTACCCAGCACAGCCCCCAGGAGCTCATTCACCACGCCCAGCACGCTGTCCACCACAGGGCACAGCTGTGTCCAGAGGAGACAGGGGTTAACAGGAGCATAAGAGTGGGCCCCAGCCTCGTGCAGGGAGTGACTGCATTTTCTTTAAATTATTTGCTTTGGGGTCCCAGGGATCCCAAGCAGGGCAGACGATGGAGATGGATAGGTGGGCACACAGGTGGGAGGCATGAATGGGCTGGAACTTGAAGTGTCAGAGGGCAGAGCGGGTGGTGCAGAGGGCCAGTTACATGGGCCCCCTCAGAACACCTTGGAGGATGCTGGGGGGACATGGGGACACATTCCAGAGGCTCGCTGGAGCTTGGGGACAAGGCCTTCCCCTGAGGAAACAAATGGTTGTTTTCTCCAAGGTCTCAGGCACCTCCTGCCATCCAGGTGGACGCCCAGAGACCTACAATCCGGATCCCACAGAATGGCACCTCCTACCCTCCACCCAGAGTCAGGCCTGGCCTGGGGCATCAACTATACCACCATCCTGGGTTTCCTGAAAAACCCCTGGGCTGTGACAACAGGGAGCAAGCAGTTTGGATTCCAGAATCCTATCACGGAATCTGAGTCCACCGCAGCAAGAACCCCGAAGGTGGCCCAGCCCAGCCCCTTCTCTCATTCAGCCCCTTCATTCTACAGCTGGGGCCAGAGGAGAGAGGCGACCTGTCCAAGGTCAGAGCTGTTCTCAGAAAAACAAGAGAAGGCTGTCTTTTCATTTAAATGTGGAATCCCTAACTCCAGGGCTTCTGGAGTCAGGCACATCACAGAAAGGAGAGGAGACCAGAGGGGCTGTGATGGGAGGGGGTGAGCAGCCCCTTGGAGACCAGCTGTGTGCCGCCTGCAGGAAGGAGGTATAGGCAGCCAGGATGGCTGATGGCACAATAGAAGCCAGAAATCAGATTGCTGAGAGAAGCCTCCAGTCTCTAAGTGCCAGTAATTAATTCTTATTTTTAAAACCTCCTTGAGTCACATAAATCCTGTCTTGCAGCCAATTGTCCAGAGACCCCAGTTACTGGCTGTGACTTAAATGTAGCTACACCCCTTGTTGAAATCTACTTGAGATGGGCCTGAGCTGCTGGGAGCTTCTCTTCTCCCCCTGAGATGCTTTTCTGATTGGATTCTTGAAGCCCAGGGCAGTTTTGTCAACGTCAGTCTCCCATAGCCTTGCCACCTCCACGGGTGTTCTTAACAAGGACTCACAAGAGAGGTCCAGCCAGGACTGGTGACCAGAAAGCCTGACTACTCTTTGCTGGCTGTCAGCAAGCTGCTCCCCTCTCCATCCTTGACAAAATGGAGCTTTGGCCAGACTAGCTTAAGTGTGGTTCAAGGGATGGCAGGGGCAGGCAGGAGCATCCTGGAGCAGTTTCATCATACTGTGTTTAACGTCGCATGATGTCTTAATATATGGGCTTTCCTGGTGGCTCAGCAGTAAAGAATCTGCCTGCAAGGCAGGAGATGTGGGTTCAATCCCTGGGGCAGGAAGATCCCCTGGAGGAGGAAACGGCAACCCACTCCAGCATTCTTGCCTGGAAAATCCCATGGACATAGGAGCCTGGCAGGCTATAGTCCATGGAATCACAAAGAGTCGGACCTGACTGAACGACTGAACACACACACACACACACACACAAGTCTTAATATACATATATGTGATCTTCTTAGACTTGTTTGCTAAGCACAGGGCTTTTTTAAAATTCATTGAGTGACCCAATTCTAATTCAAATCTAGTTACAGGAAAATATAAAGTCAATAACAATATAGGTGGCAAAGAGAAAGAGACTTGGATTGGAGAGCAGGTCACCGGAAGCTGTAGATTCAGGGTTCAGAGGTCTGGGGACAGACTGTGCCAGCCCACCTACAGACTGGCAGGCGACACCTGGGAGGCCCATGGGCAGGCCAGGATGGGATTACCTGATGGGCGTGGGAGGAAAGACCAGCCTAATCCTGCCTGGCGCCCAGATTAACTCAAAGCCGGGGAGGAGGGGCACAGCCCAGGGGAGGGGGTGTGCCTGGTCTGTGGCCCCACACTCACCAATTCTGGCAGCACCTTGAAGAGTGTCTGTTCCACGACCCCAAAGAGTGGTGCAGGTAGCAACCTGGGCAGAATGAGATGCGTGAAGGTGTGGCCACCACACAGGGACAGCGCCAACTCGGATGACGGGGCAGCGTGGGCACTTGGGACTCGGGACATCACCCATCTCCTCTCCTGGTGGGCTTGACTGGGACTTAGGGATCTGGGTTTAAATCTTGGCTCTGCCTCACCACGGGGCCCAAAGAGGGATTTCAGTTTCCCCATCCATACAGTGCCTGCTTTAGAGAGAGCTGCTGCCTCTGAGATCAAATGAGAGCGTACACATGTCTAGTGCTCAATAAAAGTCTGTTCCCTTCATCTCCCCCGATAGTTATAGACAAGTGACATTTGGGTCAACAACAGCACCTGGCTTAGGCTGAGGGTTCAGTAAGTATTTGTTGAATGAATGAATGAATATCTGAGGGGGTGGCCTGAGGATGTGCACGGAGACGGACTTAGGTCTGTTTAGAGATGATGGGTGTACAGAGGGAGCGTGACAATCACAGAACCACAGCCAGCACCCTCCTGAGCTCCACCCCCTCCACGCCACCTCTAGCCCAGAGGAGCAGGATGGAGCCACTGAGATTTACGGAGCCCAAGACCCTGCCTGGAAGCCCCTTATTAAGGCTCTTCTGCAGACAGAACCAACCCTGGTTCACCCTGTTCTTGGAAACTAACACAGAGCTGTCTGATCACCCACCACTGTGCAGGGGCCACCCAGCAAAGGTGGGGTGCGGGTGTGGGATTTGGTCTGGAATGGAGAGACTAACGGGCTGACTCAACGTTGGAAGGGGTGGGGGTGGACAGCAGATGACAGTAGGGGCAGGTGCAGAGTGCTGCAAGAAAGCCTTGGACCTGAGTCCAGAGACCAGTTTATCTCCACACTTGCTGCAATGTGGGTGTGCGACCTTGGGCAAATCCCTAGCCCTCTTTGGGCTTCAGTTGCCCCGTGGTGGAAGAGTCACTGTGTCCTGAACACCTGGAGTAAAAGGTGGATATAACGGTGCCAGAGACTTGTCAGTTCAGTTCAATTCAGGCGCTCAGTCGTGTCCGACTCTTTGCGACCCTATGAATCGCAGCACGCCAGGCCTCCCTGTCCATCACCAACTCCCGGAGTTCACTCAGACTTTGGGATCGTTGAATTTAGGTGCTCATTATACAGACAGGGACACGGAAGCCCAGACAAGGAACGGGGATCCCCTGGGGTCACACAGCAAGTCAGAAGCTGAGCTGGGTCTCTGACATGCTACAAGCAGAGACTCAATTCCCTGCAGATGGAGGGACCCCCATTGGCCCTTGTTCTATCTGGAAGAAGGGAGGCAGGCTTTCAGGGGCTGGAGAAGAGAGACGCTCAGGAGCGGGAGTTGCAAGCTGGGGGCTGGACCAGAGTCCTTGTCCGTGGTGGGCCTCAGTCTACAAGTCTGTGCAATGGGCTGATGCGTTGAGAGGGGCAGAGGCAAGGTGAACTCAAGCCCCGCCCAGCTGGCCCAGGAGACCCCGGGTGCGTGCATGCGCGATGAGCCCCAACAGGTGTGGACGCAGGGAGCCGCCCAACTAGGGCTTCAGTCCGTGGACTCACCCCGTGAGTAGGCTGATATGTCCGAGGAGTGTGCTGCAGCGCTTGAGGATAAGGATGGGCGTACCCCGCGCGCTCACGCCCAGCGCCACCCGCGACGACACGTTCACCTCGGCGGCCAGCTGCAGGAGGCCTCCCAGGGGACTGAGAGACCAAAAACTGGGGGCGTGACCCGGCAGCCAAGGCCCCACCCACCAGGGCCGCCTCAGCCTCGCCCATCCCGGGGCAGCAGACCGGGGCTCTGATGGGCGCGGATGGGGCAGCCTCTCGAGGGGTCTAGTCCCACTCCCTCCTCACCCTGCTGCCTCCCTCCCTCACCCCCACCAGTAACCTCTCTCAGGGAGAGAGATGGAAGTCCCTGGACGTCCGTGGGGTGGAGATCCCCAGAGAGGGGTAGAGAGGTGGGATCCAGGGAGGGAATAGGAAAGCAGGAGTCCCTTGGGAAGGAAGTAGGGTGGGAGGAAATAGGGGTTGAAGGGTGAGCCTGCGGAGACAATAGGGTAGGGGGTCCCCAGTGGGCTGGGGTGGGGAGCAGCAGTGTGGAGGCCCAGGGGCACACTCACCCGGAGCCCAGGGGCACACTCACCCGGAGCCGTGCAGGCCCACCTTGGTGTGCAGGTTCAGCTGCACCCCAAACCCTGGCAGCAACTTCACAGACACCTTTGGCAGTGTGACTTCCTCCACCTTCAACCTGCGGGGAGGACAGGGCCACTGACATCTCCCCACACTGGCCCCTTAGTGCCTGGACCCACCCAGAGCAGCCCGGTCAGGACAGAGGCCTTTGGAGCAGACACTTGAAGAGGAGGAAGGAGGGAGCCGTGAAGATACTTGGATTAGCCTAGAGAGACTGAGAAACTTGCCCCAGATAACACACTCACACAGTTATTGAAACTGATCCCACAGCTGGAACCCCCAACCACAGGGACGTGCTGCCTGACATTCAGTAGACCCCTTATTTCCTGACTCAGTTTCTAGGACTCCCTGTCTAAGGCTCCCCATGATATTCCCACTGCCTTCCAACAAATTAAAAAAGTCAACCTCTTCTCTATTCCCTGAAGCAAAAAAAAAGACCAGGCTACCTGAACAGCACACAGGAGGTAGGCAGTCATGCAGCCACATTGTGAGGACTCACCCAGAAAGCTGCTCAACAACGCCGAAAACCCCTCCGTAGCCCAGCAAGCCACCTCCTCCGAGCAGGCCCCCAGAGCCCAGGAGGCCCTGGTTCACAGAAGTAACTGTCCCCAGCACATTCTGCAGAATGGGCCCGCCGACCAGCGAGTTCTGGATGGCTGCAAAGAGGGCAGGCGGGGGTGTTGGGGTGGGGGAGGGGAGGAAGTTTCATATTACGGATGAGGAAACTAGGGCCCAGAGAGGCACAAAGTCACACAACAAATCGGGTTTGGGGCCAACAGTATGACTAGGGCTCCTAGACACTGGACCACCTGGTAGCATTGAAAGGGGGGAGCAAAAGTAAAGGAGTGAGCACCCAGCCACCAGAGCTTGAGCAAAAGGGAGGAAGCAACCCCTCCTGGGCATGACTGGCCTGACTCTACGTGGATTGTGAGAAGGGCAAGATGGAAGGGACCGCCTCGTGGAGGTTGGGACAGCCAGGAGAGCTTCTGGGAAGCATTTGCTCTTCACAACCATACTCTCTCTGGGCCGTTGAGCCCCTGGGGCCCCAAATGCCTTATAGAGTTCCCCCACTGCAGAAATGGGGGAGGCAGAGAGGCTGGCCCCACCAGCGGCCCACCCCCATCCCTGAGGGAGACCCAAATCCTGCTTGCTTATCCAGTCCAGTTCCCCTCTCAGAAGAGAGTGAACTACCCTTTGGAGCCTGCACACCAAACTTTAAGCCCCTGAACTCTACACAGTTGGGAATCAAACCCTGTTCTCATCTACCCCACAAAGCATAAGCATGTAAGTCTATCTATGAGACAGTTTACACTGCAGCTGGATCCTCACACCCTGCCCACCTTGGGCTCACCTTTGCCGAGTTCATCCTTGTCAATCCTTGCAAGGGTGCCCACCGTCTCAAGCAGCCCCTGGCATGGAGTCACCAGACCCCAGAGGAGAAGCGGGGACCACATGCCCAACATTGTCGGCGTCACACCTACCAAGAATGGAAGCAGGAACCTGGGGCCGTCCTTGTGCCCAGGCCTTCTCTTCCCTGTGCCCCTTCACCAGCCTGGGGCCCTCCCACCCACCTGGCACAGCTGGAGTCCAGCTTCACTCCCAGGAAAGCCCTCTCCCTCCAATTTGAGCAGCAGCTAACACATCTGAATGTAGTCGTCTGTGGTCCCAGGGAGCCTGGACCTGGCTCTGAGAGAGAGCCGTAGAGGGCCTTCCTTTCCAGAACAGCAGGACAGGATCTCTCTTTCCTGGACCACTTTCCCATTGGCTCAGGGGGCCGTTTCAGAAGGTGTGGCTGATTGGAGACATTCAGCAGATAGATTTAACAAGTCCCGTTTCTCTCCTGCCTCCCTTGCCTCTTGGACTGCAAGGAAATCAAACCAATCAATCCTAAAGGAAATCAACCCTGAATATTCACTGGAAGGACTGTTACTGAAGCTCCAATATTTTGGCCACCTGATGCGAAAAGCTGATTCACTGGAAAAGACTCTGATGAAGGGAAAGAATGAGGGCAGGAGGAGAAGGGGGAGACAAATGGTTGATGGCATCACTGACTCAATGAACATGAGTTTGAGTAAACTCCAGGAGATAGAGAAGGACAGAGGAGCCTGACATGCTGCAGTCCTTGCGGTCAGAGTCAGACACGATTTAGCGACTGAACAGTAACAGTAAACCCTGCATCTATCCTGGACCGATGCTGAAAGGAACAAGATAGGAAGTGACAGCATAGCTCACATTAGTTTCATAGGTTTGGATTTTTCTGTATGAAGTTCCATATCTGCCAGGCCAATTACATACCCATCATCACCCCTGCTTAAACTCTTCAGTGGTCGCCAACTGCCCTGGGTATAAAACCCAGGCTCCTTACTGTTACTCACAAGGACCCTACCCGCCTCTTTACCTTCTCTGTCTTAACCGTGACAAGCTCCTTCCACCTCAGGGCCTTTGCACATGCTATTCTTTCTGTTAGGGAGGTTCTTCCTCTGGACTGACTCCTCACCTTTCAGGTTCTGAATAAATGTCACCTGCTTGCAGAGGCCACCCTCCTTCACTTTGTTTAAAGAAGCCTGTCTGTCACACCACCCAGAATATATACTTGAAGGCAGTTTGCGACTACGCATTGTGTTTGTGGTCTCATGTGCCATTTCTGTGAGTTCCCTGGGGGCAGGGACTGTTTCTAGGGTCTCCCTGCATGCTTGTGTGTTGGAGCAGGTGCTGGCTGAAGGGCCAAGAGTAGATAGAAATCCAGCCTCACTGTATTCGCCAACTCTTTGCTCTGGCGCAGGCTCTGCCTCCCCAAGAGGACACCTTTTCCTCTCGTGCAGAGGTGCATACGGGCTCTGTAGGGACCGGCTGCTATCAGCAGGACTGGTCCCAGAGTGGCTCCCTGTAACCTTGACTCTCTCATAGAAGGAAATATTCCCACAATGGGAAACCAGTCAGGATCAGTGGTTCAGAGAAAAATGGGCACCTCTTGAGCCTAGGAAACTTTTGCCCTCAGCCCATGAATCCCTGCCTTTGCCCCCTCACTGAGTCCTTGTTTTCCCAACTGCAAAATGGACTTTTTCTCCCATCATCTTTCATGTACCCGCAGTGTTCTCCTAGGGAGAATTCTTTCTGGGCCCATTATTCAGATGGGACAGCAGGATGGTTACCGGGTCAACAGCTGGGGATCTGGATAAAGTTGGGGCTCCGCAGGCTGTCTTACCCTCTCCTGCAGCTCCACCGGGAGTAGATGGGGGCTCCTGGCCTCCTGTCAGCTCCTCCACCCGCTCAGGCCCGGGGGCCGCCCTTATATGCCCACAGTGCCTCTGGGGACACAAAGGGGGCTCAGCCGCCAGAAACCCGTCAATGTGTCATGTCAGAAGCAAATTGTGGTTTTCCCTGCGGGCCTGGGCTAAGCCTTCCTTCTGGGGGTAGAGTGAAAAGGGAGGACTGGGGTCAGTGCCCAGGGGTGGCAATGAAAGCCTGGGGACTGCAAAGGCAGCCGCCTCCTCCTAGACCTGGGGGGTGGAGTAGGGCATTCAGCCCACCTATGGGATCTCCCCTCAGGGTCCCCTAATGGCCACATGTGCCCTGATGGCAGAGTCCACCCTGCCTCCCCACCTACCCCACCTGAGGCCCAGGGAGAGAAGGAAGGAGCTTAAAGCTGCAGGGTCTTCTGTCCCTCTGCCCACCCCCACCCCAGGTCTGGCGTGGAGACAGCCATGGGCCCTGGAGAGAGCAACTCTGGACGGACATGGGGAGGGCCACTAACTCCACCCCCATCTGCCAAGACCCAGTGTCCCCTGGGGTTCCAGAGCAGTGTTCCCCTCCTGAATCTGGTGCAGGAGACGGTAGAGAGAAATCCATTCATCCATCCCTCCATCCATTCATTATTTCTTCTGCAGACACTTGTGCAGCACCTACTGTCTGCTAGGTGCTGGGGATAAGACCTGGAAACAAAACAAACAAACCACCTACCCTGATGACCAATAGAGTGCAATAAAAATTTTTTCCAGTAGCCACATTTTTTATTTTTTATTGAAGGATAATTGCTTTATAGAATTCTGTTGTTTTCTGTCAAACCTCAACATGAATCAGCCATAGGTATACATATATCCCCTCCTTTTTGAACCTCCCTTCCATCTCCCTCCCCATCCCACCCCTCTAGGTTGATACAGAGCCCCTGTTTGAGTTTCCTGAGCCATACAACAAATGCCCATTGGCTATCTATTTTACATATAGTAATGTAAGTTTCCATGTTATTCTTTCCATATATCTCACCCTCTCCTCCCCTCTCCCCATGTCCATACATCTATTCTCTATGTCTGTTTCTCCTTTTGCTGCCCTGTAAATAAATTCTTCAGTACCATTTTTCTAGATTCAGTATGTATGCATTAGAATACAAAATTTTTCTTTCTCTTTCTGACTTGCTTCATTCTGTATAATAGGTTCTAGGTTCATCCACCTCATTAGAATGAACTCAAATGCATTCCTTTTTATGGCTGAGTAATATTCCATTGTGTACATGTACCACAATTTCTTTATCCATTCATCTGCCGATGGACATCCAGGTTGCTTCCATGTTCTAGCTTCCAATAGCCACATTTTTTAAAGTGAATTTTAATAGTATAGTTTAAATTATTGTCCATGAAGCATATATGGCTATTTACTATTGCTATACTTTCAGCTCCTCTATAAGTGAATGAGTGAAGTCACTCAGTCGTGTCCGACTCTTTGTGACCCCATGGACTGTAGCCTACCAAGCTCCTCCGTCCATGGGATTTCCCAGGAAAGAATACTGGAGTGGGTTGCCATTTCCTTCTCCAGGAGATCTTTCCGACCCAGGGATTGAACCTGGGTCTCCCGCCTTATAGGCAGATGATTTACCATCTGAGCCAACAGGGAAGTCCCTCCTCTGTAGATTTGAAAACTTTCAAAACCCAAAATGGAAAAAATAACTTTAAAAATTGTATAGCTTTTTTAACCCAATATATCCAAAATATTATCATTTAACATTCAATCAGTATAAAATTCTCAGTAGACACCCTACACTTGTTTTCTCATACTAAGTCTGCACACCAAATTTGGATTTGCCACCTTTGAAGTGTTCAATCAATCTCCTTGTATGGCTGTTGGCTGTTGGCCATTGTACTGGTCAGCATACTTCTGGGGAGAACAGATAAGCACATGATGAAGTAAGTCAGAGGCTGATGACAAAAATAAAAAAGGGAAGGGGGTCCAGTTTAAGTATGGCGGTCAGGGGAGGCCTCATGTGTGACTCAGCTGGTAAAGATTCCACCTACAATGCAGGAGACCTGGGTTTGATCCCTGGATTGGGAAGATCCCCAAGAGCTTCCCTTGTGGCTCAGATGGTAGAGTCTGCCTGCAATGCAGGAGACCCGGGTTCGATCCCTGGGTTGGGAAGACCCCCTGGAGAAGGAAATAGCAACCCATTCCTGTAATCTTGCCTGGAAAATCTCATGGATGGAAGTGCCTGGCAGGTACAGTCCACGGGGTTGCAGAGTCAGACATGACTGAGTGACTTCACTTTCACTTTTCATATTTGAACAAGTGTGACTTTTGACCTGCAGGAGGAGAAGGAGTGGGCCAGGTGGTTACCTGGGAAAGAGCCCACCAGACGGAGGGAAGATCAGTTCAGATATTCAGTTGTGTCCAGCTCTTTGTGACCCCCATGGACTGCAGAAGGCCAGGTTTCCCTGTACATCACCCAACTCCTGGAGCTTGCTCAAACTCATAGAGTCGGTGATGCCATCCAACCAACTCATCCCTTCTCCTCCTGCCTTCAATCTTTCCCAGCATCAGGGTCTTTTCCAATGAGTCAGTTCTTCACATCAGGTGGTCAAAGTCTTGGAGTTTCAGCTTCAGCCTCAGTTCTTCCAATGAATATTCAGGACTGATTTCCTTTAGGATTGACTGGTTGGATCTCCTTGCAGTCCAAGGGACTGTCAAGAGTCTTCTCTAACACCACAGTTGAAAAGCATCAATTCTTTGGCACTCAGCTTTCTTTAGAGTCCAACTCTCACATCCATACATGACTGCTGGAAAACCATAGCTTTGACCAGATGGACCTTTGCTGGCAAAGTAATGTCTCTGCTTTTTAACGTGCTGTCTAGGTTGGTCACAGCTTTTCTTCCAAGGAGCAAATGTCTTTTAATTTCATGGCTGTAGTCACCATCTACAGTGATTTTGGAGTCCCAAAAAATAAAGTCTCACACTGTTTCCATTGTTTCCCCATCTGTTTGTCATGAGGTGATGAGACTGGACGCCATGATCTTAGTTTTCTGAATGCTGAGTTTTAAGCCAGTTTTAAAACTCTCCTCTTGGATGGAGGGAAGAACCCCATGGATGGAGGGAAGGGCAAGTTCAAAGGCCTGAGGTGGTATGTTCTAGGAACACAAAGAGGGCTGTGCAGTTGGAGGGGTGTGGGGGCCATGGGGTCAAGGAGGTGACACGGCCCTGCAGGTTACTGTACAGACTTACAGACTTTGGCTTTTGTTTGCAATCTTCAGCAGGTCCAGGCTCAGGCATTCCCTCCTCTAGGAAGCCCTCCTGTCTCCCAAGCTGGCTGTGACCCCCCAGCCTCCTGGGATCCCCTCTGTCAGAATCTGTGACATGCAGGGTTGTAACCATGTTTCTGGGTACTCGTGGGTCTGTCTCTTGCATGGGGCCCTGAGACCCAATCTGGCGAGATGGGAGAAGGGGTGGTATTTACCTGATTCACCTCATAACCCCTGAACCCCTAACCATATAATATTCATCCTATGGTCTTTAAGCCAGGTTTACCCAACCACACCACTTTTAAATAAATAAATAAATCTTTTCTTGAAATATAAAGTTCAAACCTTAAGTGTACAGCTTGATGAACTTTTACAAAATTCTTTTATTTCAGAAGCCCTGTTTTGTCCCCCAGTCCTGACCTCTAACACAATGATGAGCTCAGTCTGCTCTTGAGGGTACTATAAATGGGATTGCACATGTGTACTCTTTTGTGTATAGCTCCTTCACACCTTATGTCTATGCAGTCCAGTCGTGTTGTGAGAGGCAATGATTTGTTCTTCTTTGCCCTATGCTATTTCATTATGTGAACACATCCAGATTGCTTATCCATACTCCTGTCTAGAGGCACCCAGGCCTTCAGGTCAAAAGCTGCTCTGAGCATTCTTGTTAAGTCTTTTCGTGGACGTGCATTTGTTGTTCATTTCTCTTGCGTGGCCAATTAGGAGAGGGATTGCTGGGTCCTAGTTGTGCCCGTGGGGCTTCCCAGGTAGCTCAGAGGTAAAGAATCCATCTACCAATGCTGGAGATGCAGATCTGATCCCTGGATTGGGAAGATTCCCTGGAGAAGGAAGTGGCAACCCACTTCGGTATTCTTGCCTGGGAAATCCCATGGACAGCGGAGCCTGTGGGGCTACAGTCCATGGGGACACGAAAGAGTCGGACCCAACTCGGTGACTAAGCAGCAACCAAATGAAGTAGCACGTGTCCACAGTGAATTTTCTTAGCTTTTTTCACAGGGTTCTCCCGGTGCTACTGTGCATATTCTTGCACACTGGGTACTGCCAGTATTCTTAAGACTCTTAGAGGGAGGAGGAGGGAAAGCTAGCACCTAGCTTTCATTGAGCAGTTATTGTCTGTAAGGCGCTGATGTGTACAAATCGGTCCAGTGATCACGATGACCAGGAAGATCAGCATATCATAGCTCCTGTCTTACCCTCAAGGAGCCAAGGCTCTCTCTCCAAGGAGAAGCCACTGGCCCAAGGTCACACAAGAGTCCAGCCGACCTGTCTGACTCTGACACTCACTATCCCCTTCCCCCTTTAATTTTAACACAGTAGATTTACAATGTTGTGTTAGTGACACTCATCCTCTTAACCACTGCCCAGGCCAGCCCTCCTCAAGGGAAGAAAATGCTACCTACTTTCTGGTCTGCCTTATCTTCCCCAATTCCTTCCAGATCCCACTCCAGTGGAGACCCCTACAACCTCCCCCAACCCTTGCCCAGCTCCCTAGGCACCTGCAAGCCACCTCAAGCACCAAGACCCAGTCAGGGATTGGGCCTGTTGATGGTAAAGATTAATGAAAATGCATATCTCCAGGCCCTACCCTGAAGCCCTGACTCAGTAGGTCTGAGGTGGAGGGCTCAGAAACTGGCATGTTTAACTTTAATCTGATGTGTAGCCCTTTTGAGAACCCTGGGTGATGTGGAACCGTGGGAGGCATAGAGCAGGGGAGGGGCTGAATGGCAAAGAGTACCCCTGGACATTAGGACCTAGAGGGAAGCCCCTGTAGCCAGAATTCCTGGGCCCAATTCCTGACTCTGACCATTACCATCTCAGAGCCATAGTTTCCCCAACCTGCAAAAGTGCTGATGTTAATTAAAATTGTCCACTCTCACCTGACTGGTCTGGCTGTGGGTACAGGTGTCCAGGAAACAGGCCTTAGAGCATTAAGGAAAGGCTGCCAAAGGTGCCTGAGAAATTCAGATGATAGCAAGATCCCTGGGAGGCCTTCTTGAAGTTACTGCAGCTGAGAGTGGGCTGGGAAGGGAGAAGGCAGGCTGGGTGGTGACTGGTGTGGACACAAATCTGGGGCATCGGTGGGTGGTCTTCAGTTCCCCCAGGGGGCTGCATGGCAGGCTTTGGGGGTCGATAGTCATGAGTCCAGGATCTAAGACCTGGCTCTCCTCCCTCCTTGCTCTGTGTCCTTGAGCTGACCACACACCATCTCTGGGCCCCAGTTCTTTAAAGAATGGTGAGGCATCTTGCTGCTGAATGTGGTGTGAAGAAGTAACGAGACTTGGACTCAGGCAGACAGGGTTCAAACCCATCCCCACGTGCAAGTGTGCCCTTGGGCGCTGGCTTCATCTCTCTGAGCCTCCACTTCCTCATCCAGGGTTGGGAGTCTTGGAAGTTGAGCAGTGCCCATGGGCAGAAAACCCCCATCATTGTCTCTCTAGAAGCTGGGATCACAGCGCAGGGCTCCCCTTGCCAGCCCAGCCCTCATTTTCTGCCCAGAGTAAATCCAGGGTAACTGATCATTCAAAGAATGTCTCAATGAGATTAGAGGTCAAAGTACTCAACCCCTTTCCTATTTCCCAGATGGGAAAACTGAGGTCCAGAGAGGAGCTTTGGTTTGTCCAAGTGTGCCCCTGGTTGTTCCAAGGCAAAACCTGGTCCTCCTGACTCAGCCTTTCTGCCTTGGTTTCTCCATCTGTGCACTGGGCTGGGGAGGGGAGCAGTGAGTGTACTGTGTGAACATCTAAGGACAGGATTAGGGGAGTGGAGGAGCCTAGGCACGCCTAGGATCAGGCATTGGCCACCCACAGATTACCCAGGCGACTGTATGTGCCAGCCAGTCTCAAGGCCACCATTGTCCCAGAGCCGGGAGATGATGGGTGATGAGATTAAGGTCAACTCTGAAGGAAAAGGGGACAGCCCAGGCACCCAGGCCAAGGCAAGGGAGGGGCCCTCCTTCCTCTGTGACATGGCTCTGAGCCAGGCTGGTACACAGACCCACCCATGGAGTCAGAGACCTTCTGACAGACGCAAACAGCAACACATGGACCATGGACACGTAGGTGGGACCACCATCTCAATACTTCCCAGGGCTGGAGCAACAGCCAATCAGTGGGGCTCTGAAGTACCTTTTTTTTTTTTTCAAAGTTACAGGTTTTGGGGTTTTATTTTTTTCAACATTCTAGCAAATGATACTGATTTTGAGAAACCCAATCTAAAATAAATGTTTTCTTTTTTTTAATGAAAAAGAAAACATTTATTTTAGATTGGGTTTTTAACTTTGTTATATATAAAAATACATTCACTTTAAAGAAGGGTCAGTTTGAAGAACAGTGTCAGTAGGTGGCCCAGATGGTAAAGAATTTGCCTGCAATGCAGGAGACCCAGGTTCAATCCCTGGTCGGGAAGATCCCCTGGAGAAGGGAATGGCGACCCACTCCAGTATTCTTGTCTGGGAAATCCCATGAACAGAGGCGCTTGGTGGGCTATAGTCCATGGGATCACAAAGAGCCAGACATGACTGAGTCACTGAGCACGCGCGCGCACGCGCACACGCACACACACACACACACACACACACACACACACACACACAGTGGGGATGGTCACCCTCCCCTTATAGGGTTACTGCCTAGATTAAATGAGATGGTACAAGTAAAGCTCTGAGCATAGCATTCAGCAGGTACTCAATATATGCTCAAGCCTGCCCCTCAGACCCAAGCTGCTCTTAGAACCCAAAACCCATTGAAGAGGAAGAAAAAACACACATCAATTTTCTACAAATAAAGAGGTCAAAACATCAAATGTTCGTTAGGGCCTTTCTCCTGTTTATTGCCAAGTCCCCAGCCCCGTCCTGCCCTGCTCACTCCTCATCAGCCCCAGTGGTAGGGGGCCAGGCCCACCCAGTTCCAATCAGGCTCCTCTGCTGGGTGTAACTAGCTGACGGTGTGCAGGCAGCTGGCAGGCAAATCCTGTCCCAGTCAGTCCAGCTTCAAGTTCAGCACCAGGGCATTCTGGCAGGAGGAAAAGGGCCAGGAGCAGGTGTGGGGAACAATGAGGGGCCACCCAGACACGACTAGGGTGGACAGGGGTGTGGTCAGGAATGAAGTCAGCTCAGTGTTTAAGAGGAAGGGTGGGGCTTCCCTGGTGGCTCAGTGCTTAAAAAAAAAAATCTGCCTGTCAATACAGGAGACATAGGTTCAATCCCTGGTCCAGGAAGATCTCACGTGCCACAGGGCAGCTAAGCCCGTGTGCCACAACTCCTGAGCCTATGCCGTAGAGCCCAGGGGCCATAACTACTGAAGCCTGGGCACTCTAGAGCCTGTGCTCTGCAACCAGAGAAGACACTCAGTGAGAAGCCTGTGCACTGCAACCAGAGGGCAGCCTCTGCTCGCCGCAATTAGGGAAAAGCCTGTGCAGCAGTGAAAACCCAGCACAGCCAAAAATAAAGAAAGCAACGTTTCAAAAAGGGAGACTGGCCTTATGACCCTTCCCCTCCCTGAACCTTGAGTTTCTCAACAATCAAGTGAGGAGAAGCACCCCTACCTCCCAGAGTAGAGAGATCAAATGAGAAAAATGCCCATTCACTGCTTCAAGTGCAATGCTTGGTGTGCAAAGCAAAGCTAACATTTATGGAGCACTTACTGTATGCCTTTAAGTGAATTATCTCCATAAATCATCACAACAGCTCTCCAGAGTGGATACTATATTATTCTCTATTTGAGAGGACAGAAAAATAGAAGCATTGAGAAAGAGAAAGCAATTCATCCAAGGCAGCAGAGGAGGACAGTAGCAGAATTCACGTTTCCTTCAGGGGATCCCTGGCTAAGGGCAGCCTCCAGATTCTGAGGGGCAGGGTCTTGCTCAGGGGATTGGCAAGACTGTACTGATGGCCGCTGCCCTCCTTCCTCCAATGCCCTCCAAGTTGAGAATGGCAGGCTCTTGCTCACTGGCCAAAAGCGTTGGCTGAACCGGCCTTTCCCACCTCCTTTCCTCACCTCAGTTATGTCCAGCTCTGCCAGGTTGTAGTTCATGTCCAGAAGGTCAGGAAGGGGGAACCCAACTTGGAGTACATCTGAGAAATATAGGAAGAATTATTTCAGCCTACCTGCTCTGCAGGTAAGTGGCTGCCCGGAGCAGCATAGTGGGAAATAGTGCAGTGATTGATTCATAATGTCTGCCAACTGCACAGGCCTAGACACCTTCAGCTGGATCACCACCAACTTGCATCCCAGGGCGGGGTCAAGATCTGACTTCCGTTATGGGGTCAAATGTCGGAGTCCAATTTGTTGAAGGGGCCCTTGTCCCCAAGCAAGTGACATTAACATGACATTAGCCTCAAGGACTCAGTATTGACTATCCACTCCCTTTTAGGTTTCCTCATTTGGGGCCAGTGGAGGGCCTTTGAGACCACCCTTGTGACATCCTTTCCTGCTCAGAGTGCCTCTTGGCACCAGCAAAACCCTCACCATTGATGACTGGGATGTAGGCTTCTTGGAGAAAATCAGTGATGAAGCCAGTCAATTTCTTCTCCTGGCAAGAGAGAGAGAAAGAGAAGATACCCTCATCCCATCATTCCATTAATTCAACAGATTTTTTTTTCAGCTTTTAGTCCAGCTGAGTCCAAGGACCACAGGAATGAATATTAGAGACATCTGCTGCTACTGCTAAGTCGCTTCAGTCGTGTCCGACTCTGTGCGACCCCATAGATGGCAGCCCACCAGGCTCCCCCATCCCTGGGATTCTCTAGGCAAGAATACTGGAGTGGGTTGCCATTTCCTTCTTCAATGCATGAAAGTGAAAAGTCAAAGTGAAGTCGCTCAGTCGTGTCCGACTCTTTGAGACCCCATGGACTGCAGCCTACCAAGCTCCTCCATCCATGGGATTTTCCAGGCAAGAGTACTGGAGTGGGGTGCCATTGTCTTCTCCATTAGAGACATCAAATCACATCAGAACTGCGCCTGACTGTTACATTGTAGACGGATGCCCTTCATTTCTGCTTACCTCCTGTTTGGGGTCGCAAAGAGTCAGATAGATAACGACTGAGCAACTGAACTCCTAACTACATCAGGTTCTGGGTTGGGCCCTGAGGCTACAGAAACTAATAAAAATAGCACCTGGGCCGGGCAAACAAGCTCAGGTTGGTGCTATGCACAACAATGCTTTTAAAATCTATCTAGGGAGATGTCCAGATTCTATCCAGGAAAGAGAACAGAGACTGAGAAGCAAAACAATTTTCCCAAGGTCACACAGTCAGTCAGGAGCCCCAAACCCCACAACAACCTACTCTATTCACTCTGCCTCCATTTCAGAGCTCTACCCTGAAATCCCAAGGTGAATAGGCCCAGTTTTTTTGCTTTTAAGCCAGACCAGGCAGAAGTACTTGGGATACTTACCTTGAAGGGGCCAATCGATGAGGACCTCCGGGACATGCTCAGTAATCTGCAGAAGAGAGGGAACCAGGGAGGAGGAAGGGCAGTCAGAGAAAAGGGCAGGCACTGATGAAAAGGCATCTCAAACACCCCCAGCTCCTCTCTGATGGGGAAGTCCCCTTATAGCCTGCACACTAGGTACTCCTAAGTCTGTTTACATGCTACCTGTGATGGGGCACTTACCACTCTTCCTTACAGCCCATGTAGTTTCCCACAGCTCAAAACACTGACGTCTCTCATTGGTCCTGACTCCTCTCTTTGGGACCCAAGCTCTGTCTATTGCACCTTCCCAAGGCCAGATATGCAGAGGTTTGCAGCTCAGTTAGCCAGTTCCAGACTTCTGCAGCACACAGAGCTGGGGTCCTTCACAGGACCCCTCCTCTGCACAGCCTCTGGTGGCACTAATGCACCTTGGCACCAGAACAGGCCATATGATGGTCATCTACTGGTTCTATCTTCCCAACATCTATTCTTTATTCCAATGACAGACTCTCCATTTCCTGATCCTCTCTATCCAAGGCATTACAGTGGGGTGAGCACATCACCCAGACCTGGCCAATCAGAGCACTTGATCTCTAGAGTCACCAGTTCAGTTCAGTTCAGTCATGATCTTAGTTTTTTGAATGTTGAGTTTTAAGCCAACTTTTTCACTCTCCTCTCTATCACTTTCATCAAGAGGCTCTTTAGTTCTTCACTTTCTGCCATAAGGGTGGTGTCATCTGCCAGGAGGTTATTGATATTTCTCCTGGAAATCTTGATTCCAGCTTGTGCTTCATCCAGGCCAGCATTTCACATGATGTATTCTGCATATAAGTTAAATAAGTAGGGTGACAATATACAGCCTTGATGTACTCCTCTCCCAATTTGGAAGCAGTCTGTTATTCCATGTCCAGTTCTAACTGTTGCTTCTTGACCTGCATGCAGATTTCTCAGGAGGCAGGTCAGGTGGTCTGGTATCCTTATCTCTTTCAGAATTTTCCATAGTTTGTTGTGATCACACAGTCAAAGGCTTAGTCAATAAAGCAGAAGTAGATGTTTTTCTGGAACTCTCTTACCTTTTCAATGATCCAGTGGATGTTGGCAATTTGATCTCTGGTTCCTCTGCCTTTTCTAAATAGTTTGAACATCTGGAAGTTCACAGTTCATGTACTGTTGAAGCCTGGCTTGGAGAATTTTGACCATTATTTTGCTAGCATGTGAGATGAGTGCAATTGTGCAGTAGTTTGAGCATTCTTTGGCATTGCCTTTCTTTGGGATTGGAATGAAAACTGACCTTTTCCAGTCCTGTGGCCACTGCTGAGTTTTCCAAATTTGCTGGCGTATTAAGTGCAGCACTTTCACAGCATCATCTTTTAGAATTTGAAATAGCTCAACTGGAATTCCATCACCTCCACTAGCTTTGTTCATAGTGATGCTTCCTGAGGCCCACTTCACTTCACATTCCATGATGTCTGGCTCTGAGTGAGTGATCACACCATCATGGTTATCTGGGTCAAGAAGATCTTTTTTGTACAGTTCTTCTGTGTATTCTTGCCACCTCTTCTTAATAGCGTCTGCTTCTGTTAGGTCCATACCATTTCTGTTCCTTTATTGTGCCCATCTTTGCATGAAATGTTCCCTTGGTATCTCTCATTTTTTTTGAAGACATCTCTAGTCTTTCCCGTTCTATTGTTTTCCTCTGTTTCTTTTCATTGATCACTGAGGAAGGCTTTCTGAACTCTCCTTGCTATTCTTTGGAACTCTGCATTCAGGTGGGTATATCTTTCCTTTTCTCCTTTGCCTTTCATTTCTCTTCTTTTCTCAGCTATTCGTAAGGCCTCCTCAGACAACCATTTTGCCTTTTTCCATTTCCTTTTCTTGGGGATGGTCTTGATCACTGTCTGCTGTACAATGTCATGAACCTCCGTCCATAGTTTTTCAGGCACTTTGTCTATCAGATCTAGTCCCTTGAATCTATTTGTCACTTCCACTGTATAATCATAATAGATTTGATTAAGGTCATACCTGAATGGTCTAGTGGTTTTCCCTACTTTCTTCAATTTCAGTCTGAATTTTGCAATAAAGAGTCATAGTAATTAGCTTAGAGTTGGTCATGTGATCCAAACTAGACAAATGAAAACAGCCTTTGAGATTTTGTTAGAACTGTTAAATATTGGGACTGGTGCAAGGAGAGGACCCGGAGGGATGGTATGGGGTGGAAGATGGGAGGGGATTCGTGTTTGGGAACGCATGTACACTCGTGGTGAATTAATGTCAATGTTTGGCAAAACCAATACAGTAATGTAAAGTAAACTAAGGTTAAAATAAAAGTTAAAAAATAAAAATAAAAAAAAATAATAAAAAAAAGAACTGTTAAATAGAAGGTCTCTCTTCTTATTGGGGTCACTTTACCACCAACTGGGGAGCGGCTGCCTGAGAATGTCCAACAAAGTAGATAGCAAAAACCAAGGGAAGAGAGGGATAAACTTTGAGAATTTTTGTGCACCTACATCCAGCCATGCCTGAAAGGGGAGAACTACTGCTGGAGATTTTAATTATATGACTCAAGAGTCCCTTTGGGGCTTCAGTTCTGTTCAGTTCAGTCGCTCAGTCATATCTGACTCTTTGCGACCCCATGAATCGCAGCACGCCAGGCCTCCCTGTCCATCACCGTCTCCCGGAGTTCACTCAGACTCACATCCATCGAGTCTGTGATGCCATCTCATCCTCGGTCATCCCCTTCTCCTCCTGCCCCCAGTCCCTCCCAGTATCAAAGACTTTTCCAATGAGTCAACTCTTCGCATGAGGTGGCCAAAGTACTGGAGCTTCAGCTTTAGCATCATTCCTTCCAAAGAAATCCCAGGGTTGATCTCCTTCAGAATGGACCGGTTGGATCTCCTTGCAGTCCAAGGGACTCTCGAGTTAAAGTCAGAATTGTCCCTTACAACCAATGGAGTCTTGGCACCCAACACATCAGACAAGAAATTATGACAAATACAAAAATTATTCAGCAATTGAATACAAAACTAGACTTAACACATAGATAGAGCTCTATAATGGTTGACTGTTATCAGTATAAAGAAAGTGTTCCTAGAGAAGGTAATATTTGAGGTGGGCACTGACTAGCAGGTGGATTTGGATGGCATGGGTAAAAGCCTGTTCGTGAAAAAGGGAACATGATCACACGATCAGACTCACTGTGCAAGAGCCTAGTGGAACAGCGGGAGCAGTGGTGGGAGAGTCTGAGAAGGGCCTTGAGTGCCAGGCTAAGATTCGACAACAGATGGTGCACACAGTGGGGAGCCACTGAGGGCTCTAGAGCAGCACAGAGACCAGAGAGGACTGGCAGTGTGGGCTGCGCTGGCGGGGTCAGAGGAAGGCCCCGGAACAGGAAACCAAGTGGTCTTGGTGGTGCCTAGGCAGGGGTACAGGGATGCCAACCTGGGCAGCAGACTCCTACCTGTCCAGAGAGGTGGTCATCTGCAGCCGGTCCTCATGAACTGAGTACTGGATTTTCAGGTTGAAGTGCTGACACAGAGTGGGGGGGAAGCAGGAAGAAGGCAGTGGGTCCCCCATCAGGGTTGGTAAAACCAGGGGCTCTATGACCTTCCCAGAACCACCACCACTACCAAGACAGAGCAAGAATCTTCCTCTCTGCCCACCTCACCCTCAGGAACTGAACCCAGCCGTCTCCCCATTCCCCTAGCCCAGGATCCTCATCCTCCCTGTACCCAGCCCACGACAGCACTATCAGAAATCCTGGCATGTTTGTGGGTCCCTGAACATACCATGTTATTGTTCCAGGCCACATCCTGTTACTCTGTCTGGAGTACCCTCCATCACCAACCTCCCCAACCTCAGCCCTTTCCCTGGCCAGATACTGCTCAACTTTCAAAACATAGCTCAGGCATCACCTCCTCTAGGAAGTCCTCTGTGATTTCCTCAAAATAGATTTGCAACCTCTCTAGGTTCCTATAGTTCCCTGAGTGAGACTTTCACTGCCCTTATAGATGCTAATGAGCGTCGGAGGGTGGGAAGTTGAACAGGAAAGAGAGGGAGGGAAGGAGAGAAGAGAAAGAAATGATCTTTCTAGCCATTTGGAGGTTCAATTGCAGAGCCCAAAATCAGACAGTAGGTGACAGTGCCCAGAAGGTCATGACCAAATAATCAAGATTAACTAAGAACCCTTCAATCCATTACTTGACTATGAGCTAAAAGCCTACCCTCCAGCTTCAAATATCCAAAAGTTGGGCTTAGCTGGGAAAAAAATCCACTCACAGTTTCCAAGACAAAGAGGGATACAGGTGGCTTGCCCCGCCGCCGAGCAGCAAACATCTCCAGGGTGCCTTGGAGGTACAGCAGGCTCTTGCCGGTCTTCATGGTGACCGTGGGGGGCTTGTTTATCTTGATCTGGGTCACCAAGGGTTTTGGCTTTGGGTAGGCTTCAGCCACCTACAGAAACCAGGAAACTCCCCACAGGGCCAATCCTCAGACTGGTGGTTTCCGTTAAAACCAGGAGTCTGACATGATATAGGTGATTTCTGCCTTGGAAGTACTATATGCAAAGGCTGGGATATGTCGATCGGGAAATAAAGGAAACAAAACAGAAAATCTGGCTATTTCTATATTGGACATAGAAAGTACAACACACAAAACCTGGGCGTTCCTGTCTGGGGGGCCCAAAGACTACTTTACGGAGAAGTTGGAATGATTCCACACTGGGACAACAGAGACACGGTATTGAAAATCTATTTGCCTGGATGGAGAACAGGGCAGGTGATTATGGTGATTATGGATAGCTGGGGCACTTACTTTAGGGATGAAGCCAGCCAGTGTCACAGTGGTTTGGGGGTGCAGCTCACCGATCTACAAAATAATAGTCAAGATTAGGATTGCTGAAGGCTTCCCTGAGTCATCCTAACAAACCTCTCCTCTGACTTAAAAAGGCATGCCCTCTGAGGTCCTCCATCAAAATAGTTATCACTCTTTGATTAAGTAGATAATGAGCTCCTGGATAGCCCAGACTGTGGCTCACACATTCCAGTGACCATAACTCTGAGTACAAGATCATGCACTAAGAAGATTTTGTTTGATGAAAAAGTAGACAGAGAGATGGGAGAATGGGCAGATGTAATGGATAAGAGGATGTGGGTGAAGGGATTCATGGATGGATAAGTGGATGGAGAAAAAGTATAAACAGATAAGTGGGTGAATGGATGGGTGGGTTGATGGATGGGTGTTTGTGTAGGAGAATGAATAATAGCAGGTGGATGGCTGCATGGAGGCATGAAAGGAATAATGGAGAAGGGAGGATGGGTGGGTGGGAAAATGGTGGAATCATCTGATAAATGGATGGGAGAATGGATGATGAATGGGTTGATGGGTGGAGGGATGAATAGAAAGGCCCACAAATGGATGGTGGGTGCATGGATTCGAGGATGGGGATCAGTGGGGATGAATGAATGAATGGATGGATTGATGGCTGGCTGGCTGGCTGGATCAGTAAATGAGTAGGAGGATGGATAATGGAGAACAGATGAGTAGATGGGTGGGTATCTGGGTGTTTAGGTGGTAAATGGCAGATACATCGATTCATTCATTCAATAGTATCAGCCCCTGTTCTAGGTATGGATGGTATGGAGGGTTGGGTGGATTCTAGCTAAAAGGATAGAGTCTAGGGCATGACTACATAGTAACAAGACAGACTGGAAAAAAAGAAGGTGGATGGATGGACAATGCAGAGGAGTTGTAGGTTGGTGGATAAATACCTGGTGTATGGACAGTTGAATGGATAGATGAATACACAGTGGCTATATGGACAAAGAGATGTCGGATGGTGGGGTGAAATGACGATAGAAATCTGTCCTGGCCCCTCCCGGTCCTAGCGTTACTCACAACCCCAGGATAATTCTCAGTCAGGGCAGGAACTGTCATTACAGGGGGCAGATGCAGATATGGGGGGTGTGGTCGCTGGGCAGCTCACCATCGTATCCTTGACTTTTACATCAAAAGACTCCTGCAGAAGAGCAAGCTCTGCCGTGAGGAAGGTGGCCGAGAGCAGCAGCTGTGAGGAGCCTTCAGCATAGTCCTCAGGGAACTCAGCCCCTACAGCATCATCCGCAAGCTGGATGGTGTTGCCCTTCTGCTGCTGCACCACAGGCTGCGGGACAGCCATGGGAGAGACACTCAGCCTTGACCATGGGCAAGTCTCAGTCCTCCAAACGAATGGCGCTCAAACAAGCCTAGTGTTAGTATTTGACACTTTGTGACCCCATGGACTGTATCCCACCAAGCTCCTCTATCCATGGGAGTTTCCAGGCAAGAATACTGCAGTGGGTTTCCTTCTCCAGGGGATCTTCCTGACCCAGGGATCGGACCCAGGTCTCCTGCACTGCAGACAGACTCTTTACCACCTGAGCCACCAGGGAAGTCTGTGGTGCCCAAGTCAGCA
Organism: Redunca redunca; assembly: GCA_006410935.1. Lineage (NCBI taxonomy): Eukaryota > Metazoa > Chordata > Mammalia > Artiodactyla > Bovidae > Redunca > Redunca redunca. The sequence goes on from SJYQ01004188.1 coordinate 321,304, forward strand.
AGCAAGTCATAAAACGGTTGAACCAGAGCAGTGTGCAGTGGCTCAACTCTCCCAGCGTACAGATGGGTAGAATGAGGCCCACAAGGATAATGGAGTCAATCACTAAACCACTGCCAGCTCCACATAGGACTGTGTAGGTAACCTCAGTTAATCTGATTCTATATGATCAGAGCCCTCGTTTACTATTATAACCTCAAGAGAAAGAGGTAAATGGAAGACAGCATGCAGCCTGTAAGAGCCCCACTGGAGGAAGACTTTACAGGGAGATGAGCACTTGAGATTCTTCTTTCTATTCCTGGGAGATGCAGTCACCTGGTCACCAGGGTTCTGGAGTCCTGGGTGAGGCCCTAACCAAATCCTGCCTCCCTGCTAAGCTGGGTACTCTCCTCTATACAACAACAGTGGGCAAGCCACTCACTGGGAGAAGCAGGCAGCCTCAGGGGTGTGGGTGTGGACTTGGCCATCCCAGAAATTAGCTCAGGAGTTGGGGCTCGTATTGAGAGCAGAAAGAGAAAGAGGCCCTTCCCACCCTCCACAACCCTAGCCCAGCCACCGGCCCTGGCAGAAGCAGCCCCCACCACTCAAGCCAGTGAGACCTCTGCCAGCTGATGCCCTTTGGTGCTTACACTGAAGTCCACTTGAATGTAGCTGGGTGTAGTGGTCGGTACGGACGTCAGGACATATTGGACAGTGCCCATCTGGCCCACAGGCATGGGGGCTGTGCAAAGATGAAGGTTCATTCAGAGAGACACCAGCCCAGGGACAGCCTGGAGAAGCCAGCTCCAGCCAGCTGCCGCCTGAACCTGGCCTGGATGCCAGGACCCCGGCCCTCTCTGTGACACAAGGCAAACTGCTTAGCATCTCTGGGCCTCAGTAGTTTCATCTGCCGAATGGAGGCAAAGGTGCCTAAATCATGCCACCTCACATCACCCTGCAAATACAGAGTTTGGGCGTTTACCAAGGGTGGTCCAGCTCAGTTCTCACAGCAGATTGGTAACGTAGGATTATTGGTTCTAGTTTACAGATGCACAGACTGAGAACTGGAAGAGTGAAATAATGTCCCAGGCCACTCTGCTGGGCACATGAACCAGTTTTCCTCAGTCTCAGCCATTGGGGTTTCTCCTCCTTGTCTTGGGGAGCCCTGTGGACCCCACAGTGATAAAGGTGGCTGTTTTCCCTTGACAAAGAAAAGGGTGGGATTACTACTGGAATTACTCTTCATGGTACAAGGTTTGTGGATGAGCTGTTGTGAACAAAGGCTGCTGTCCTTGGAGTTTGGGAGGGTAATAGATAGAACACTGGGTGGAGGGCTGAGAGGCAAGGAGAGCCCCTCAGGGCCTAAGGCTCCCCCTTTGGGCATTGCGGGGAGGAGTGGACTCCATGACCTCAGACCTCCTCTAGGCCCAAGGCCGGGCCAGGAGCAGACACTTGAATGGGGAGCGGGACATCCAAAAATTCTAGCCATCTTGCTGACCCCATGTGGGAGCAAGGCACGGCTAGGGCTACATACCGTTCAGGCTGGCCCACTTCTTGTTCACATACACCAGGACTGCATCAATGGCAGGACACATCTGGAAGAAGAGAAAGCGCTGGGCTGAAGGGGGCCCGGAGTAGAGGGGCCCATTCTCACAGCTGAATGTTACTCCATGGGGAGTCTCAAGAGCCCTGGTGGGATAGGGACTGGAGGGGGAACCAAAGCCACAAGTCATACAGAAAGTCAATGGCGGAGTCCCAGGGACTGGTGCACTCAGCAGGGCTCCTCTGCTTATGGCAGACATCACTAGCTGATCACGGTACTTCCTCCCACTGAGCCAGCCACAGCCTCAGGAGCCTCCTCAGCCGCCAACAGTCGATCGAGATCAGCAGCCGAGATGAAATGCGCTTGCCAGCCCTGGTCTAAGCAGTGCCGGGGATGAGGGGCAGAGGCCCACTCTGGGCACTCACCAGACCAGGAAGAACTTTATGTAGGGTGCTATCCAGGAACTTGTTGACCACCTTGGGCAGCATGCTGGACACAGAGAATGGGGACAGAGGCATAGATGGCAGGAAGTTAGGCACGGGTCATGCAGGGACATGGCTAAGGAGTTCAGTGGCTCAGGAAGTGGGGCTGGGTCGGGCTGGCAAGGTGGACCAAGCCTTCCTCCCCAACCACAGAGAACCTCACTTGCTAGGCAGGTTTGTCTTCACGCTGACCAGGATGACCTCACAGCCCTCACTCTTGAACACAGGGAGTCCCGTCTCCTCATCCTGCAGAAGCCGGTTGGTGGCTGTGATGTTCAGGACCACGATGATCTCCATGTTTCCACCCATGAAGCTGGAGGGGGTGGGCAGGCAGGCATCAGGGCACCACTGCCACTGTGACCACAATCTCAGCCTCTCTGAGAGGGGAAAAGGGTGGGAGACCATGCCATGGGACAGAAAGAGGGATGGGACCTGCCCAAGTTCACACAACCAGACTTTCCTCTCCTCTTTTGCTTTGGTGAACTCCTACACATCCTTCAAAACCCTGCTCTGCTCAGCTGTCATCATCTCCCCAAAGCCTTGTCTAATCCCCAGCCCCTACACCCTGTCAATATTTCTTCTGTCCCAGGCCAATCTATCAATCTGTGATTATCTGTGCTGAGGTCTGGTTCCCATCAAAGGTAGGAACCAACTTTGCATTATCTCAGACCACAGCTTGGTACACAGAAGGTACTCAATCAATGGGCATATAAGAGTGAGACAAAGTCCTTTCCTTCTCACACCTCCCTGCATACTCACCTCTTGCCAGTGATGGTCATGCCCGTGGACACACACTGGAAGACGCCCACCCCAGGCATGAAGTTCATTGTGATGACAGGCAGCAGCACATCCTTCACTTTCAGACTGGGAGGGGCAGACATTTGAGCAGTGAGAACTGGGCAGGGGCGACCCCTCAACGCACTCCTCCACCACCTTGCTGGGAGGCCTTGGGTAAACCCCCCGTCCCATGTCATAGGGATAAACCTATCTCTGGGGCTGTCGTGAAACGCAAACAAAAGGCTGAACATGAACCAGTCTGTACACAGAAAGCTCTCCTTGTGGGTTAGATGACATGTGGCTTAATTTGTGACTCTGGGCTGCTCCCTTCCCTGATGTAGGCCTTGGTTTCCCCACTGACAAAAAGAGGAGGTTTGCTTAGATCCGAGTTTCTCATCAGTGATGCTATGGACATTTGAGGCAAGACCATCCTGTGTCGTGGGCTGTCCTGTGCGTTGTAGGATGTTTCATAGAAACCTTGGCTTCTGCTCACTACAGAGACAACATGCACTTCCCCTCCCCCACTCTACAAGTTGGGACAATCAAAAATGTCTCCAGACATTGCCAGATGTCGCCTGGAGGCAAAATCACTCCTGGCTGAGAACCACCAGTCAAGATCCGCGATAACAAAGTTGTGGCACATTTACTTCACCTGCCCACCCAGAGCTCTCGGCAGACATTGCTAACCCATCACACTGCTATTTCCTGCTAAGTCCAGAAAGTGTCTCAGAACCCTCCCTAGTACATCATTCCAGACAGCCCCTACTAATCAATCCCGTATGATGCAGGCAACGAAATTAGTTGGCTCCTGTCCTTAGATGATTGTTTCCATTCAGCCACTGGAGGGTTTTTCATTCAGTTTCACGTTCATTCAGCAAGTTCCTGCTGCGTGCAGGGGGTTGGAGTCTGACTTTCCAACTTCACTTCCTCCTCCCAATGGCCCTGCTCACAACAGGGCTAGAATTGTCCCCCGTGGGTGACTGAGGGGACTGAGGTCCAGGCAAGAGCAGTGGCCTGCCCAAGGTCACACAGCAAGCCAGCAGCAAAGCCGGAAAGAGGCCGGTGTCCTGTGTCAGCTCTTTCATTCGGGCCCTGGGCATAGCGTTACCCTCTGCCCTAACCACCCCCCTTCCCCCGGCTCACGAAGCTCCTCCCCTGCTCACTCAGTGATGCCCTTGATAGGCTTCATCCCTGGGCGCTTTTGGCCCGCCTCAGCTGCCATCTTCTCCAGGATATGACTCTCATCCATGGCAGTCTGGACCTCTGGAAAGGAGAAGAGTCAGGTAGACCCTCGCCTGGGCTCCTTGCTGCTTCCTTCCCTGGCCAGTCTCTCAGGCATCCCAGAAACAAGTCGTGAGCAGACCCTGCCCTCTTCCAGCCTCACAGGGGAGACAGAGTCACCAACAATATCAGTAAGGAGTGACGAGAGGAGGGAGAGGGTGGACGAATTGAGAGTGCAGCGTTGACATACAGACGCTACTTTGGTAAAACAGATAGCTAGTGGGAACTCTCCCCGGGAGGATCCCATGGACAGAGGAGCCTGGCAGGCCACAGTCCATGGGGTCACAAAGAGCTGGACATATCTGTGCGACTAACTTTCACTTTTTTCAGTGGGAAGCTGCTGTATAACACAGGGAGCTCGGCTCCATGCTCTGAGATGACTTAGAGGGGTGGGATGGGGAGAGAGCGTGGGAGAGAGGTCCAAGGGTGGGGGGCATATAGGTATACTCATAGCTAATTCACGTTGTTGTACAGTAGAAACTAGCATAACATTGTATACTCCAATTAAAAATACAATAAACAATACAGTGAATTCTACTGGAAAATATTTTGGCAGAAGCTATGAAAGCTGAAGATATATTCTATATAGAATATATTCTATAACTATGAAATTCCGCTACTAATTACATACCCAACAGGAATGTGCTCATGTTCAATAAAATGTGTATTTTGGAATTAGACATTGTAAAATAGCTGTATTTTTGAGTACCACATAAAAATCCATCATTAAAAGGAGAAACAGTGATGACGGCCAGTACTGCCAGTACTGTGGTTAAGACTCCACGTTCCGTTGCAGAGAGTGCAGATTCAGTCCTTGGTCAGGGAACTGAAGTCCCACATGCCGTTGAGTGCAGTCAAAATTTTAAAAAAAAAAAGCAAGAAAGAAATATATTGTAAATAAAAGTGATAAGAGCCATAAGAAGTGCAGGCCGCTGGAGGAACCACATGACAGGTTTGGGCCGGGAAAGGAAGAGCTGGGGAAGGTTTCCAGGAGGAGGTGACCTGTCAATTGGTCCTTAAAGGAAGAATAGGATTTTCACCAGGAAGCAAAGGGGTAAGGGAGGTGGCTCAGGGCAGAGGACACACCAAGGGCAGAGGCGGGAAGAGGGGAAGGAGGTGGCGTGGCGAGAGAGGAGAGAGGAACACAGGGTGGCTGGAGTGGGGAGGACAGGGCTGGACTCTGGAACAGTTTCCCGGGCACATCCCGGAGGCCTTGAACCTCACGTTAGAGGGCTTTACGCTGTAGCCCAGACACTCTCAAACCGGGGTGGTTAGGGAATTCAACTGGGAGCTTGTTAAAGTAGAGATACTGTGTCTGAAGCCAAGACATTCTGATTCCCCAGGCCTGGGGGCCCCCACCCCAAATGGTACCGTGCCAGAAACACCCTACAATAGTCACAGGCTAGTTCCCAGAGAGGGGACAAATCCTGAGCTGACAAAATCGTTAGCTCTTTGCGCCTGGATGTGACTTCCCTGAGGGTCACAGAGCTGGGGGTGGAAAATCCCTCTTAGTAAGGAACCCTCAGAGCCTTTTCATCTCAATTTCATCTGAAGTGTGTTAGTTTCTCAGTCGTGTCCAACTCTCTGCGACCCCATGGACCGTAGGCAGATTTTTACCATCTGAGCCACGGGGAGTTTGTATCACAATTTCACTTGATCCTGCCCCAAAAGGACAGTTTACCGTTTTACAGTTTTTAAATATATATTTTTATTTATTTGCTGCACTGACTCTTAGTTGCAGTGTGCAGGATATTTAGTTACAGCAGGCAAACTCTTAGTTGTAGCATGTGGGAGGTAGGTCCCTGACCAGGGGTCGAACCCAGGCTGCCTGCACTGGGAGTTCGGAGTGGCCTCTGGACCACCAGGGAAGTCCCATGATTTCACATTTCTTTACGTTTTACATTCGCTGATGAGCACACTGGCAACACAGAGAGGGTAACTGACTTGTTTGAGGTTACAGAATAAATTGTTGGCAGAGCTGGGACTGGGCTCATGTCTGTCACCCCGATGACCCACTTGTGGACACCAACCCCTGCCATCAGGGCCAAGGAGAGGCTACAGGAGGTGGAATTTCCAGCTCTGCCTTCAACTTGTGGGGGGACCTTGGGAAGGTCACCCTATTTTCTCTGGGTCTCAGTTTCCTCTCCTCTCTAAAATGGAAGAATAACACGTTGCTTATAAGTTTACTCTGAGGGTCACAGAGCACTCAAGTCTATGTAGACACAGGCAGTCACCACCTAACCCCAGTCACACACCTCTCTCACACCCCCTGCCAACACCCAGCGCCAGCTCACCGCGGTTCAGGACGTCCATGCCCAGCCGCAGCAGTGCCCTGGGGTCCGCTCGTGTGGGAGTCAGCAGGCCGCAGAGCGCCAGACACAGGACCCGCAGGCCGCAGAGCGCCAGACACAGGACCCGCAGCATGGCTCCGCCTGTGCCATAGGGCCTGAATTGGGTGCAGCTCAGCAGGCCCCGGTTCTCCCAGGAACCTCTCGTGCTCCAGAGCAGACGGAGCCCCCTAGATGATCTCGGAAGTCTAGGAGCCTCTGGACTCCAGCCAGTTCAGAGAACCTCATGCCTGCCTCCTCCCAAAGGGCCCAAGGGTGTCTGGATGAAACACCAGGCCTTCTGGAGTCACCCCAAGCAGGTCACTTCCCTCTCTAAGCCTCAGCTTCCTCATCTGTGAGCCTGATGCATTCTGATCAGCCTGCCTGATAGGGTTGGTGGGAGGTTTAACTGCAATTTTTCATGTGTTCAGATGATGTGGCTCGGAGAGCAGTGCCCGGGCCACAGAGGGAATTCCCTCCTGGTCCTATCCAAGAACTCCCCATGCAGTGCAATCTGGGAATGGGGGCACCCTCCACTCCCCCAGCCCTCCCACGACAGCCCGGGGCATCCCCCACCTCCCCCAGCTCAGCCTCCCTCCGAGGAATCTCAGTTCACAGCCCCTTAAGGCCCCTGGAGACAATGCCTCACCAACAGGGAAACCAAGGTACAGTTTGAACCAGCGCCAAGGTCTCACAGTCAGTGAGCAGAGAATCAGATGGTGACCCCTGACCTCAGATCCTTCAAAACTCCCAAGAAACCCCCTTCCCATCCCTGGGCTCCCAGACAACCTTTCTTCCTGTGGACTACTTACCAAAGACCTGAAATTCTTCCAACCAGAGGCGGAGTGTTTATTTCAGGTTTGAGCTGTGGCTGAAAAGAATCAAGGTGGGGCGGCCACTGAGGCAGGCCTGTGTCACCGAAGAGGAAGAGTTCCCGATGGACTCCAGCCTGCTGACAGCCGGCTCAGCCACTGACCCATAAACAGAAATGGGCACCTCCTGGGGGCCCTCTTTCTAGTCGAGCCCATGCCTGCCTGTGTGTATTCGTTCATTCAGTTCACATTTACTGAGTCCCCACTATGTGTCAAGCAGGCCGGGCTACAAGATACACACAGCAGAGACTGTCCTGCTGGTCCTGAATCTTAGAGAGAAGAAATCAAATGGGATACAATGTGTATGAGGGATTAGGGAGGGGGTTGGGCATCAGGGAAGGACTCTCTAAGGAGGAGAAGTTTAGGCTGAGGCCTAAAGGATGAAAAGCAGCCAGAACGGAAAAAAACAAGGAGACCATCGAGCCTACAATCAACATTTGCTCAGTGAAACCGTGTTCTATTTGTCTCTCGTCCCATTCAGTTTTTAGATATCTATCTGAGCTTGAAAATAATCAATCACAGTGTTTCTTCTACCCCTGTGAACAAGCCCAGTGCCAGATCTCTGAAGTTCATCCTGTGGGCGACTATGGAGTTCAGCCCCCGGCAGCAGAGCTTGAAGGGGCTGGGTAAATGTCTTCTCTAGCCCTGCCCTACTCCTAAGGTGGGGAGACCGAGCCCCAAGACCGAGCGCCACCCCAGTCCCCCCATTCCCAGACAAGAACTGATGTCAGGTGTCAAGGCCGCTCAGAGCAGGGATTTTTGCCCTCTTAGGATAAAAAGTGGCTTGAGGAACACGCCCTACAGTATTCTTGCCTGGAGAATTCCACGACAGAGGAGCCTGGTGGGCTAGAGTTGGACATGACTGAACGACTGTCACTCACTGAGGAACACAGTCATACGGGTGTTTCCGGGACAAAGGGTCAGTGCCAGGGTTTTGTTTCTGGCTGTGTTTGTGCTTTTGCCTAAGTCGTCCCTCCCTCAAACAACACCTGCCTCCTCCTTGCTTATCCCTTAAGTCCTAATTTCACCCCCTGCCTCCTCCACCAGGAAGCCTCTGCTCAACCTCCAACTCTCTCCAGCTTGAAGACCGTAGTTGGACCCTGAGCATGTATCTGATCCATCCCCCCAAGATGAGTGTTTTCTGCTGCCCAGCCCCATCTTCTACTCAAACTCTTTCCTCCATCTGGAGTCCTTCGCTTTCTACTTGCCAAATGCTCCTACCATCACCGTCCCCCCACCCCCTGCTGCCTCTGCTCAGCTCTGAGCTCCTGCAAAATAGAGCCTCCCTTGTCTCCCATCGGCCTCAGATGGAACCCAAGGAGGCACCCCAGATCTGCTGTCTCCTTGATCTTGCCCAGGTCCTACAGCATCTGAGGTTTGTGAATGTCTGGTGGCTCCCTGTTAGGTTCAGAGCACTGGGTGGGAGTCAGGACATAGATCCAAGCCCTGGTCCTGCCACCCAGTTACTGTGTGACCTCAGGCAAGTCTCTCGCCCTCTCTGAGCCTCAATGTTTTCATCTGTAGAATGACAGGGCTGAAAAAGACACTGTCTGGGGAGAGACCCAGAGGTGGAGCCTGTCCTTACCTTGCCGAGCCTGGGGATGTCCTGCTGATGACTGGCCCCTGACTCCCCACCCTGGGATGAGGAAGCCCTTATATTTGGGAGCCTGATTAGCTGCTTGGATAATTAAGGGTTTAATAAGGGCCAGATAATTATCTAGAGGCCCAGAGAACAGGAGCCCCAATGCTCACGTGACAACTCAGCCTGTTCCAACATAAATAGAACAGAGGACATGGATGGCTGCCCCAGGGCGGGCACTGGGGAGGAGAGGCGGGCACCAGAGCGGCCATCGGGGCTCACACTTCCCCTCCCCAAGACTGAGTGCCTCCCACAAGGCTGGACAGACTGTTGGCACTCATTCCTTTCATCTTTACCTAGGACCCACTGTGTGCCAGGCCTGTGTGGGGGCGAGAGATGCCACACCAAGCAAAGGAGCTGTGTTTCCTATCCTAAGGTGGCTCCTGGAGCCCAGGGGGACTGGCCATCTGCAAGTGGACAGCCAGGTCAGTCCTGGGGAGCCGAGGGTGGTGGAAGCCAGTGAACTGGGGGATGGGACAGGGAGAGAAGAGGGAGTTACTCCAGAACAGAAGAGCCCTGAAGCAGAGGGTGTTGAAGCTGATGCCTGAGCGGCGAGCAGAGCCAGCGCTGCAAGGCAGGGGAAGGTGTTTCAGGCAAGGAGTCGGCAGTTGCAAAGGCCTGGGACATGTGGGCTAGACCATCATGACTGGGCCCCCTGACACTCACAGGGGGCAAAGAGCTATGGCCCAGTGGCGTGTCCTCAAGGAAGACCCTCCTGGAGGAGATGCCAGGAGGTAGTAAATGCTGGCATGAGGGCTTTCTCCAGATCTGGAGGGCAATGAAGGCAGGTTGACCCCAGGGCCACAAGACTAGCTGGCCACAGAGCTGGAGTTAGACCTGGGGCTTCAAGGTGCCCAGCCCCTGCTCTGCTCCTGGCAAGACCCTTGAGGGGCATGGCTGGGGGTGCCTTGAAGGTGATGAAGAGTCCCAGGGGGCTGCTGGAGAAATGGGGTTTTTGTCTTCCACCTAAAGGGAGCTCACAGGTGTGGAAGATCAAGGAAGCTTCTGTGCCCATTGTACACAGGGGGCTCCTGAGGCCAGAGAGGGGTGAAGGCCTGCCTGAAGTCTGCGGAGTCAAACCAGATTGGAGAGAGGGAGAGAAGGACCCAGGTCAGCATAGCCAGTCTCCTTCCTGATGTGGGCCCTGCGCTGGAGGAGCCAGACTACAGATAGCATCACTTTATCCCTACAGATCCACCCGCTACAGACAGAGGCACCAGCAGGCTCTGCTGCCTCCTTGCCTGTAAATCCACCTGGGTGTGCCTCCGATCACCCAGCCCTCCCTGCCTCCCCCAGGGTGGTCCTGGGTATTGGGGGGAAGGCGGAGGCAGGAAAGACATGGGATGGTTGGGGTGGGGAGGCTGAAGAAACCCCTTTGCATGGGTTTGGGGATCTGGGCCTCAGTCCCAGCCTCTGCACTCACAAGTTGTGTGTCCTTGGGTAGCACCCTCAGCCCCCTAGGCCACAGATTTATCCTCTTTATAATGTGGAGGCACAAATAATGATAGCATTGCTCAGAGGGAAAAGGACAGTCATGCCATCCCCTCTTTCTCTAAGGTCAAAGTGGCCAGAGAGGAGGCAAGCTCCCTAAAAACAAATTCCTTTAGGGACACGCTGAATCTTTCCTGGGGCCCTGGGTCATCACATGGCTTCAGTGTCCCCGGGGAAGCCTGGTTCAGCCAACCTGTGGCTAGAGCCTCTGGAAGCACCTCCGACTCAGCTCTCATCATGGTGATAGTAATAGTAACAAGAGGGCCCCTTTACTGTGCACCTGACCTGTGCCAGACAGTGCGCTGAGTGTTTGATATGCACTAGTCCACTTAATCCTGAGGACTACCCTATGAAGTGGGCACTCTGGCAATTTTTTCCATTTTACAGACAGAGAAACAGAGGCTCAGAGAGATCAAGCCACTTGCCCAAGTTACAGCAAGTGATGGCAGAGCCAGGAGCTCCAGAGTCCAGGCCAGACATGCTAAGGCATACCCAAGGGGGCACTGCCTACTTGCCGACCTCCCTTCCCCGCCCCGTGCCCCAGCATCGTCCTGCCTGGTCCCTACCAAAGCTCCACATCCTGCCATCCTTCCAGGACCAGCTGCAGCTTCTTCCTCCAGGGAAACTTCCTCTCACACCTCCCCCGCCACACACCCCTCAGATACTGAAGATCAGACCAGTCCTGAACATCAGCAAGGATGACACCCAGTTCAGCCACCCAGCCTACAGGGACTGGACTCCACGCGGCTTCCCAAGCTCAGGGCTGGGTAAGCCTGGGCCAGAGCTCCGGCATATACACAGTACAAGCAGCTCACTCACCACATGCTTATTACGCACTTGCTGTATGCAGGGCTCCAGAAGGGTCAGAGAGGGGTGGGGGGGAGAGAAGCCGCAGACACTAGCCACGGTCATCAGAAACTGGAGAGCGGCAGAGTCACCAGGGCAGAGGGGTTTGCACACGGCCAGGGAGACCGCCTGTGAGCTGATGGCCAGGGTAAACCAGTTCAGGTTAAGGTGACCCAGGCAGAGCATAGACCCCGAGGCCTAGAGGGAAAGTGTGCAGGGTGCAAGGTCAAGCTGAAAGGTGGGCCTCGAGAAGGTTCGTGAAGGAACCAGACCTGAAAACGCACCCTTTGGTATGGGTCTGTATACAGGGCTCAATTCTGAATTCTTTTCAGCATGTCTCCTTTAGCATGAAGCTAACCAGAGGGTGCATGGCGGAGAGGCATGAGAGAGGAAGGGGCTTCCTGTGATTTCCGGTGGGGTCGAGGTGAGCCGTGTGGGGAGGAGACCATCCAGCAAAGCTCGTCTCAGCCACCCGCCCAGACTCAACCCCTCTGGCTCAGCCTGGGGGCAGCCTTTCTGCAGCCCTTTCCAAATAAGCCAGGGCCCTCCCCAAACCCACACCCTCCCGCCGTCCACTCGCTCTGAAGGCCACTGGCCCGTGACAGTGCCCACAGTCCCTCGGGCAGCTGCTCTGTGTGTGGCTGCCACGTCTGCAACTCACAACCACCACCGCCCCTCTCACACCCTCCCCTCCCCCTTGTGGTTTGCCCAGGGGGGCTCTGGAGGTCTTCTTTGTGACCACGCCACAGCTTGTGGGATCTTAGTTCCCCGACGAGGGATTGAAACCAGGTCCTTGGTAGTGAGAGCGTGGAGTCCTAACCGCAGATCCGCAAGGGAATTCCTCGAGGTCTTCATTGCCATTGTTTGCCCAGAAACCCCAGGCCAGCTCCGACCTGGTAGTGAACCCCGCTGCTACCCAGTAAGCTGAACCAGCACCCTCCCCATAGAGGTCTAAGCCCTTCCAAGTCTTTCCTTCCGGGTACTCCCTCAACCCTAGAGAACTGTATAGTATTTCCTTTAGCTTGCAGGTACTCTTTTACCATAGTTAATTATCCTTCAGAGTGAGAGTCCCCTGGTTTAGATATTATGTGGTTTCTGCCTTCTGATTGGATCCAGGTTGCCATGCTCATCTGTGTCCCCCAGTAGCCAGGGCCCAGCGGGCTCCTTACTGAAAGGCTGAATGGGGTCCCTCAGGGACTAAGCCAGTTCTCTTCAGACAGACCCCAGCTTCCTTCTGGGCAGAGAGCTTGACTTAGCTGTTTCATCCCCCTCGTCTTAAAAGAATGTATATTATTGAACCAGGAGCATCATGGGTACAAATAAGACCTAGACCACATCACTGGATAAATGGGTAGATGCATGGATGACAGGATGGATGGATGGATGGACAGATGGATGGGTGGAAGGAAGGAAGAACAGAAGGAGAAAGAAGAACGGAATGATAGCTGGACCACTGGACTGATGACTTAATGAATAGATCTCACATACTGATCTTTTTCTAGGTATTAAATTTATGGGCTGAGTCTGTGTCTCAAAATTTTTGTCTCTCCCATATTCCATACCACCTAGCCTTGAGCTGAGCCTGTGTAAAGACCTGCTAAAGTATGATTCATGAATTAATTCACCAAACAACCAAATGAAATAAAAGCCATGCTGTCCTGGGCGAAATCATGAGGTGGGCTTTTACAGCCTGGCCCTTTCCAGCTTTCAGGACCACCTCCACCTCCCCCCACTAACACTCTGGGCTTGTTCCAGGCCCCTCGGCCTGTCACTCGGAGCCTTTAGGGTTGAACTTATAACCATTACAAGGGGACGGTTAGTGTACCACTGTCCCAAGGGCTTTGCTTACTGATGGTGGGAATTTGGACACCTTTACTTCCCAGAGAAACATACACATAACCTGAGTCCCGTGTATCTGGGAAGGAAGGAATATGATCTCTGGCTAAAAGATTAGCTTATCAGAAAGAGAAAAATCACAGGGCTTCATCCTGCCAGCGTTTGCAACCCTCAGCTTCCCCTAGGTCATCTTGTCACCTGCGACCCACTGGGTTTGAAGAGGTTTCACAGCGAAAAGGAATAAGACATGGACAGTGTCTGACACAGGCCCAGAAAGCAGATCCTGCCTCCTTTAAACAAAAACTCGCCTGTGAGCCGCATAAACCGAGATGGAGAAGCTGCTAGAGAAGACAGTGAGTGTCTGTCACCTGAGGCTCATGACCTAAGGTCCAACCCCAGGTGGGAATGCTCATGATGGAAGAGAGGACTGGGCATCTTAGGTCTGAATCCTAGGAAGGTGGCCGTCCTGGGGATCTGCCATCCCCCAGCTTGGAGACTCTGGGCATACTCCCATTCTTGCTGGGCCTTAATCTCTGCCTCTGTGAGATGGGACTGCACTCTCTGCCTGCAGAACTCTCAGGGCTCCTGAGGTTCTAGGAGAAGGATGGGATGGGACTCTGAGAGGAGAAACGCCACCCGGTGAGGGCACACGCCTGAAGTGCCGCTGAGACATTCGCAACTTCAGCTCATCCACGTTGCTCCCCTGGGCTAGGAGGTGATGCTGTCAACAGATATGGTCAGCAGGGACATGGCCACATCCTCTTTCTTTCCCAGGCCAGTTCTGGGGGCTCCAGGGACAGACAGGACCAGGCCCAGCATGTAGGGAACTGGCCTCCAGTATGCAAAGAGTTTGCCGAGCGTGGCTGGAAGTTGCAGCTCAAGAGAAGGTGTTTAATGCAAGATCTGTACAGCCTGGAGGAGATATCTGCTCCCCATAAGGAGGGGATGAAGGAAGGAAGGGGGTTTGGAGGGAAGGGGCCAGCATGGGATGAAGCAGCCCAGCTGGGCCAACCAACTTGCTGGTGATGACTATGTGGTGATGAAAGTGTGGCTTTGACTCAGTTTCCCAAGTGAGTGACCCTTTTGAGGCCAAAGGGTCCACGGAGCAGCTCTCCCAGTGCTGTCCCACGTCAGCGCTGGTACAAGAGTCCACTGGACACCACGACGTAGCCCTGAAAGACAGAGACAACCATGGGCCAGGCGAGAAGCCGCACAGCAGCCATAGGACCCCGGTCGCCCAGCAGCCTGGCTCTAGCTCGGGCTCTGCCGCTCTTGCTGTGTGTCCCAAGTGCAGCCATTGCCTCTCCAGCCTCAGGGTACTGCTGACTCTCGTGGACGGTGAAGCATCCACTTTGCAAGGCTGCTACTGATAGATGGATGCAGCCAGATCACACAGGCAGAGCGCTCAGTGTGGAGCTGAGCTTGATTCGGGCCTCATTTGTGGTCAGGACCACCTCTGTTTTATGACCTGGAGTTCAGACCACTGAGTATCTTCTCCAAATCCAAGCCTCTCTAGCAAAACCAGGCGTACCTCCCCCACAAAATGTCCCCTACTGTCTACACTGCACTGCAGAAACTTCTGGGGGCCTGCTGATCTTTTCCTTCCTTTTTTCTTTCCTTCCTTCCTCCCTCCCTCCCTCCCTTCTTTTTTCTTTCTTCCTTTTCCTCTTTCTCTTTCTTTCTTCAATCTTCATTGAGCCTCTACTACGATCCAAGCCCTGTGCCAGGTGTTGGGAATCCAGCAGAAAAATAACCAGAACCAGTCCTCATCTTTGTGTAACTTGTACATGGTCCAATAGGGTAGCCATTAACACCTGGCTAATTACAGTTACCCCCTCTTATTCATGGTTTCATTTACCTAAGTATAACTATGGTCCAAACATATCAAATGGTAAATTCTAGAAATAAATAATTCATAAGCTTACATTCCATGCCATTCTGAGTCACATAATGAAATCCCATGCCATCCTACTCATCCTGTCCTGGATGTGAGTCATCCCTTTGTCCAGTGGATCTACACTGTATGTGATTCCCACCCATTAGTACTATCTATCCACAGTTTCAGGCATCCAATGGGCATCTTAGAATGTGTCTCCCCCTAGATAGGCGAGACTACTGTACATTTACATTAAGTAAAATTAAGTAAGATTTAGAATTCACCTTCTCAGTTACACTGGTCATATGTTGAGGGTCCAAAAGTCACCTGAGCCCAGTGGCTGACAGAGGCCACTGCCTTGGACAGTGCAGACCTCTATCCTTCTAGGAAGTTCTATTGGGCAGTGCTGGTCTAGGGACCTTTGACTTCAGTCCCAAATGGCTGGATTAGGGGGTGCCAAGGTGAGTCAGCCACTGACCTTGCCCAATAAAGAAAATCTTGGGGAAATTTCCACTAAAAGCCCTGCTCCCACATGTGCTGATGGTTACTTTTTGGGGGGCAAGTTATTACCTGCCAATTGCCTTGGGACCATAGTTCTCAAGCAAGAAGGCCATCCTCCCTGAAAGCCCTTAGCCAGTCCCTCTTAGGGAGTGTGAATGACACAAATGTTGGGCTTGAAGGACCTTGGTTAAGTTTTCTGTCCCATGCACATCTTATTGAATGAATTAGGAAGAATATTGTCCTTTTGTAGCTCAGGTGAAACAGAAAGAAGTGGTAGGATGTCATCCTGGGCCCACAATGAATGATCCCAACATTAGATCATTTTGGAAGGGTCAGGATCCCCTCCTACCATCTGGCCTGTGGAAGTTTGTGTACAACCCTGGAAAGACTCCCTCTCTCATCCTCCCCCAGACTCCAGAGGGGTTGTGCCTATCCCAGGGCACAGAGTCACATCACAGTTGGTCTGAATCCACTGAGTGTGACCTGGTGTGATATTTGATGAGGGTGAGTGAAACCTTTGCTCCAATGTCACCCTACATTTAGAATTTTCCATCTCATCGCAGCTGATTCCTGGCATGGTCTGGGCAGGGGGGCATTCCTAGGCCTGGCTGACCCTGGACCCCACTGTGTGCTCTAGTAGGAAGGGAGGGAGAGAGGTGACCCCCAACCTTCCCAAGTCCAGCCTCCCTCCAAAGATGAAGGAGGCCCCTCTGGTCACACTGAAAGGCTCTCACCTCCTGGATAAAAATCTCAGGGGTGACGTACTGGAGATTGACCACGTGGGGGAGGGCAATCCCCATGCCCAAGAGAGCTGCAGGAGAGAAAAGAGAAATCAAGGTCAGCCAGTAACGAATTGCCACCTGAAGCTGGCCCTGTGCTGAGGTCTTCACACGCATCATGACACCGAGGTCCACAGACACTCAGGAAATGGGAACTGCTATTACTATACCCACTTTATAGAAGGGAAAATTGAGGTTAGGGGAGGAAACAGAACTTAGCTAAGATCACACAGCTGCTAAACAGCTGAGCTAAGATGTACGCACAGGCAGCAGGACTCCCAAAGCCACCCTGTTAGCCTCTGAGCCTGGGATGGAGGAAGGGGCCAAGATAGAGCCTGGAGCAGGCATGCGGGTGGAAGGGGCCAGAGGGGCCACACGGGGCAGAGGGCAGAGCTCACCATTGAGGTGGTCCAGCAAGGGCTTCTCAAACACTTCACCCATGAGTGTCTGGACATGGTCAGTCTGCAGCCATGGAGCCAGGGAGATGGGGACCATGGGCCCATCCCAGCAAGGGGCCAGGAGAGACACGTGAACACAGAGACAGATCAACCGACAGAGGTATAGCAGGAGGGATGAGGGCGAGTCACCCCTGTCCGGGCTTCAAGCAGAGCCCAGCTGCTCCCAGGGTCGTGTCAGCATCAGGCTCCCAGGAACTGCTGGCCTGAGAGTCAGCTGAGAGACATGGGCACACACTCCCCCTCCCCAGGCTCAGGACCTGCCCCACCCAGCGAGGGGGTCTCTGGAGACCCCAGCCCCATACTCACATCAATGAAGCCCAGATTGGAGGAGGCCACAGTGAGCTGGACATTCCTGAAAGAGAAGCCAGAGGGGAGGGGTGGGAATGGGGCCTAGTGCCTCTCACCTGCTCACCACACCAGCTGCATCCCAAGCTCCTCTGACTGACACTGTGACAGGCAATTGCAGGCCCATTGCACAGAGGAGAATACTGAGGCTGCTGGGTCCAGGAGGCCTCACTTACCCCAGCACAGATGTGGTCCCCCGAAGCCTCACCTTGGATACAGAAAGCTGGAGGCTCAGGTTCACTACCTGGGCACATGGGGAGAGCAGGGTCAAAGGGCACAGAACCATGTGGGAGCTCTCAGCTGGCCACCAGATATCCCAGTCTCCCACCCACACCCCATCCATTCAGGTGTTTGTGGAATACAGACCACTGGGGAGGTAATCAATAGCCAAAGAAATCAGACAAGATCCTTTCAGAGAGTGCTGGGTGTCACAAAGGAACAGTGGTATGTGGAGGGATGGGGACCATCTAGAAGCCTGCCTGGAGGAAGACTGCAGCATTTAAGCTGAGACCTGAATGATGAGGAGAAGCTAGACTTGCCAAGAGTAAGGGGAAGTGTGTCCTAGGCACAGGGTATGGCATGTGCAAAGGTCCTGAGGCAGGAAAGTCTTGGCACATTGACGAAACAGCAAGGAGACCAGTGTGGATAAAAAGTGAGAAGCATGTGGGAGAAAGTGAGGCCCCCCTGAGAGTCACCCACCTCCCGGCCAGCCCCATCCAGCCTGCCTCACTCACCACATTGAGGGAGAAGAGATACTGGAAAGCCGAGTTGGAGGCCGGGGCCAGGACTTCCACAAAAGGCTGCAGCCGCAGCGTGGCGTTGTTGGTGTGGAACGTGACTGTGGGCGTGGCACCCAGCCTCACCTTGAGCACCAAGGGCATGGGCTCGGGGAACTGACGGGCCACCTGCGGAGCAGAGGGGCGAGAGGGAGGAAGGCACGTGGGGGCAAAGACTGGGTGGGCTCTTCGCTCATCATTCCTTAGATGCTGATCAAGCCACGGCTGTGCTGTAAGTGCCCTGACCACAGAGGTGGGTCCACCCCTGACTCCTGCCCTTGGGGACACCCAGTTGATGGGTGGCCACATGAAGACAGTCACAGCCTGTGATCTGTGCCAGGAGGGAGGGTAGCTCAGGGATGTGGGAGCACAAGGAGGCTCCCGGACCAGACAAGGGGTCTCGTCCTCCCGTGGGAGGCAACCCCTGAGCTTGGACTTGGATGGATCGGGGGAAGGAAGCAGAGGAGACAGTGTAGGCACTTCTTGCCCGCTGTACGGAGAGGAGGAAATGGTGTGATGGCTGGCCGGAGGAGGGGCCACCCTGAGACAGAGGATGTGCAGATGGAAGGGCAGATGCTGAGCCAGCAGAGACCCCGGAGCCCAGAGAGCCTCCCACCCCAATCCCAGACCTCAGCCCCTGGAATGACCGGAAACATCACCCACCTCAGGGATGTGCTGGCCCAGCACAGAGGTGTTCAGCGGGTTGTTACTCGAATTCTGAAATCAGCTCCCAACACATGACAGGTTTTAGAACAGTCGCTCCCCAAGCCAGACCACCTCTTGTCTCCCTACCCCAACCCCTCTGTCTTATCCCCACCCTACCCTTCTGTCTAACCCTTACCATAGCCACCCTGTGGCCCCAAAGCTTCAACTGCCCCACCCACCCAGGATTTGGCCTCAGCAGGGTCTCCCCAGGCTGGGCGATAGGGCACTCCTGCCCCGCATGCCTAGGGCGGCAGGACCAGCTCTCACCAGCTGCGCTGTGACATCCAGGTTGAGCGCACCAGCCTTCTGCAGCAGCATGATGGCAGAGTCAAACAGGTCCTGGGAGAGGCCCACGGTTGCCATGGCACCCTTGGTGCCTATGTGCTGTGGCAGCACGAAGGGGGTGGTATCCACAGGCAGGACGATGGGTCTGCCCAGCAGGAAGAGAACAGCCTATCGAGTTGGGGGTGAGGAGGAGAACAGAAACGGGGCCTCAATAGGCAGGCGGCTCCATGGCAGATCCTGGGCTGTGAGACGCCACCCACCCCCGAGATGCCATGTGTGCTGACAGCCTCACCCCTTCACCTACGTGCCTCGCTCCCTCCTGGAATGCCATCCCAGCTCCTCTCCCCTCAACTCTCCTGCCGCTTTAGGAATCTTGCAGAACACCAAGGACTCCGGAGATAACAAGGCCCCAGCTCTGAGTGGAGCAGGAGGCACTTACATTGATATCCAAGGAAATGTAGTCGTTGGTGATGGTAGGGGTGTCAATCATGGAGTAGCGGACCTGGGACTCTGGACCCACAGGGCTGAGGCCTGAAGGAAACCAGGGTGCAGAACAAAAGATGGCGTATTCAGCATTATCCACCAAAGCCTCATTTAGCCAGGCATCCCAGGTGGCACTATTGGTAAAGAACCCGCCTGCAAACGCAGGAGACGTAAGAGATATAGCTTTTATCCCTGGGTTGGGAAGATGCCCTGGAGAAGGGAATGGCCACCCACTTTAGTATTCTCTTTTTTAATATTTATTTATTTTTAATTGGATGATGATTGCTTTACAATATTGGTTTGATTTCTATCATACATCAACATGAATTAACCATAGATATACATGTGCTCCCTCCCTCTTGAGTCTCCCTCCCAAGTCCCACCCATTCCCACTCCTCTAGGTTATTACAGAGCCCCAGTTTGGGTTCCCTGAGTCATACAGCAAATTCTCATTGGCTATCTGTTTACATATGTTAATGTATATCCATCAACAGATGAATGGATTAAGAAGTTGAGGTACATATATACAATGGAATACTCCTCAGCCATAAAAAGGAATGCATTTGAGTTGTTCTAATGAGGTGGATGAACCTAGAGCCTATTATACAGAGTGAAGTAAGTCAGAAAGAAAAGCGAATATCGTATATTAACATGTGTGTGGGATCTAGATGGATGTTACTGATCAACCTGTTTGCAGAGCAGCAGAGGAGACACAGACATAGAAAACAGACTTATGGACAAGGTCGGGGAGAAGAGGGAGAGGGTGAGATGAATGGAGAGAGGAGCTCTCCAGTTCTTTCGCCTGAAGAATCCCATGGACAGAGGAACCTGGCAGGCTATGATCCACGGGGTCACGAAGAGTCAGACATGACTGAAGTGCTTGAGCACACACATGCCCGCACACCTCATTTAGCCAGACCCAGACCAAGAAAAGAGGTGTAAGAAGGCCCCATGAGTAAGCAAATTTAAGTTGCAAAATGCACACCCAAGAGTCAGCTGCTCACAACCTGCTGATTCTTAGACACCATTCTAGCAGTTTGGGTTTCTACTTTCCCAATCAGCAGAAGACTAAAGACCCTAAATCAGAAAGGAGAAGGGTCATTCCAAGCATAAACATCCCCTGACCAAGGCAAGATGGAAGCAAAGACAAGGGCAAGAGCTGATCTTTGGTGTGAACCCGGGTCCAAGGCATCTTGATGAAGACAATCCCTCTGAAGGGAGAGGGGAGAGACTAAGGCGTATTGAGTTTATTGCATACCAGGCACCTAACCCATGCTGTCTTGTACGATAGCAACACATTGGAAAAGTAGAAATTTTGATTCTTATTTTTGGATGGAATTATTAAGCCCAGAGAGATGGAGTGACTTCCCTAAGGTCACACAGCAAATGAACCAGAATTCATACTCATATCCTTTGATTCCAAGTCCATTTTCCTTGGCCTCTCAGTACCTCCTATTAAGGTAATATTGGGGTTGGGGTCGTGAGGAGGGTGGGGGAGTTCAAGAAATGTTCCCCAGACTTCTAGCTGGGCTGTGAAGTGTGGACAGGATGATAGGTGGACGTGTGAGGAGGAGAAACTCTAAGTGATCTGATTCATGCAGGGTGCTGGTACCATGCTGAGACTTTAAACTCAGAGCTTCTGATTTTCCATCTACAAGTTGGGGATAATGACGCAACCTCGTAAGATTGGTAAAATTTGCCCAAGAAAGCCAAAGAGCTACCCTGATATAAAAGCACTCACCGAAGAAGTCACTACAGATAAACGTGGACCCTGCCCGGCATCCTTTCTGGCTTAACGCCAGTACGTTGCCCTCCACACCTGTCCCAGGCTCTGTAAGGGGTTAGATACAACCCCCAACTCAAAGGCAAAACCAACCAATGTCCTAGGGCAGCTGCCAATGACAGACAGCTCTGGATTTCGCAAAGTCAGTGATGGCAACACAGGAGAAACTCCAGAGTCCCAGGCAAAGAAAGTCCTCAGGAACGAGAAGGTGCATTTCAAACAGAAGCAGCTTTAAAAATGGGCTTGTGAACAAAGAGAGGATGCCCTGAATTTACGCGGGGCTCCCTGAGCACAGATTTCCTCCCGAGCCACCAGAGGATGCCTTCTTTGATCAGTCTGGGAATGGGTGAGTAATTACCAATAGTTCCTCACTACTGATAAACACCACTAAAAAGGTGAAGCTGACCTACTTCTGTCGCTTTTAGTTCCATATTGTAAACTGAAGACCTGTCAGGGGCTTGTTTCTGGAGAATGAAATGGCAACTCACACCAGTATTCTCGCCTGGAAAATTCCATGGACAGAGGAGCCTGGTGGGCTACAGTCCATGGGTCATTAAGAGTCGGACACCATGGAAGTGACTAAGGGCACGCGCGCGCGTGTGTGTGCGCACACACACACACACATACACACACACACACACACACAAAATATTCAAAGACTTGGTTCTACAATTTGGAGACTTCCAAATTCCACCAATAATTGTTCAGACATCCTATGATTGGTCTCCCAGAGGTCAACTCTGATGCAAAGGAGGGGTCTTTGAAGGGTCATGGGGATCCCAGAGGATTTCAGAGGCCCCAGCCCCTTCCCCAGGCTCCCAGGTCTTACCAATTAAAGTGCCCAGGTGGACATTGAGGCCTTGCACCAGGTTGGAGATTCTCAGGCACAGCTGCAGAAAGACAGAGGCTCCAGCGGCTCTCAAGGCTGGAGGGGGTGAGGCTGGAGGGTCTAGAGGCCCTGGCTGGAAGACTCTCCCAACTTGGACACCAAGGCCTGGGAGCCCTTCCTTCCACCACCAGCCAGTGGGCCTCTTCCAGCACCTCCTCTGGGCCCTGGGGACTCAGAGGGGAAGCTGGGGCCTGTGAGCACTGAGGAAAGAACAGGGCTGTGGGGCCCAGCAGGAGTGGCCACAGCCAGGCCCAGGAAACTGAGGCAGGCAGCCTGCTGCATACCGGCCCAGAGGCCCAGCTGATGGGACGATGCTCCCTGCAGAGGATGCAGGCTGCAGTCAGCAAGCTGGGCCAGGGAGACTGGAGTCCTCCCAGCCCAGCGGGCCACCAGAAGTGGATTAAGCTGGGGTCAGTGTGACAGAAGGTGAGGCAGAGAAGAGACTGCAAGGCCAGGGATGGTCATAGCTGATCCAGGGAGGACTTGGTGAGGTGAAGCCAAGAGGCAGTTCAGTTCAGTTCAGTCGCTCAGTTGTGTCCAACTCTTTGCAACGCTATGGACTCCAACATGCCAGGCTTCCCTGTCCATCACCAACTCCTGGAGCTTGCTCAAACTCATGTCCATCAAGTCGATGATGCCATCCAACCATTTCATCCTCTGTCATCCCCTTCTCCTCTTGTTTTCAATCTTTCCCAGCATCAGGGTCTTTTCCAATAAGTCAGTTCTTCGCACCAGGTGGCCAAAGTATTAAAGCTTCAGCTTCAGCATCAGTCCTTCCAAAGAATATTCAGGACTGATTTCCTTTAGGATTGACTGGTTTGATCTCCCTGTAGTCCAAGGGACTCCCAAGAGCCTTCTCCAACACCACAGTTGAAAAGCATCAATTTTTCAGTGCTCAGCCTTTTATATGGCCCAGCCCTCACATCCATGCTTGATTACTGGAGCAGAGGAGAGGACTATACTGCTTCTGCCTTCCGGCCTCAGTGTTCTCATCTGTAGCATGGGGATCCTGAGGCCTACCTCTTGAGCGTGTGAAATGGCACACAGTGAGTTGACTTGGTCTCCATTACTGCCACTACTGGAGGTAGGGTGGGTGGGAAGGGGCAGGGAGGGAGAGTAGGGCCCTGGCCCCTGGGACACCACTGCTCACCAAGTCGGCCCCCCGCAGACAAAGACAGGAGCTAACATAGTGGCCTTCACAGCAACGCACACTCCCCCCAGACTGCTGTAAACTGCACAGGTGGTAATGCACTCAGCCCCACAGCCTGCCCACCAGGGGCTAGGTAGGGTTCTCTCTCCTTACAGATGTGGAAGGAGGGGCAGAGGGGGGCCAGGTGACTTGTCCAGCGTCCCAGCTGGGAAGGAGGGGACCAGGATCACATCCACCCCTGGTGCCCAGGCCCTCATCCACTCCCACGGTGTTCTCTTTTCAGAAGCTACGTGGCCCTGAAAGCACTCCACTCCACATGGCACCTGGGGTGGTCTGAGTGGAGGAGCCTCCCTCCCCTGCAGCCCCACAACCGCCAGGTCATTGCACTAGACCGTCAGCCCCATCTCCTCCCCTCCCTTCTGGAGAAAGTGGAGGACCCTCAGGAGGAGCACTAACAACCCCTGCCTGCAACCCCCCTCTTCACTCGCTGCCGCCCCACCCCGCAGGCTCCGGCAGGTCCTTTACCTTGCTCTTCAGCACAGCTTTGACGTGACTCTGCAGCGGGGCCAGCATCGCGGGGGCTGTGCTGAGGAGGAGACCAGAAAGGGCCCTGAGCCCAGGTCAGCACCATAGCGGCCTGTCTCTCCCCAAAGCCAGGGTGCCAGAGAAAAGCCTGTGCCCAGGCCACACCCTGCCATGTGCCAGGCGTGGAACCAGCACGACTGACCCCACAGTGGAAGACACCGAGCCACCAA
The DNA here is from genome assembly GCA_006410935.1 of Redunca redunca. Lineage (NCBI taxonomy): Eukaryota > Metazoa > Chordata > Mammalia > Artiodactyla > Bovidae > Redunca > Redunca redunca. The sequence goes on from SJYQ01004188.1 coordinate 345,159, forward strand.
GAAGGGGCCATTGGTCTCAAGATTTGGAAGTGGCCAAGAATGAGGCCAAGTGGAGGGGGTAGACAGAGGGTGTTGTGAAGGCTGGACTTGACCACATCCAGCTGGCTTCAGGGCCACCGAGCCCAGTGAGGCGGGGCTGTGGCTGGCGGGGCCCAGGTCTGCTCCCCGCATGGGCCTCATTTCTCTGTGGCAAACCTACTGCGGTCCCTTCCTCACTGAGCTGTGGGGCTGAGTCAGTGTTTCAGAATGAGGATCCATGAGAAGTCACGGTTCCTTGGTTCCCTAACACGCTGACATGAGGCATGGCCCAGCCTTGCTGAATGGCCTCTTGGGGAGGCAGGAGGAAGGCGTCAATGTTCTCAGCGGCATCAAACTCTGGGCTCCTGTTTTCCCATCAATAAACCATGAGCAGCCCCTTCCCACGAGGACTGTGAGGGACCGTGGGGGATCATGAGTTACACAGGCTGAGCAGGGGGCCCAAGTGGGAATAGATTTATACCCAAGCCTTGTCTGAGGAAAAAGTCCAGTCTCTGGGTAAATGTTGCTCCCTTTTAAGATGCTAAAACATTCAACCACCTCGAAGCGAGCCCCGACGGCAGAGGAATTTGTAGCAGTGGGGTCGATCAGGCTGCCGAGTTTGAACCCGTGTGCTAGCTGTGTGGCCTTAGGCAAGTCACTTAACCACTCTGTGCCTCCACTTGCTCTCTTGCAAAATGAGGGAAATGCCTCCACCGACCTGGTAGGACTGCTGTGAGATGACTCACAGAAAGGGCCCAGAACGTGCCCAGCACGTGGTGGTCTGGAGGTGGAGTGGCTGTCAGCCTTAGACACCAAAACAGGAGCAGCCACCTGACTCACGGGGAGAGCTTGGCCGGTCCCAGCCCCTCCCTGCGCCTCAGACTCCTCTTCTCCACAGGGCAGGGCAGCCCTCCGAGGTTCCCGACTGCGGCTGCCAGCCCAGAGTCCTTCTCCAAATAGGACGTTAATGGCCAGTGTGCATTGCCACATGGTGCGGAGCAGTGGTGGAGCCACGGGCTCTGGCCACACACTCGCTGTGTGACCTTGGGCATGTCCCTTCCCTTCTCTGAACTTCAGTGTCGTCAGCCATAAAATAGGTATGATGCTGGTGGCGATGGGGCGGGGCAGGGGCAGGGCCAGCTCTTGGATCCATCATGGGGATTGGATGAAGTAGGAAGTTCAAGAAACAGCACCATAGCCTCGGTTTCTGGGTTCCAGCAGCCCAGCCTCCAGTACCCACCTGTTGCGGCCATCAAACACAATGGCTTTGTCGAAGATGGAAAAGCAGCTGGAGATGCTGACCAGGGGGGTCCCGATGGAGCCCTGTTCCACGGAGGTGTCAGCCAGCAGTGCTATGGGGAGCAGCAGGTGCAAGGGCTCCGGGCCACTGTGGGGACACCAGTCCTGAGTCCACTGCATAGCAAGCCCACAGTGACGGATGCAAGGCCCCCTCCCCCACCCAGGGGTCTCCACCTGCTGAGCCCTTAACACAGGCAGGGACCCTACTCTGCATGAGATGGTCCCCCCGGGGCAGGCTGGACACACCCCCAAACTCCACTCAGGGTCACAGACATTGAATCAGAGGCCCATACCCTCTTATGTGAGACCCTGGGCCAGTAGTCATTCCCCATACTGAGCCTTAGATTCTTCTTCTGTAAAAATGGACATCAGATTGGTGGTTCCTATCTCACAAGGCTGCTATGCTGAATTTTCCAGAAAACAATCATGTGAAAACATCCTCCTTGAAGGCTGGCCCACTAGCACTCATAAAATGGTAGTATCAGGACAGAGGAGTCAAAATAAGAACACTCAGCCCCTAGTTTGAAATGTAAATGCATATATAGTGACTGATGCACAGAAACGAGTCTAGTATTTTATTGAGCACCAGGTGCCTTGCACGTGAAAGGAGTAATATAATTTTAATCATAGCAGTGACTCCATCCACTCAAACCTCCATTGCTTGCTAAGTCGCTTCTGTCGTGTCTGACTCTTTGTGACCCTATGGACTGTAACCCACCAGGCTCCTCTGTCCATGGGATTCTCCAGGCAGGGATACTGGAGTGGGTTGCCATTTCCTCCTCCAGGGGATCTTCCCAACCCAGGGATCGAACCTGTGTCTCTTGTATCACCTGCACTGGCAGGAGGGTTCTTTACCACTAGCACCACCTGGAAGCCCTCAAACCTCCGAACATGCTGCAAAGTTTTATTTTCTTTTGCTTTGGTTTTTCACAAAGGACAAAACAGGGTCAGAGACATGAATTGACTCTCTCCATTTGCATAACTGTTGAGCAGGGTCTGGATTCTCCGAAATTCTCTCACTGTCTCACTTTCCCACGGAGGATGGGAGAGAAGGCAGTGGAGACAGAGAGTGCCGAACAGAGTTAGAAGGTCTGAGTTGGGATCTTGGGATTTGCTAAATCCATTTCCTCCGTTTTACCTTCAGAGGGTCCTTGAAAATCCTCCCACTCCCAACAAGGAGACTAACTCACCGGAAGATCTTGAAAGTAAAATTGGTGGCTGCCAACAAGCGTATTCCGAAATTGGCAACAAATGTCAGGTGGAGGTGGGACACATCGACGTTCAGAATCTGAATCCTGCAGGGTAAGAGTCAAAGCGGCAGGGAAGTCCCCATCAAACCATGGCATCAACCCTGGGGTGGGTGCTCAGAGCCTATCCACACTGTTGGTATTTATAAAGGACCTCTGACAACTAAAACTATGGGATGAGGAAGAGGTAGTGAGTTCACCATCATAGGGGGCATGCAAGCAAAGGTTAACCAACCTTCCAGTAGGGAAAAGATGCAAAGGGCATCCCAGCATTAGGCATGAATTAAGTGAGATGGTGATTACTCGGGTCTTGGAGGGATTTTAGTTTGTGATGGAGATCTGGAAAGCTGGGAAGGTAGGGAAAGAAAAAACTTTGGGATCCACAGAAGGCAGAAATCCCCCTCTAGTCAGCAGCTTTGGCTTTAGCACTTTAGCAATGGAAAACTCAACTCCTTTCAAAGCTGCTTGTTCCGACTGCTCAGCACTCTCCAGCTAACCTATGATTTCTTTTTTTCCTGAATAAAAGTCTTCTTTTTTCTCTCTCTCTCTCCGACACAGTACTTAGTTGTGGGAGGTGGGGCACTACAGAGTGGTGTAAATGTTAAAGTGAACATGTTAGTCGCTCAGTCGTGTCCAACTCTTTGTGACCCATGGACTGTAGCCCACCAGGCTCCTCTGTCCATGGAAGTCTCCAGGCAAATGTTAAAAGTCACATCAAATCACTCTCTGTTAGCACTTAGGTGACATCTTTCCATGACTCTCCTTGGGACACAAGCTGACCTAGAGCCTGCTTCTTTTCACTTGGCAACCATTCTGGATGTGTTCCCACATCTGCAAACAAGGACTCCTGGCGCTGTTTTCCAACAATCGCATGATTGAGCCTCTGTGTGGCCAGACTGCAGATCATTTAGGGATCCTTGACCCTGGGACTTGATGCTCCTGGGCCCGACATCATCAGCCCAACCCTACCCCAGGGTCTCAAACTGGGGGCTTGCACACCAGCTGCATTTTCACCCACACAGTGTTTGCAAGTTTTAAACGTTTTTAAAAAGAGTTGCCCTCATTCAAAACTTGGTAGATTTTTATATACACAGATATGGTTCTGGGCTCTCCTGTGACAATGCACGGAGTGGTGGAGCCTGCCATGCTTAGCACTATTTAAAGATCGGAGCAGAAGGAAAGTCTGCTGGGAGCACCTGAAAGAACCCTTCAGCAGCCCATGACATGAGGCGTTTAGCTTTCATTCCTTCCCAAGTAAATCCTTTACTAAATATTTGAGTTTGTATGTTGTTTGTAAATCTCTTCATTGGGGAGGATGGGGGGTAGAGAGGGAGGTTCAAGAGGGAGGGGACACATGTATACATATAGCTGATCCACTTTGTCGTTCAGCAGAAACTGGCACAACATTGTGATGCCAATATACTCCAATTTTTAGAAACTAATTAAAAATAATAACAAATGTAAAAATAAAATCAGAAGAAAAAAAGCAAAACTAACTAAATAAATCTCTTCATCAATTCTCTCAACACCCCAGATCAGGTTTAATTATCTCCAGGAAGGTGTTATTAAGCTCTTTTTAATGGCTTCAACTTTGTATCAGCATACCGCATTTATAAACTTTGTACCATGGACAGAGTGTAGCACCCATTTTTACAATGCAACGTGCACAGAAGGAAGAAAGTACCTGTTTGTTGTTGATGACGATGATGATGGTGATGAAGAAATAAAACTGCTGCTAGCAACAGTCAAAAAATATACCTGGCTTTTTATAAGAATATACGTATATACATACATATATGAGTTCCTGTACATGTATAGTATATATACACGCATATGCATATGGATTTTCTTGGAAATCCGGAGTCTTGGCTATAGTGAGTCTGTTTCCCACTGGATGGGGACAATTAGCCCAGTTCCCAAAAGTGTCTGAGTCTGAGGTGCTCCCACCTGCCTCTGCCTTTGAGTCTCTGCTTTATGGAGAGGGGTATATTAGACTCACATTTGTGTCTAGATTCAGTGTTAGGCTTTTGGAAGAAGTAGCCAAGGTCCTGTCAGCCCTGGGGACCTAGGAGCTAGAGTCTTAGACTCTGTCATAGAAATCTACTAATTGAGAGACATCCAACCCCCTTGGCTGGCCCCAGATCCTGCAGCCTCTTGTGCCCACTCACCTGGCAGGTGGGCGTATCTAATCTGGTGAGGGAAACACTCATCTAGCTGGTGGGGGGGAAGCACTCACCTGGAGGTGAGCTACTCACCTGGTGGGCTGGAAGACCTCTCCACTCCGGTCCAGGAAAAGCGGGACTGTGACCTGCAGGGCCCTCTGGAGCGGGGCTTTCCCGGCTTCAGCCGCTGAGGGGCCAGAGCAGGGTGAGGTCAGGCCATCCTCAGGAGCCGCCAAGAAAGACTGCACCGCCCACCATCTGCCCCACACCTTAGGCAAGGAGAACTCAGAGATTCGAAGAGGCGGGCTCGTCCATAGGCGCACAGGGGGCCACCTGGGGGGCACAACCCCACCAGGCCCTTCCAGACATGTCTTTCCTCTTTGCCCTTCCAAATCCCACGTATCTACTCTCTCCTCAAAAACAGTAACACCCTTTGCCCTTTTGCAAGGCCTTGGTCAGTCTCCACCTCCTTGGGAGCTTCTACAAGGCCCCAAGCAGAAGGAGCAGTTCCCAGCCCTGCGGGGAGAGGGTGGAAGCAGTCTCTCCTGCAGGCTGAGGGCTCAGGAGCCTCTCAAAATCTAGGTGCAAATCCACCTCTGCTACTCACTACCTGTTCGGCTGCCCTGTGCCTCAGTTTCCCTGAAAACCAATCTACGATGCTTAGAACGGTAGCTCTCAGCTTTCTCAGGATCCAGCACCTCCCCGCCCCCTGCACTTTCCCCAGAGCTTGACTTGGGCAACTGTGGTGTATGCTGGAGCCACAGACATCATGGACCTGTTGCCAGCCTAGATCACCACTCCCCATATTCTGTCTTTAGCCCTACCGGGTACCTACTGGGAGCCCATTACACTGAGTTTCTAGGGAGCTGGCTGCTCAGCTTTTATCTCAGGCACCAGTCGAGAGCTATATTGGCCCAAGACACAGGTGAAAGCACACTAGACTCCTGCAGAGGACAGTTTCTTAACTCCATTGGCAGCCAGCAGTTTTCCTTGGCCCCTAGCAAGGTCCAGGGTTTGACATCACACTATGAATTGCTACTCCCAAGTCCCTGAAAGATTGCTATTGTGGTTCAGTCGCTCAGTCGTGTCTGACTCTTTGCGACCCCATGGACTGCAACATGCCAGGCTACCCTGTCCTTCACTATCTCCCGGAGTTTGCTCAGATTCATGTCCGTTGAGTTGGTGAGGCCATCCAACCATTTCATCTTCTGCTGCCCCCTTCTCTTTTTGCCTTCAGTCTTTCCCAGCATCAGGGTCTTTTCTAAAGAATGTGTCCCCAATGAAACATCCCTGTGACCCTTGCAACAACAGGGAGCCAATGCCCTGCCATCTCCATTAAGACCTCTGAATCTCTGCCCTCATGATGGGACAGTTCTTCTTGGACCTTCATCTCAGCCTTAGGGGTACTGGTTTTCGCTTATATCTGCTACTGTTCTGTTCTTTGTTCACTGACTCAAGGGACATGATCTTGAGCAAACTCTGGGAGATGGTGAAGGACAGGGAAGTCTAGCATGCTGCAGTCTATCGGGTTGCCAAGTCTGACCCGACTGAGCGACTAAACAACAACACCTTGTGTTCTTTAGAATCCTTAACTCTTACCAGCCAACTCCCTGTTACTCCAGTTCTCTCTCAATATAGACTGAACTTTCCTTGTTCAAATCCCGCATTCAAAAAAAAAAAATGGTGCCTGTCACATGGGGTCCTTGGAAAGACCCACTCAGTTCGCAATAAATATTAGCTCTCGTGGCTATTTGTAATTATAACGGCTAGCACTCCTCTCATGTTCCCTTGGTGCCAAGCATTGTTCTGAGTGCTTTAGCTCTCCTCAGAATTCTATGATGTCGGTGCAATATTATACCCAGTTTACCAAGAGATTGAGGACCCAGGCAAGAAGAAGCTGGATCTGGGCCAAGACACCCAGCCCTCAAGGCCCTGGACTTTCTCCCACACCTGGGCTGCTGGGCTGATGGAGGTGCTAATTAAACAATCAAACCTGAGTAGAACTAAAAGGAGTGGTTGGGGTGCAGGAAGGATGCATCAGAGGAGGAGCCCAGTCTGAACTTCCCTCTGAATTGGCCGAGGACCTGGGGAGTCCCTGTGTCCCTCGAGGCCTCAGTTTCCACAGACCCTGGAGCATAAAGGTGTGGTCTCCATGCCCCCGAGGCCCCTCTCCAGCCTGACTGTGGCTGAACTGGACTCAAACCCGGGCTTCTGGACTCCATCCACAGTGCTCCCCTGACATGGGCTTGAACCCTGGGGCTTGCAGGAGGGGATGAGGAGGATGACGCAGTATTATGAAAAAGCCTCCAGCCTTGCCATGGAGGAGGTGCGTAGCAGTGTGTTCTCGGCAGTTTGTTTCCACTGAAACAAACAGGCAGCTGCAGCTGGGAGGGCTGTCTGGGGACAAAGGCAGCTCGCACAGCACGGGGAGGGGAGCGGGCCTGCAGTCATCCTCGTGCCACTCTGACACGGATCACTGGCCGCTTTCACTGTCTGCCCGTCTGTCCGGATACAATGTTCTGGAAAGCTTCGTGCTCCCCAGTGGGGACCCTGCTGCTTCCCTGAGCCACCTGCCTCCACACCATTTGTGTTCCAGAACCCTTGAAAGTCCCCTCCACTGTCTGACCTGAGTTCCTCATGTTGTTATCTGAGTGTGGTCTGGCCTTGGGGTAAAGAGCTTCTGATCTCTCACCTCTGACCTCTCACCAACCTTGGTGGGATCCCAAAAGCCTCCCCAGGGGCAGTTGCAGGGCAGTTTTTGTCTCACCCTGGCCTGGATATCCTCATTTTGGCCCCCTCTCCAGGATCAGAGGGGACTTGGAAGGAGGGAATAGACACGGGGTAGACGCCTTGCCAAGAAGAGCCTAGAGAGGGGCTGCTGCTTCCCCCTGGCAGCCCAGCAGGGAGGGCCCAGCTCCTGGACACTCCCAAGTGCAGTGCTAGGTGTGTCTCCTCCAGCACATGTGTGCACACAGCCCCCCACACACACATCCCAGGATGCAGGGCCACAGCGCTACACACCCCGAGGCGTGCGCCGTGGCCTTGCACACATGCCAGGGGTTAGGCACCCTCCCGACCTTAAGTACGCAGGTGGGCACATCATATCTCCATGGATTTTCAAACTCATACCAGACACATATAAGCAGAAGGAGCCACTCACACTGACCCACCCTCACATCGCTTGGGCATGGCAGCCATGTGCACCTGGGCATGGCCTGTACCTCCACTCATGCATCCACTGAATAAACACTTGTTGAGCAGCGCTTTCTGGGGCCCAGGGACACAATGGCAGAAGAGAAATCCAGGTCCCTGTGGGGTTTGAGTTCATAGATACACATGTGCATTTAGGATTGTACACACACCTACAAGCATGGACGCCCAAGCTCACCCTCTCGCACACACACATGGCCAACAGCTTGACGGCACATCTCTTACCATAGCTCAGCACTTCCTTGTTGAGTCTGAACACAGTGCCCGGCCTGGAGGCACTGACCACGGGCAGCAGCAGCAGCGCCAGCAGCAGGCCCAGCCCACATGCCCCAGGCATGGTGGCCCTGGCCCCTTCCCCCCAGGATCTGTGGGCTGGAGTGGGGACAAGCATCAGGGAACTGGTCCAGAATGGCCCCACCCAGGGTGGCTTAAACCCCATCCCAACCTGGAGGTCGCAAACCATGAGCAGCGACCCCAGCCCTGCCCATGACCCCTCACCCCTGCACATCAGGTTTTGCATCTCTGCTCTGAGAAGAATCCCCATCCCAGCCTGCTTCTTCAGCAACCACCGTGCCATCTGGTCGGGACATGGTCCCAAGGCCCAGAGAAGACATGGCCTTGCTAGGACCACGCAGCAAATTAGGAGCAGGTGCAGGACCCAAGTCATGCCAGAGGAGGATGGGGGGACTCCCAGATGGGGAGACTGAGGGCAGCGTCCCGTCCCCAGGAGGGAGCCTAAGCCCAGTGCCCCAAGGCCAGCGCTGTGCCACATGATGCCAGGAATCCGGCCTGGCCTTGTGCCCAGCTGTCCGAACCCTCCAGGGAAGGATCCGGGGTGCTTCCCATCCTCATCTTATCCTGTTCCAGGTGAGGAAATGTCCTAAGTGTAGGCCTTTCACATGGTCCCCAGCCCCTCCCCACTCAGCCCAGCTCAGCGGACTTAGGGAGAAGGAGTCAGGCGGGACCAGGGTGGGGGGCTGCTGCTCAGATAGATAACTAAGGCCCAATGAGGCGGCATTTGTCCAGGGTCCCACAGCAAGATAAGGGATGGGCCCTTCTGCAGAAGGCTTTTGGAAGTAGCATCCCCATTGAACAGATGGAAAAATCGAGGCTCCTCCCTGGAAGAGCTCCAGCCCTATCTCCCTTCCTACCTCAGGCGGTTCCCAGGGCAGGTAGACTCTCAGCCCCAGCCAAGCCCTCCGCAGTCCCAAGCAGGTGTGGAAACTGCTTTATGAGGCTCCCCAGTACACAGGGTCCACCAGGGAGGGATCCAAGGAGGGGCAGGTTTGCTTGTGGTTGCAAGTGTTTTCCCTGCAAACATGACCTTTGCCAAAGTATCTCACCCTACGTGTGCAGTGGGGTTGCCACGTAGCAAGCTTGCTGCCAGCCACTCTAAGACCCTGGGGCTGGGCAGCTCTGGAACCTCAAAGACCAGCAGACTTGTAGAAGGATGGCTGCCCCAGGAAGCAGGCACAGGAGGAAGGAGGTGCCCAGAATCAAGGAGATAATCACTTATAGGTGGAATCTAAAATAAATAAACTTATCTATGAAACAGAAACAGACTCACAGAGGGAACAGACTTGTGGTTGCCAAGGCAGTAGGGAGGGAGGGAGGGACTGGGAGCTTGGGCTTGGCAGATGCAAACTGTTCCGTTTAGAATGGACAGACAGCAAGGTTCTAATGTACAGCACCGGGAACCACCTTCCCCATCCCGTGATAAACCATAATGGGAAAGAACATTTACAAAGAATGTGTGTGTGTGTATATATATATATATATATTCCCAATCTCCCATTCTCCCCGCCCCGTTATGTCCACATGTTCGTTCTTTACATCTGTGTCTCTATTCCTGCCTTGGAAACAGATTCATCTGTACCATTTTTCTAGATTCCACATATATGCGTTAATATATGATAGTTGTTTTTCTTTTTCTGACTTATTTCACTCTGTATGACAGATTGAGTGGGAAGCTGCTGTAAAGCCCTATGATGATCTGGGGGTGAGGGGGGCTGAGGAGGTGGGGCGGGAGGCAGGTCCAAGAGGGAAAGGATATACTCATACACAGAGCTGATTCACTTCATTGTACAGTGGACACTAACATCACATCATGAAGCAATTATATTCCAATAAAAAATAATGTTTATATGTTTATATTGAGGCTTTCCCGACGGCTCAGACGGTGAAGAATCTGCCTGCAGTGCAGGAGACCCAGGTTTGATCCCTGGGTCAAGACGATCCCCTGGAGGAGGAAATGAAAACCCACTCCAGTATTCTTGCCTGGAAAATCCCATGGACAGAGGAGCCTGGCAGACTACAGACCATGGGGTCACAAAGAGTCAGACACAATTGAGCAACTAACACACACACATACTTCAGGAGCACACACACAAATGTGTGTAACTGAGTATCTTTGCTGTGTGGCAAAAACTGTCACAGCATTGTAAACCAACTACATTTCAATAAAAAGGTGCAAACAGAAGCAAAGAAATAGGTCAGGGGGGTGGCTGACCTCCCGCCTGTACCTCCACGGGGAAACACGGCCCTTCTAGTAGGAGCAGGAGGCGATCTGAGTCCCATCCCCATCATCAGCTGAGCCCTGTTCCTGGTCACACACTTCCCCCTCATCATACATGGAGCCAAAACGCAAAGGGTAACAGAGGAGAGGGTATGGAGGACCCAGTCCTGCTGCTTAACACTCAGCTTCTCTCCAAAGGCGCATCCCACTCATGGAGGACTGAGCCTGTCAGCAGTGTCCACGTTACAAACTACAGCCTCCACCGTGGCTGTATGGGCCCCGAAGAACCGAGTGCTCCTGAAGGGGGTTGTCTATATGTGCGTGTCTCAGGGGCATATGTGTGCTTATATGTGAGTGTGTTTATGTGTGTAGTCATGCATACACACTGCTGCTGCTGCTAAGTCGCTTCAGTCGTGTCCGACTCTGTGCGACCCCACAGACGGCAGCCCACCAGGCTCCCCCATCCCTGGGATTCTCCAGGCAAGAACACTGGAGTGGGTTGCCATTTCCTTCTCCAATGCATGAAAGTGAAAAGGGAAAGTGCACTAGGTCATAATTACTGATGTCAGAGGAAAATGGTGTTTGTGTGTGGGTGTGCACATGAAGTGAGTGTGTCGCCATCTTGGTTTGTGGTGTCACTTGCTACGTGAGTGCAGATGTGGGGAGTTCTGTGTCCAATATGTTTAAGTGGACTTAGTATACTGAGTGTGTCTGTGAGGCTGAACATGTCTTGTGTAGGCGGGTCTAGCGGTCTGTTTCCTGACATTAGGGGTGTGCATATGTGTTTGTGTGTGTCCATGCATGTGTGCACAGGAGGTGATGGCAGAGCTACAGGAAAGTCCCCTCCGTTCCTCCACGTGGCTCTCCTGGAGTATAGGCACAAAGGGCCCAGGGCTTTCCCCAACTCCAGAGTTCTCTATGACTCCCACTGACTCCACACCAGCCCATATTTCAGGCCCAGAGGCCAGGCCTACCTGTGCTGGGTCCTCCCCTAGGGCTCACAGAGCAGACAGGAAGAATAGAAACCATCAGGCCTTTCCCTGAGAGGCCAGAGTTCCCCTGGACCAGTCCTGCCTTTGAGCCCATGCTCCCCCGCCTCATTCTTGAGGCACAAAGGAATGAGAGGAGCTGGCTGCATGCTCCTTAAGATCCTTCTCCTGGCCCCCACTTACCCACTAATGCATAAGACCAGCCCTCCTGGTCCTCACAGGAGCTGAGGCAAAGATCAGATTCAGCGGACAGTGGCACAAATATTGACCAAAGCCACTCTCAGTGTTTGCTCTCTGCATGAACACTTCCTCTTCCTCCACATTTCAAGCACCAGGGGGCATTGGGTGCCGGCCAGTAGACACAAAGGTGGGGGGTTCTCGCTAGCTCCTCCTCCCTGCAGCGCCATTCTGTGAGCGCCCACTACATGGAGGCTGGTCTGCAGCCACATCACCCTCCACCCCAGGGATAAAAGCTGGTTCTGCTCACACCTGTGCTTAATAAATACCAGGTATTTCATAAAAACTTGTTCAATGGGTAAAGAATGTACCATTGGATGGCCCCTGTAATAATGACTACGGCAGCATTTCAGAGCTCCTCCTTCACTGAATATTCTTCTGGGCACTGTCTTAGCTTCCTACCACTGCTATAACAAATTACCACCAACTTAGTGACTGGCAAACACAAATTTATTATCTTAACCATTTTGGATGTCGGAAGTCCAAGATGGGTCTCCCTGGGCTAAAATCAAGGAACTGGCAGAACTTTGTTCCCTTCTAGAAACTATAGAAGAGAATCCACTTCCTGGCCTTCGTTCCTTGGCTCATGGTCCCTTCTTCCATCTTCAGAACCAGTAAGTTAGGATTATTATGCTGCCACCTCTCTCCTTGTCTGCCTCCTTCTTACACTTTTAAGGACCTCTATCATTAAGGGCCCACCTGAAGGCAATGGCACCCCACTCCAGTACCCTTGCCTGGAAAATCCCATGGACAGAGGAGCCTGGTAGGCTGCAGTCCATGGGGTCTCGAAGAGTCAGGCACGACTGAGCGACTTCCCTTTCCTTTTTCGTTTGGGCCCACCTGGATAATCTAGCATATTCTCTAATTTCAAGGTTAGCTGATCAGCAACCTCAATCTCATTTCCAAGTGTTAGTTCCCCCTTTGTTATGTTAGCTGATGTGAAGAACTGACTCATTGGAAAACAGCCTGATACTGGGAAAGATTGAAGGCAGGAGGAGAAAGCGACAACAGAGGACGAGATGGTTGGATGGCATCCCCAACTCGATGGATGTGAGTTTGAGCAGGCTCCGGTAGTTGGTGATGGACAGGGAAGCCTGGCGTGCTACAGTCCATAGGGGTCGCAAAGAGTCGGACACAGCTGAGCGACAGAACTGAACTGTTACATTACCTAACATGTTCAGGCTTTAGCACATGAGCCTCTTTAGAGGACAGTTACTCTGTTTATCACAAGTACTGAGCCTGCAATTTGAGCAGCTGTCATGTCCATGTGAAGTCACTCAGTCGTGTCCAACTCTTTGCGACCCCATAGACTATAACCTACCAGGCTCCTCTGTCCATGGGATTTTACAGGCAAGATTACTGGAGTGGGTTGCCATTCCCTTCTCCAGGGGATCTTCCCGACCCAGGGATAGAACCCAGGTCTCCTGCATTGCAGGCAGAGGCTTTACCATCTAGGCCACCAGGGAAGCCAACTGCCACCAGGGGGGCAAAACTGAATTCATCTTAGTTCCACAATCCAAGTAGAAAAACCATAACCAGACATTCCCACTCTGCATGCTTTTATTTTTCACCAGTAAAATGTAGAACTTTACTAAGACAACAACACACAAACATTGTTTTGTATTATGTCAAATGTCCACCAGTGAGAAGCTTGGCATTACAGAGTAAATCTGTGTACAGCCTAAGAAAGTAAGGAAGCCTGGGGCAGAAAGGGTCTGAGAGCAACAAAAAGCATGGCCTGGATCTTGGAGCCTCAAGTCTTGCCCTTATCCAGCCTCTGAGTGCCTGGCATGGCCCTTCAAGGCCATCTTAAAAGTGGAAAGTTGGACAGAATGGGTTCCTCTGAGGAGGAAGTTCCAGAGCCAAACTGGAGACTGGAAAGTCCACCCGCCCCTGCTCTGTGAGGTCACAGTGCCAAGAGTTCCACTGACCCGGGAAAGGCTCCACCCAGCGCCCTTCAGGGCACACAGGCGGGAGCAGCAGCAGCAGCCACTGCCTCCTCACCGACTCCCAGAGACCCCCACCGCCAGCCCCCTGTCCTAGAGAAGGACACCGATGCCCCGGTCCTCAAGGAACCCCGGGAACTCGTGTGACCAACCTGAAAATGTGGCCTACGTCCCCAGGGAGGCCAGGCCCAGGAGGTGAGACGAGCAGCCGCTCCCTCTGCACAGCCCTTATAAAACACCCCCCCCCCCCCCCCCCCCCCCCCTNCCCCCCCCCCCCCGCAGCCCTTTCTTGGAAGCCAGCCAGCATTAGCAGCTGCGCCTGCAGACGCAGCACCTGAAGTCAGAGAGGCTGGACAGTGGCTCTCAGCCAGGGAGTGGAGGAGCAGTCGTCCATTCAGCACGTGTTCGTTGAGCACCTGCTGTGTGCCAGGCGCTGGGCAGAGTGCTGGGACGATGGTGTTGCACCAGATGGCCGTGCTCCCTGCTCCCGTGAAGCTCACGTGAGGGAGACAGATAGTAAACGAGAAAGCACGCCTCTCTGCCATCTTTATCTGTAAGAGGCCTCTGCTTGCAGGTGGTAGAAGTTCCAACTCAAAGCAGTGCCCACCTCTGGGCCCCAGAACAGCTGTCTATCCCTAGAGGAGGGTATACAGAACAATCATACTGGGGTAAGGAGAATGCTATTAGAACTTCAGTATGTATTTTCTTTAGCTTATCCTTTTTATAATTTATATTCCTCAGGAAGGTGTAAATAAAGCCTATACATTTGAAAGGGTAAATAATATATTAGTCCACTTGGAGATAGATATATATATATATATATATATATAT
>SJYQ01004188.1:359650-387270 GCA_006410935.1 Redunca redunca
ACACATATATATAAAATGTTGGGAGTATAAAATTTAGAGACCATTGACATGGACATGATATGAAAGTCACTCAGTCGTGTCTGACTCTTTGCGACCCCATAGGATTCTCCAGGCCAAAATACTGGAGTGGGCAGCCTTCCCCTTCTCCAGGCAATCTTCCCAACCCAGGGGTCAAGCCAAGGTCTCCCACATTGCAGGTGGATTCTTTACCAGCTGAGCCACAAGAGAAGCCCAAGAATACTGGGGTGGGTAGCCTACCCCTTCTCTAGTGGATCTTCCCGACCCAGGGATCAAACCAGGGTCTCCTGTATTGCAGGCAGATTCTTTACCAAGTGAGCTATTAGAGACCGTTACCTTAGAAATAAAGAAAAATGTACATGGCAGGGAATATAGCCAATATTTTATAATAACTATAAATGGAATATACATTTAAAGATATTAATCATTATATCATATACCTGTAACAGAAAATATTGTACAACTATACTTCAATTAAAAAAATTTTTTAATTAAAGAAAATTTATCTCACATGCCAAAAGATCCCAAGGTATGGACGGCTCCAGAGAATGTTAACTCTGAGGTTCTGCAGTGCCAGCCACGCCTCCGGTTCCTGCCACCTCTTTTGCTCTCCCTTTTGGCCTCCTCTCGTGGTCACAAGGTGGCTACCACCATCCCGGGGGTTACACAGAAGCATGGC
The DNA here is from genome assembly GCA_006410935.1 of Redunca redunca. NCBI lineage: Eukaryota > Metazoa > Chordata > Mammalia > Artiodactyla > Bovidae > Redunca > Redunca redunca. Next base: position 360,348 of record SJYQ01004188.1, read on the forward strand.
CATATGCGAACAGAGAGGAGGGTGTTACCTCTTGCGGGTCTCAGTTTAGCAATGAGAAAACCTTCTCCCCAAGTCCCAGACCCCTTTATCTACCCTACAGGTCACCCCTGCAGACTTTCCCATCCTTGAGCCAACAGCAAGGGGACTGAGACAGCAACAATCAGAAACCAATCAGATCCATCTAAATCATTCGGGGGAGAAGGAGACAAGGAACCAAAATCAGTCTTCTGCCAGTAAGAGGAAGGAGTGGCTTTTGGATGACAACCACCCGTGACTGCCACAGCAAACTGGGTCCTTTCCTCTGAAGGGGCCTGCACTGAGGGTCAGCCACACCTCGGTCTATCCCTGATCCTCAGCCTCGTGGTCTTGAGCAAACTTTTCAGCAATTCAGTTTCTTCATCTGGAACATGGGAACGCCATGCTCCTTGTGAACTGTAAAATACAATTGTGAATCTTGTCGTTGCCAGGATTATCCAACGAGGCCGGAACATCTGCAGGATGACAGAGGCGCCTTTGTCAAACGCAAGTGAGGAGGGAGGGCAGAGGGGAGCCCTGGGGTCTTTGTGGGCAGTGAGGGGATGCAGCTCAGAGATGTCAAGTGGGCAACCCAGGGTCCCCCAGCAAGGGGCAGGGCAGGGGGTAGGGATGCTCCTGCGGTGTCTGCAGGCACCTTGTCCCAGAGGCTGGCAGTGACATGACAGCCCTGTGCTCTCTGCAGGTGACGCCTTCCTGTTGCCTGTCCGCATCAATGCCCCAGGCCTGACCCAGTGCATGCTGGAATGTATGTGTACGTATACACTGAAGACCTGCCTTGGCCATCAGCGTAGGCCTGGGAAGAGGCCCAGCCTCAAGCTGGGCTGCAGGTGGAGCTCTGGAGGTCTTCCCTTCAGAGGTGTCAGGGGTGTCATTCCATTGAGGAATGATGGTTGGAAAGAGGGACTGGGAGGGAGATCTGCTGTTTGGAGGAGCAGCTAACTGCTAGCCCTCCCCCATTCTGCCACTAGCCTGGCCCCTGAACTCATGTGAATGGTTCCATGCAACTCACCCTCACTTTGAGGACATGGTTCTGACCACACCCTAAAGATCAGTCTTCTGTATTCCTCCAGCCACACCTCTGCTATTCATCCACTCAGTTATTTATCCAACCATCTGTCTGTTATCCATCTGTTGGAATATCCATACACCCCATTAGTTCATCCATCCATCTAAGCCCTTCACTGAGTCATCCATCAATACACTCATACTTTAGTTACCATTCACATCCATTCAGTCATCAACCCATCCACCCTTCCAGCCCCCCTCTCATTCTCCCATCCTCTCATCTATCTTCCTAATCACCTCTTTTCCAAGCCATTCTCTTAACCATTCTTCCATGTATCCATGCCTCCTCCCACCTACGCACCCATTCTGAGCCCATACTTTTTGCCTAGCTTCATGCACCACAATAGTAGGCACTCAGGAATGAAGCAGACAAGAGCTCTTCTACTGAGAAGCTTTCGGTGTCTGGGAATAGACATTGGCAGGGACATCTCAAACTTTCCTTGCTCCTGAGTCACTTTTAAGTATTTAGTACCTGCCAGTCACTAGTGGGTTTGTAGTTCTAGTACTCAGTCCAAGCTGATGCTTACCTTTAAGTAGCTCAAAGAATTGTCCTGGGCTCAACTAGCAAATTGAGAGGGTCTCCCAGCAACAGGGTCTCATCCCTGTGAGTTGTCATAGGATAAGAGGAGGATGCAGCTGCTCACTGCTCTCCTGTCTCCTCCACAGCCTGGATCACCTGCCTGGCCTGCTTCCTGAGGACTCGGGCTCACCAGGTTCTGTTCAACACTTGCAGGTGAGCTGGGGCATGAAGCGGGAGGGTTATGGGGACTGGAACTCTGTGCTGGTGATCATGGCAACTCCATCACTGGCTTAGACCTCTCCTCAGATAAGCTATATCATATCTGGCTTTTATCAGATGCCCCACCCCAGAATCCACTGTGGCTCCCTATCACTCCAGCACCTCAGGCTATAGCCCTCTGGAATCTTGCCTCACCCTTCCTTTGCTAGCTCCCCTTTTTCTGCTTTCTGCAATAGAGCCATTGGGCCAGCAGGGCTAGGATTCTCACTCCCTGGACCCACTATACCTCTTCCCACTTGCAGAGGTTTGCACAGGCTGTTCTTCCTGCCTGAAATGTCTGCTCCATTCTTTCCCTTTTCATTTCCTGCCCATGCAAAATGCCTCTGAATTCCTGCAGAGCTTCCACCCCATTCGTGCATTTAAAGTTTACATTCTAAGCATTTCTTATTTATTTCTGGCTGCGCTGTGTCTTTGCTCTGTGTGCAGGCTTTCTGTAATTGTGGCGAGCTACTCTCCAGCTGGGATTCATAAGCTTCTCGTTGCACGGGCTTCTTTTGTTGCAGAGCTTGGGTTTTAGGGCTCACAGGTTTCAGTAGTTGTGGTGCAAGGCTTAGTTGCCCCACGGCATGTGGAATCTTCCTGGACCAGGGATCAAACCTGTGTCCCTCGCATTGGGAGGTGGATTCTTAGCCACTGGACCACAAGGGAAGTCTGAAACATCTCTATAATGCCTTCTCTGGGCCCAGCCTTGGCTCCACCACACATGAGCTCCCATGTGTGGAGAAGACAGACACCAAACTGTGGAATATTCTCAATGAGATGGGAATACCAGGCCACATTCCCTGCCTCCTGAGAAACCTGTATGCAGGACAAAAAGCAACAGTTAGAACTAGACATGGAACAACAGGTTCAAAATTGGGAAAGGAATACATCAAGTCTGTATATTGTCACCCTGCTTATTTAACTTCTATGCAGTGTACATCATGTGAAATGCTGGGCTGGATGAATCACAAGCTGAAATCAAGATTGCTAGGAGAAATATCAACAATCTCAGATGTGTAGATGATACCACTTTAATGGCAGAAAATGAAGAGGAACTAAAGAGACTCTTAATGAAGGTGAAAGATGGGAGTGAAAAAGCTGGCTTTCAAACTCAACATTCAAAAACTGAAGATCATGGCATCTGGTCCTATCACTTCATGGCAAATAGATGGGGAAACAGTGGAAACAGTGAGAGAATTCATTTTCTTGGTCTCCAAAATCAGTGCCAATGGTGACTGCAGCCACGAAATTAAAAGACCCTTGCTCCTTGGAAGAATAGCTATGGCAAACCTAGACAGTATATTAAAAAGCAGAGATGTCACTTTGCCAACAAAGGTCCATCTAGTCAAAGTCACGAATGGATGTGAGAGTTGGACCGTGAAAAAGGCTGCGCATCAAAGAATTGATGCTTTCAGACTGTGGTGCTAGAGAAGACTCTTGAGAGTTCCTTGGACAGCAAGGAAATCATCCCTGAATAGTCATTGGAAGGACTGATGCTGAAGCTGAAACTCCAATACTTTGGCCACCTGATGCAAAGTGCTGACTCATTGGAAAAGACCCTGATGCTGGGAAAGATTGAAGGCAAAAAGAGAAGGGGGTGACAGAGGATGAGATGGTTGGATGGCATCACTGACTCAATGGACATGAGTTGAGCAAACTCAGGGAGGTAGTGAAGGACAGAGAAGCCTGGCATGCTGCAGTTCATGGGGTCACAAAGAGTTAGACACAACTTAGTGACTGTAACAACAGCAACAAAGCTGGGGGTGTTGAGTCTGGAGCTTGTAGGCAGAGGGCACCCTTAAACTAAGCCCTGAAGGATGCATTTACTGGGGGAGAAGCTGGAAAGGGGCAAACAGTATGTAAATGGAGGGAGAGAGTGAGGAGGATGTGGGTGAACACTATGAGTTGATCTCTGATGGCCAGAGATACTGGGCTAAGGGCTTTCTTTCCTCGGAGATGCTGTGGAGCCACAGGACGTGGCCAGCATCTTGGAGAGAGCATCATGGCCCATGTAGGAATGTGCTTCTCGGGGTGCTTTCAGGGCAAGAGCCAGGCTGAGACTGTCCAGCCTGTGCAAAGCCCTACCTCACCTTGACCATCGCTTCTCTGTCTTGCAGATACAAGCTGTTCATCCACAAGCTGATAGAAAAAGCAGGAGTTCTGATCCTCTGTGCTTTTGGTACGTGTCCAGGGCCCTGTCCCATTCCAGGTGGAGGTACCGAACCCTGGGCTCGTGCCCATCCTGGGGAGGGAAAGAGCTGTGGCCTCAACTATGTGACACTGTGTCCAACACTGTCCCTCTGGGAACCCCAGTATCCTCATCTGTCTAATGAGTGTTGCTGTGAGTATAAAATGATGTCCAAGGAAAATGTTTGAAAGCTAAGAAAAACTTTGAAAACTGTAAGGTTCTCCCCAAACTGTATTATATAATATTCTTATTCTTCCTATTCTTCTTTTCCCTCTCCCTCCCTCCCTCTTTCTCCCTCTCTCTTTCTCTCTCAGTTTTTGTGGCTTCCTTCCAGCCAACACCACCACCTCTCACATTACAGCTTTGCTTTCTCAAGCAAAGAAATCTCCTCCTTCTACTTAAACCCACCACCAGGTAGGGGCTGAGGGAGAGGGAAGGAAGAGAATTTCCTAGGAAATTAGAAATTCCTGGACAACATAATCCAACAGATAAGACTTTTTAAAATAATAGCTTTATTAAGGTGTACTTCACACACCATAAATCACGCCATTTTAAGTGTATAATTCAGCAGTTTTTAATGCATTCACAAAGTAGTACATCCATCACTACTATCAAATTCCAGTATTTTCACTGCCAGAGAAAGAAAGTTCCCAGTCCCTGGCAGTCATTCTCCATATCCCCTTTCCTTACACCTAGGCAACCATTAATCTATTTTCTGACTTTATGGGTTTGCCTGATGTAGACATTTCATATAAACAGAATCATGCAATATGTTGCCTTTCGTTTCCTTTCACTCACAGTGTTTTCAAGGTTCATCCATATTGTAGTATTCACAAGCATTTCATTACTTTTTGTGGCTGAAAATCCATTGTGTAGATAAGCCATATTTTGTTTACCCTTTATCAGTTGATGGATATTAGAGTTATTTCTACTTTGGGGCTATTACTGAAAATGCTGCTGTGAGCATTCCTGTAGTATTTTCGTGTGGACACGTGTTTTCAGTTTTATTGGATATATATTGTACCTAGGCATAGAATTGATGGGTCATTTGATTACTCTATGAATAACTATCTGAGGAATTGCCAAACTTCTCTTCCAAATGGCCGCACCATTTTGCATTCCCACTGGCAACGCATGGAGATTCCAATCATTGCTGTCTGTCTTTTTTATTAGGCAGCCTAGGGCATGTAAGGAGAAGGCAATGGCAACCCACTCCAGTACTCTCACCTGGAAAATCCCATGGACGGAGGAGCCTGGTGGGCTGCAGTCCATGGGGTTGCAAAGACTCAGACACAACTGAGCGACTTCACTTTTCACTTTCATGCATTGAAGAAGGAAACAGCAACCCACTCCAGTGTTCTTGCCTGGAGAATCCCAGGGACGGAGGGGCCTGGTAGGCGGCCATCTATGGGGTCGCACAGAGTCAGACACTAGTGAAGTGACTTAGCAGCAGCAGCAGCAGCAGAGCATGCAAAGTGACATCTCGTGGCAATTTTTATTTCGTTTCCCTAATGACTAATGATGTTAAGTATCTTTTTTTGTGCTTATTGGCCATTTGGATATCATCTTTGGAGAAAGGTTTATTCAGATTTTTGCCCATTTTTGAATTGGATTATTTGACTTTTTATTCAGTTCAGTTCAGTTCAGTTAAGTCACTCAGTCATGTCCGACTCTTTGAGACCCCATGAATCGCAGCACGCCAGGCCTCCCTGTCCATCACCAAGTCCTGGAGTTCACTCAGACTCACATCCATCGAGTCAGTGATGCCATCCAGCCATCTCATCCTCTGTCGTCCCCTTCTCCTCCTGCCCCCAATCCCTCCCAGCATCAGAGTCTTTTCCAATGAGTCAACTCTTTGCATGAGGTGGCCAAAGTACTGGTGTTTCAGCTTCAGCATCATTCCTTCCAAAGAAATCCCAGGGCTGATCTCCTTCAGAATGGATTTTTTATTACTGAGTTCTAAAAATCCCTTATATAGTTAGAATACAAAAGTCCCTTATTAGATATGTGATTTGCAAATGTTTTCTCTTATTCTGTGGGTTATCCTTCTTGAATGGAATCTTTTGATTAAGGCCAATTGTATGTTTTGATTAAGTCTGATTTATCTCATTTCTTTTGTGATATGTGCTTTTGGTGCCATAGCTAAGAAACTATTGCCTCACCCAAAGTGATGAGGATTTACTCCCGCGTTTTATTCTAAAATTTTATAATATTAGCCTTTTTACATTTAGGTCTATGGTTCATTTTTTTTAGTTAATTTTTGTATATAGTGTGAGGTAAGGGACCAACTTTATTTTTTGAATGTAGGTATACAGTTGTTCCAGCACCATTTACTGAAAAGACTATTCTTTCCTCCATTGCATTGTCTGGCACCTTTATTGAAAATCAACTGACCATAAATATGAGGATGTATTTCTGTACTTCCAGTTCTACTCCATTGACCTACATGTCTTTATGTTTGCTAGTATCCTTGGATTGGTTGCTTTATAGTAAGTTTTGGAATCTAGAAGTGCAAGTCTTCCGACTTTGCTTTTTTTTTTAAGATTGTTTTGGCTATTACGGATCCCTTACATTACAATATGGATTTTAGGATCGACTTTTTCATTTCTTCTGAAGCGAGCGTTGGAATTTCGATGTAGACTGCATTGATCCGCATGTGCATCTGGGGAGTGCTGTCGCCTGGCCAGAGTTAAGCTCCCAGTCCCTGAGCACTGGGTTGTCTTTCCATTACTGTTGGGTAACTTTGTACCTCTAACAAAGTCACTCAGGCATGTCCAACTCTTCGAGACCCCGAGGACTGTAGCCTACCAGGCTTCTCTGTCCATGGGATTTTCCAGGCAAGCGTACTGGAATGGGTTGCCATTGCCTTCTCCATACCTCTTTATAGTTTGGCAATTCTTTTGTTAAACTTATCCCTAAGTATTTTACTATTTGAGATTCTGTTACAAATGGGATTTTCTTAACTACAGTTTACTCATATTATTCATTGCCAGTGTTTAGAAATACCATATCCTCAAGGGACTGGCTCCAGGAGCCCTTATATATACCAAGGTCTGAAGATGCTCAAATCCCTTATATAAAATCATGTAGTACAATGAATACAATCAGCTCTCTTACATGCAGGTTTTGCATCTGCAGGTTTGACCAACTGAGGGTGGAAATTTCAATCAGCAGTTGGTTGAATCTTCGAATGTAAAACCCTCCAGCATGGAGAGCCAACTGTTTATCTACTGAAAAATATCTGCGTATAAGTGGACTCCACAGTTCAAGCCCTTGTTGTCAAAGATCAGTTGCACAACTTTTTTTCGTGTACTGATCTTGTATCCTGCAACCTTGCTGAACTCATGTGTTACTGCTAACACTGGGCAAGACACCCAGTCTTGGATACTTTAAGATTTCTATATGCAAAATCATGTCATCTGCCTTTTATTTCTTTTTCTTAACTAATTGACCCGGCTCAAATCCCCAGAATAATGTTAAATAGAAAAAGTAAGAGCAGGGAATTATTTGGTGGTCCAGTGGTTAAGACTCGGTGCTTTTGCTGCCAGGGCCTGGGTTCAATCCCTGGTCAGGGAACTAAGATCCTGCAAGCTTCATAGGATCAAAAAAAAAAGGAAAGAAATTTTAAGAACAGACACCTTGTCTTACTCCTGACCTTAGGAAGAAAACCTCCAGTATTTCACCATTCAGCATGATGTTAGCTGTGGCTCATAAACAACTCCTATCAGATTGAGGAAGTTCCATTCTTTTCTTTGAAGTTCCATTCTATTCTATTTTAAAACAACAAATAGATTTTAAAGGTATTTAATAATGACTTGAATAATGAGATTTTAGACCCACACACCTATGGACACCTTATCTTTGATAAAGGAGGCAAAAATATACAATGGAGTAAAGACAATCTCTTTAACAAGTGGTGCTGGGAAAATTGGTCAACAACTTGTAAAAGAATGAAACTAGATCACTTTCTAACACCACACACAAAAGTAAACTCAAAATGGGTTAAAGATCTAAATGTAAGACCAGAAACTATAAAACTCCTAGGGGAGAACATAGGCAAAACACTCTCTGACATACATCACAGCAGGATCCTCTATGATCCACCCCCCAGAATTCTGGAAATTAAAGCAAAAATAAACAAATGGGATCTAATCAAAATTAAAAGCTTCTGCACAACAAAGGAAAATATAAGCAAAGTGAAAAGACAGCCTTCTGAATGGGAGAAAATAATAGCAAATGAAGCAACTGACAAACAACTAATCTCAAAAATATACAAGCAACTTATGCAGCTCAATTCCAGAAAAATAAATGACCCAATCAAAAAATGGGCCAAAGACCTAAATAGACATTTCTCCAAAGAAGACATACGGATGGCTAACAAACACATGAAAAGATGCTCAACATCACTCATTATCAGAGAAATGCAAATCAAAACCACAATGAGGTACCACTTCACACCAGTCAGAATGGCTGCGATCCAGAAGTCTGCAAGCAATAAATGCTGGAGAGGGTGTGGAGAAAAGGGAACCCTTTTACATTGTTGGTGGGAATGCAAACTAGTACAGCCACTATGGAGAACAGTGTGGAGATTCCTTAAAAAATTGCAAATAGAATTGCCTTATGACCCAGCAATCCCACTGCTGGGCATACACACCGAGGAAACCAGAATAGAAAGAGACACATGTACCCCAATGTTCATCGCAGCACTGTTTATAATAGCCAGAACATGGAAACAACCTAGATGTCCATCAGCAGATGAATGGATAAGAAAGCTGTGGTACATATACACAATGGAGTATTACTCAGCCATTAAAAAGAATACATTTGAATCAGTTCTAAGGAGATGGATGGAACTGGAACCGATTATACAGAGTGAAGTAAGCCAGAAAGAAAAACACCAATACAGTATACTAACGCATATATATGGAATTTAGAAAGATGGGGATGATGACCCTGTATGCGAGACAACAAAAGAGACTCAGATCTATAGAGCGGACTTTTGGACTCTGGGGGAGAGAGAGAGGGAGAGGGTGGGATGAGATGGGAGAATGGCATTGAAACATGTATATTATCAAGTAAGAAACGAATCGCCAGTCGATATCCGATGCAGGATGCAGGATGCTTGGGACTGGTGCAAGGGGAAGACCCAGAGAGATGGTATGGGGTGGGAGATGGGAAGGGATTCATGTTTGGGAACGCTTGTACACTCGTGGTGAATTCATGTCAATGTTTGGCAAAAGCAATACGGTAATGTAAAGTAAACTAAAGTTAAAATAAAAATTTCAAAAAAAAAAAAAAAGAAATCATAAAATGCAAAGGAGACCATCCCCTTTCCTTCTTTTTGCCAATTATCCCCAGTAGGATTAAGACTGGAGAGGAAAAGGAAACATAGGTTACTTGGTTTATGTGAGCTGATTTGCATATATGATATCATTGGATCATGGAGTGGATTTTACTGTTATTCCCATTTTACAGAGGAGTAAACTGATGTATAGAGGGATTAAGTAACTTCTCCCAAAACTGCACAGTGCTAGGAAGTGGCAAGGCTTGGATCTGAATCTAGAAGTCTTAACTCCAAAGCCTAAGATGTAAGCTCTTAAGCTTTCATCTTAAATGCTCATTCTCGTTCCCCCACCCCTACAGGATTTTGGATGTTTTCTGTGCACTTACCGTCCAAAATGGACATCTGGCAGGTGAGTGAGCACTCTCTTCAGGCCCCACCCTTGACTGGCCTCACCCCAACCAGTCAATGTCACCTTCATAAGTTTCTTTCCCTCCTACCACCTCTGGACCCTACTCAGTTGCTGACTCATTCCAGATACAAACCTCTGCCTTTGTCTTGTTCCCCACCTGGAACCATCTCTCCTGTCAAAATGTGACTTTCAAGGACCAGATGCATAGTTCCTCCTCCAGGATCCTCTCCTGTCACTGATTCCCAGAGGTGACCCATCTTTCCTTTATCAAGGCCCCCACCTAAAATGGGATGGTGTGGGCAAAGAACACATTTCTCTCTCTACTCAAGGTAGTTTGTTCTTTTGTTCAAATGAGATGAGACCTTTACTTTGTGGTTCCTGGAGAAGAAGGAAGAGAAATCAGTGGCCAGAGCTCCCTGTCTGAGGACAGCAGAGTCTCAGAAGGCCTAGAGAGAAGCGATCTGATGAACCTGCCCTTCCCTCTCTTCTTCTCCCATTATGAACTCCATCATACGCTTCCCTCTCCTCCAGAAATGCCTAAGCAGAGGTGGTTACATTCCCCTCTCCTCTTCCACAATCTTCTGTAATCATAATTGCTTCCCCAACTGTATTGAGAGTTCTTGAAGACAGAGTCAGATCTGATTTGCTCCAGCAATGTCCACCTCAATGCCTGGTACAAGGCAAACGTGATCAATTCTGGACATTTAGATGGCCAGATGGGGGTGTGACTGGAGGTGGGATGGAAGGAATGGATGTAAGGATGTGAGAAATGGATAGTGGGATAGATGGATAAATGAATGGAAGAAGGTACAGATGAGAGAGTGGATGGATGGGAGGGCAGATGGGATAAAGGTGAGTAACTGGATGGATGGGTAGATAGATGAATGGATAGCTGAGTGGGACAGTGGATAGATAAGAGGGTAGATGGATGCATGCATGCATGGACTGATGAAAGGGTCAATGGATAAGGTAAGGTGGGTGGATAAGAAAGACGGGATAAATGAAGGAGCAGATGGATGGGAAAGAGGGATGAATAGGATGGTAGATGGGTGGGACGTTTGATTGAAGTGTATGCAGATGAATGAACAAAAAGGAGGGTAAATTGGATTTTGAATGGATGGCAGGTGGAAAAAATAGGAAAGTGGATGAATGGATGGATGTATGATTGTGGGAGGATGGATTGATGACATTCTACTGGGCCCAGATTAGGCCATCTGAAGGAGATCCCTTGCTTTCCTCAATATCCCACCAGGAAGACAGCATAGATAGTCCACTGCAGAGCTTGAGGTAAGAAGAATTTGCTAAATAGTCCTATTGTTACCTAAAAACCAGAGCGATAGCCAAGATCTACTGGCTAAGAATATGGGGTCTGCCAGAACAACTTGGGCTTAAATCCCAGCTCCCATACCTCCTACCTGGCTAAACTTATGCAAGTCACTTCACTTCTCCTTTATGAAATAAAGCATAACACCCAACTTGTTCTTGGTACTTATGGATATTAAAGAAGATGTCGTGAATAGTTCCTGACCCATAGTTAGTGTTCAGCAGATGGTTTTGGTTGTTATTGTTGTTTAGTCATAAATCCCGTCTGGCTCTTTGCAACCTCATGGACTATAACTACCAGGCTCCTCTGTCCATTGGATTTCCCAGGCAGGAACACTGGAGTGAGTTGCCATTTCCTTCTCCAGGGGATCTTCCCAATCCAAGGAAAGAACTCACGTCTCCTCCTTGGCAGCTGGATTCTTTACCACTGAGCCACTGGGAAAGACCCAGCAAATGGTAGCTGAGAATAAATTTTAACCAAGATACACCCATGGCAACATCATTAAATGGAAAAAAAAAAAAAAAACTCAAATATTCAGAAGGAATGAGTTGGGTTTAAGGATAGTCAGATAGTCCAAGCAAGGGCATGAGTAATGCTCATTGCTCTGAATTCTTAGAGATAAGAATTTGGGGGGTGGGTCCCGGGATGGACCCATGAGAGTGGGAAGATGTGAAGCTAGTTCTTTGTGTGCTGACTGGCAGAGGTAGAAGCTGAGGGTACTAGCAGCAGCATCACAAATCAGTCGCTCTCTGTTCTCATTCCTTCCCCATAAGGATGTACCAAGAGAAGGTGCGGCATCATACTGGGGAAATCCAGGACCTCCGGGGTCACTTGAACCAGCTCATTGCCAAGCTCGAAGAGATGGAAGCCATGTCCGATGAGGTGGGTGACTAGCCATTCTGCCCCAAAACACCTGACTTCTCTGTTTGATGTCCAGCTCCTCATATCCCAAGTTTTAGTGGAGCATGCACCCAAATAACTTCCTGGGAAAGAGTAAAATAAGAGGTATATATTAATTTTTTTTTTTAGAACTTGTATGTTTGAAAACATCTTTATTCTACCCTTGCACTTGTTGATAGTTTGGTTGGGTATAGAATTACAGATAGGAAAAATTTCCCCTGAGGATTTTGAAAGAATTCCACTATTGTGTTCTAGTTTATACTGTTGCTTTAGAGAAGTCTAATATCACTGTTATTATTTGTCCTTTGAGTGTGGTCTGTTTCCATCCCTAAGTTTGTAGGATAGTCTTTTTATCTCCGGTGTTCTATATTTAACCTGCTTAGGGATTCTTGAACTTACTGACTCTATGAGTTGATCTTTTTCAGTAGTTTCAGAAAATTATTAGCTATTATTCCTTAAGACCTTCCCTGGTGGCTCATATGGTAAAGCGTCTACCTGCAATGCGAGAGAACTGCATTCAATTCCTGGGTCGGGAAGATCCCCTGGAGAAGGAAATGGCAATCCACTCCAGCACTCTTGCCTGGAAAATCCCATGGACGGAGGAGCCTAATAGGCTACAGTCTATCAGGTTGCAAAGAGTCAGACACGACTGAGCGACTTCAGTTCACTTCACTTCATTCCTTAAAACATTGTTTTTAACCCATTATCTATCACCTCCTCCTAAGACACCAATTATAACTATCCTAATCTCTGGAGTGTTTTCCATATTATTCTTGTATTTTTCCTTGTTTGCTTGTTTTTTCATTCTTATTCCCTATGTGCTTAAGTTTTGATGCTTTCTCTTCATATTTCTTCAGGTTCACTAATAATCCTATAGTCTGCTCTATCCAATCTACTGCTAAACATTTCCATTAAGTTCTTAATTTCATATATTATATTGTCTAGTTCTAGAATATACATTTGATTATTTTTCATAGATTTTAATTCTATGGTGGAATTCTCCAACATTTCATCTATGTTGTCCATCTTTTCCTTTATTTTACTTAACATATTGGTCACAGTTACTTTTAAATCCTTGTCTGCTAAATCTAATAACCTGGATCATCTATGATCTCCTATTGCCTGTTTTTTCTTTGACGTATCAATTTTACGGTTTTGTCTTTTCATATCTGGTAATGTTTTAGTGTTTTCTGGACAATTTTTTACAAAAAAAACTAGATGTTCCAGATAATTATAATTTCAACTAGGTAGAGTTCTCCTTTTTCTTTGTAAGGAAGATGAAGTATACTGATCACTCCTAATGCAAACATGCATTGAACTGGTTCAGACCTAGGTTGTAATTTTTATAGGATTTATTCAAAGGTATTTGGCTTAGCCCTCTAGCCTCTTGCCCATGCAGTTTCAAAAATTGATAAATATCTTGATGGGAAAGACTGAACATATGTTTGAGGCCTCTTGAATTTTCAATTTTTGATTGAGGTATAGTTGATGTACTGCTGCTGCTGCTAAGTCACTTCAGTCATGTCCGACTCTGTGGGACCCCATAGACGGCAGCCCACCAGGCTCCCCCGTCCCTGGGATTCTCCAGGCAAGAACACTGGAGTGTGTTGCCATTTCCTTCTCCAATGCATGAAAGTGCAAAGTGAAAGTGAAGTCACTCAGTCGTGTCTGACTCTTAGCGACCCCATGGACTGCAGCCTTCCAGGCTCCTCCATCCATGGGATTTTCCAGGCAAGAGCACTGGAGTGGGGTGCCATTGCCTTCTTGTTGTATTAATTTCTACTCTACAGGAAAGTGATTCAGTTACACATATATATACTCTTTCCAAACTTTCCCAATATGTTTGTCAGAAAATATTGAATATAGTTTCCTGTGCTATACAGTAGGAACTTACTGTTATCCATTTTATATATAATGGTTTGCATTCACTAATCCCAAACTCCCTCCCCAACTCCCCCACCTGCTCGGCAACCACAAGTCTATTCTTTATGTCTGTGAGTCTGCTTCTGTTTTCTAGATAACTTCATTTGTGTCATACTTTAGATTCAACATATAAATGATATTATATAGTATTTGTCTTTCTGACTTCACTTAGTATGATAATTTCTAGGTCCGTCCATGTTGCTGCAAATGGCATAGTTTCATTCTTTTTATGGCTGAGTAGTATTCCATTGTATATACTTAACACATTTATTTATCCATTTATCTACCAATGGACATTTAGGTTGATTCCATGTCTTGGCTATTAAAAATAGTGCTTCAACGAAAGTTGGAGTGCATGTTTCTTTTTGAATTATAGTTTTGCCAGATATATGCCCAGGGTTGGGATGGCTCCCCACTCCAGTACTCTTGCCTGGAAAATTCCATGGGTGGAGGAGCCTGGTAGGCTGCAGTCCATGGGGTCGCTAAGAGTTGGACACGAATGAGTGACTTCACTTTCACTTTTCACTTTCATGTATTGGAGAAGGAAATGGCAACCCACTTCAGTGTTCTTGCCTGGAGAACCCCAGGGACGGGGGAGCCTGGTGGGCTGCCGTCTATGGGGTCCCACAGAGTCGGACATGACTGAAGTGACTTAGCAGCATGGCAACTCAGTTTTTAGTTTTTTGAGGAACTTTTTTTCCATAAAGGTTGCACCAGTTTACATTCCCATGAATGTGTAAGAAGATCCCCTTTTTCTTTACACCTTCTCCAGCATTTGTTGTTTATAGACTTTTTAATGATGGTCATTCTGACTGGTGTGAGGTGGTACCTCACTGTAGTTTTGATTTGCATTTCTCTAATAATTAGCGATGCTGAGCACAATTTCATGAGTCTGTTGGTCATCTGTATGTCTCTTCTTTGAAGAAATGCCTCTTTAAGCCTTCTGCTCATTTTCTAATTGGGTTGTTTTTTGTTGTTGAGTTGTATGTGCTGTTTGTATATTTTGGAAAGTAAGCCCTTGTTGGTCATATTATTTACAAATATTTTCTCCCAACCTGTAGGTTGTTTTTTCATTTTGTATGTGGTTTCTTTTGATGTACAGAAGCTCATAAATTTGATTAGGTTCTATTTGCTTTGAGGGGATTTTCTTTTGGGTTTTGTGGGGTTTGTTTTTTTTTTTTTTCCTTTTATTTCTATTGCCTTGGGAGACTGATCTAAGAAAATGATTGGTATGATTTATGTCAAAGAATGTTTTGCCTATGTTCTCCCCTAAGAGTTTTATGGTGTCATGTCTTATACTTAAGTCTAAACCATCTTGATTTTATTTTTGTGTGGTGTGAAAGTGTGTTCTAATTTCATTGATTTAGTGAGGCTTCCAGCTTTTCCAAAATCACTTGCTGAAAAGACCTCTTTTCTCTATTGTATATCCTTGCCTCCTTTGCCAAAGATTGACTGTGGGCATATGGATTTATTTCTGGACTTTGAATTTCCAATTTTGGATACAAAATCTCCGACCCCATTGGCAGCCTTCTCTGCCAGGGGCAAGTCTGGATTCTCATTGTAATTGTAATTGGTTTAGTGCCCTCAAGTGAAGAGCAGATGTAGCTACTCAGTACTGACTCAGCATTTCCTCTAGTACAGCAGTTCTCAAAGTGTGGCCCCCATTTCAGCAGCATCAGCATTACCTGGAAAAATGTTAGAAATTCACATTAATGGGCCCCACCCAGACCGACGGAATCACATACGCTAAGGATGGGAACCAACTTTTCTGTGTTTCAACAAGTCCTCCAGTGATTCTGACGTATGATAAGGAGAATCAGTGCGCTAAGTCTTTAATCTCTTGCTTGCTTTGTTTTGGCATCTCCTTCCTCAGAGGGACTTTGTTTATTAAGCGCTGTGAGACTGGGAAATTTTATTCTGCTTTTCAGAAGCTTTCAGAGCAGCCCTTTAGTTTCCTACATAGTCTTGGATTTCAGTTAACATCTAATGAGGGAAGTAAGCCATGGTCAAGGCTCCTTAAGTGTCCGATTCTGTCCCACCTGCTCTATGCAAATGCTAACATCTTGGCTGCTTTCTCTTTTGTCAGTGGCAGCCCCTGCCCCCAGACCCTCAGCCCATGCGCAGAATCATCAAATGCCCCAGAGGCTAAGAATGTCAGCATATTTCAGAGTGGCTGTCCTCTATCCAGAATTTTCGTCCATCTGGTCCTGTTTCTTTCATAGCTCAATGATGGTATTAAAAACATGATTTAGCAAACCATCTGGCTTTTTCTAGTTGTTTTTAGTGGGACCACTGGTTCTCTGTAACTTACTACATCTAACCTAGAAGCTCTACACCATCTTACCTTACATCTAAAATGTCATAATAATGTACCTATGAGGCAGCCACACTTGACTTTCAATGTGGAAATGTGTTCTTTAAGAACATATTTAAGAAATGTTCTTTAAGAAAGACAAATATCATATGATATCACTTATCTGTAGAATTTAAAATATGATACAAATGGACTTATCAATGTTTGCAAAACAGAAACCGACTCACAGACATAGAGAATAAACTTATGGCTACCAAAGAGGAAAAGGAGAGAGGGACAAATTCGGAGTTTGGGATTAACATTACACGCCACTATATACAAATAGGGGGCTTCCCAGGTAGCACAGTGGTTGAGAATGTGACTGCCCATGCAGGAGACTCAAGGGATGTAGGTTCGACCCCTGGCTTGGGAAGATGCCTTGGAGGAGGAAATGGCAACCCACTCCAGTGTCCTTGCCTGAGAAATCTCATGGATAGAGGAGCCTGGCAGGGTACGGTCCAGGGGTTGCAAAGAGTTGGACACAACTGAGCACACAGAAGACATTATATATAAATAGATAAACAATAAGATCCTACTGTGTAGCATCAGTTCAGTTCAGTTCAGTCGCTCAGTCGTGTCCAACTCTTTGCGACCCCATGAATCGCAGCACGCCAGGCCTCCCTGTCCATCACCAACTCCCAGAGTTCACTCAGACTTGCATCCATCGAGTCTGTGATGCCATCCAGCCATCTCATCCTGGGTCATCCCCTTCTCCTCCTGTCCCCAATCCCTCCCAGCATCAGAGTCTTTTCCAATGAGTCAACTCTTTGCATGAGGTGGCCAAAGTACCGGAGCTTCAGCTTCAGCATCATTCCTTCCAAAGAAATCCCAGGGTTGATCTCCTTCAGAATGGACTGGTTGGATCTCCTTGCAGTCCAAGGGACTCTCAAGAGTCTTCTCCAACACCACAGTTCAAAAGCATCAATTCTTCAGCGCTCGGCCTTCTTCACAGTCCAACTCTCACATCCATACATGACTATTGGAAAAACCATAGCCTTGACTAGATGGACGTTAGTCGGCAGAGTAATGTCTCTGCTTTTGAATATGCTATCTAGGTTGTTCATAAGGGAACTATATTCAATATCTTATAATAACCTATAATGGAAAATAATTTGCAATATACATATATACATTTGTATATTTGAATCATTTTGCTGTATACCAGAAACTATAAATCAACTATATTTCAATTGTTAAAAAAAGAGAGAGAGAGAGAAAGTAATGTTCTTTAATTGTAATTAAATTGATTATTTATCCCTGGCCCTGGTTGCTCTATTCTCATTTTTGAAACTCCTATTATGTGGATGTCAAACTCCTAAACTAATCATCTGCATTTTTCTTTTTTTCTTTTCTTCCCACTTTTCTCTCTTTATCTCCTTGTAAAACACTCTCAGCTTTTATCTACCAAAACTTATACTGAATTTTTCATTTCTGCTAACACATTCTGAATTCTTAACAATTTTCTTTGTTCTCTAGGTACTCCTTTTCCTATAATTCTGTTATTTTATGAATACAATATCTTTATCTTTTTATGAGCAATGTCTTTTCTTAGCTTTAGGAGCTCAGTTCTTCTCTCTGAGTCTCAGTTTCCACATCAACAAATAGAGTATAATTATTGCCCTGTAACACTCTATTTACTATGCTAGTTACCCAGTTACCATCCTAAAACTTAGTAGTGGAGAACAACCATTTTATTATGTCCAGAGATTCTGTGAATCAAGAATTCAGACAGGATGCAGTGGAGATGGTTTGTCACTGCTTTGCGATGTCAGGGGCCTCAGCTGGGAAGACATGAAGGCTGGAGGTGATGCAATATCTGAGTCTGGAATCATCTAGAGCAATCTTTATTCACTTGTGTGGAGGTTGATGCTGGCTGTCAGCTGGGAACTGAGGGCTGTTGACTAAAGTGCCCATATGTGGTCCCTTTGTATGGCATGGCCTTCCTTACAACATGGCAACTGGCTTCAGAAAGTGAACATCCCCCCAAAAGCAGATGGTTCACCTTTTAGGACTGAGCCCACAGGTCACACAGCATCACTCCCATCAGTCACAGGCTCTCCCAGATGGATAAGGGAGGGAACTGAAGTCCCATGTGTCCATGAGAAGGGTGTCAAAGTCACGCTGCAGGAAGAGCAAGGAACAGGAGACCTGTCTGCAGTCATTTAAGAAAATACAATCTGCTACTCTGTGAAACTTTATTTTCTTTGGCTCCAAAATCACTGGAAATGGTGACTACAGCCATGAAATTAAAAGACGTTTGCTCCTTGGAAGAAATGTTATGACCAACCTAGACAGCATATTAAAAAGCAGAGACATTACTTTGCCAACAAAGGTCCATCTAGTCAAAGCTATGGTTTTTCCAGTATTCATGTATGAATGTGAGAGTTGGACCATAAAGAAGGCTTAGCACCAAAGAATCAATATTTTCAAATTGTGATGCTGGAGAAGACTCTTGAGAGTCCCCTGGACTACAAGGAAATCCAGCCAGTCAATCCTAAAGGAAATCAGTCCTGGATATTCATTGGAAGGACTGATGCTGAAGCTGAAACTCCAATACTTTGGCCACCTGATGCGAAGAACTGACTTGTTGGAAAAGACCCTGATGCTGGAAAAGATTGAAGGCAGGAGGAGAAGGGGACGGCAGAGGATGAGATGGTTGGATGGCAACACTGACTCGATGGACATGAGTTTGAATAAGCTCCGGGAGTTGGTGATGTACAAGGAAGCCTGCTGTGCTGCAGTCCATGGGGTCACAAAGAGTTGGACACGACTGAGTGACTGAAGTGAACTGAACTCTGTGAAGGCACAGGAACCAAGATCAAATTACCAGCGTTCATTAGGTCATAGAGAAAGCAAGGGAATTCCAGAAAAATATCTATTTCTGCTTCATTGACTATGCTAAAGCCTTTAACTATGTGGATCACAAACTGTGGAAAATTACTAAAGAGATGGGAATACCAGACCACCTTACTTGTTTCCCGAGAAACCTCTACAGAGATCAAGAAGCAACAGTTAGAACTGGACATGGAACAACTGACTGGCTAAAAATTGGGAAAGGAGTATGTCAAGGCTGTATATTGTCACCCTGCTTATTTAACTTATATGCAGAGTACATCATGTGCAATGCCAGGCTAGATGAATTCCAAGCTGGATCAAGATTGCCGGCAGAAATAGCAGCAGCCTCAGAAATGCAGATGATACTACTGTAATGGCAGAAAGTGAAGACAAACTAAAGAGAATTTGAAGAGGGTGAAAGAGAAGAGTGAAAAAACTGGCTTGAAACTCAGCATTCAAAAAACTCAGATCACAGCATCTGGTCCCACCTTATGGGAAATAGAAAGGGGAAAAGTGGAAGCAGGGACAGCTTTTGTTTTCTTGGGCTCCAAAATCACTGCAAGCAGTGACTGCAACTTGCTCCTTGGCAGGAAAGCTGTGACAAACCTGAAAATGAAAGTGTAAGTGTTAGTTGCTCAGTTGTGTCCTAATCTTTGTGACCCCATGGACAATAGCCCGCCAGGCTCCTCTGTCCATGGGGATTTTCCAGGCAAGAATACTGGAGTGGGTTGCCAAGCCCCTCTCCAGGGAATGTTTCCAACCCAGGGATCAAACCCATCTCCCGCATTGCAGGCAGATCCTTTACCATCTGAGCCACCAGGAAAGGCCATGACAAAACGGGACAACATATTAAAAAGCAGAGTCATCACTTTGCTGACAGAGGTCCATCTAGTCAAAGCTATGGTTTTTCCAGCAGTCGTGCACGGATATGAGAGTTGGACCATAAAGAAAGATAAGCGCTGAAGAACTGATGCTTTCGAATTGTGGTATTGGAGAACTCTTGAGAGTCCCTTGGACTGCAAGGAGATCCAACCAGTCAATCCTAAAGGAAATCAAACCTGAATATTCATTGGAAGGATTGATGCTGAAGCTGAAACTCCAATACTTTGGCCACCTGATGCAAAGAGCCAACTCATGGAAAAGACCCTGGTGCTGGGAAAGATTGAAAGCAAAAGGAGAAAGGGGGTAGCAGAGGACCAGATGGTTAGGTAGCAATGTCGCATCAATGGACAAGAATTTGAGCAAACTCCAGGAGATAGTGAAGGACAGAGGAGCCTGGCATGCTGCAGTTCATGTGGTTACAAAGAGTCAGATACAGCTTAGGGACTGAGCAACAGTCTTGTGAAAAATCTAATCAAATAATGGCCAGTGATGTATTGAGTGCCAACTGTGCTCAATGCTTTGCGATCTTTATCTGGCAATGTAGAGGTTAAGAATCTGAACTCTGGAACCAGAGTTTCCGGGTTTGCCTCTCACTAGCTGTGACCTTGGACAAGTTACCTTTTTGTGCCTCAGTATTCTCCTCTTTAAAATGGGGGCAATAATAGTACATACCTCGTAGTGTTGCTGAGAGGGTATAGATATGAACATACTGAAGACAATCCTGACATATAGTCGCAGCTTTATGAGGCTTAGCTCTAATCCTCACAAGAGTAGGAGGTGGATGTGATTATTGTTCCAGCTTCTCTGGTGGCTCACACAGTAAAGAATCTGCCTGCAAAGCAGGAGACTAGGGTTCCATCCCTGGGTCAGAAAGATCCCCTGGAAGAGGGAATGGCAACTCACTCCACTATTCTTGCCTGGAAAATCCCAAGGACAGAGGGACCTGGCTGGGCTATATGGGGGCACAAAGAGTCAGACAGGACTGAGTGACTAACATGTTCACTTCATAGACAAGAAAACCAAGACTCGGGGCAGGGGGGCACGTGGCGGCAGTAACTAGCCTAGGGACGGTTAGCAGGAAGGGTCTGTCTGACTCCAGGCCCCCTACCCTGGACCTGACTGGGACTCCTGGTCCTGCATGTATGACAGTGCAGAGGGTATGAAAGCACCGAGGAAACCCCATGGATGGGACGGGGGCGGCTCGGTACCTCCTCACAGCACAGCATGTGACAGCCTTGTGTGTGGACCAGGCAGGGGCCAGCAGGCAGGGACGAAAAGGTCTCCTGAGGCCACTCGCCACCTGGTGTGGACACAACTGCGGACTGTGATCTGTAAGAACACACCAGTGCACAGCTTGGGTTTTCTGCCTTCGCAGCAAAAAATGACCCAGAAAATAATAAAGATGATCCAAGGAGATTACATTGAGAAGCCGGACTTTGCCCTGAAGTCGATAGGTAAGTGACTCCCCGCCACCTTGCCTCACCAACCAGCCCAGCCCAAGTGTCCTGAGAAACTCTTCAGAGGGTGGATTTCACCTCTGGCCGGGGGCATATCCTGCTAACCTCAGCCACTCGGCTGGGGTTCTTGTTACAGCTTTCCATTTTCTCCCACAGAGGCTGAGGTGGGAAGGGAAGGCCCTCACCCACCCATCCCCCTCCAAATGTAGGGGTCCCCGTCTGTGCAGGGAGACTGGCCACAGGCCTAGGTACAGTTAGGAATCGTGCCTTTGAGAAATTGAGCAGTGGCTGCAGTAGAGGGGCAGGGAGGAGCACGCTGGGTTGAGGTCTGGTAAGGAGGGTAAAGTGTTTTTGTATCAAACCACAGGAACTGATATGAAAGGTGCCCCCCTGTGAGGGGCTGCGTGGGAGGGGGTGAGGTGGGCAGGCGGGCTGCGCGGGCTGCCCAGTGTAGACAGCACCAGCTCCCCCAGCACCCCTAGGCCTAAGAAGATGCAGTGTCAGAGGGCTTCGGTCTAAGCTCTCAGACCTGGAGTCTCTTCCTCTGAGAAATGGCTATAATAAGGGCCACGGTGATGCTAACTCGGTTATAATAACTAGGCTGACATAAGTGAGCGAGCGCCTGCATTGCACCAGGCACTGCTGGAAAAAGTTTAACCGTATTAACTCCTTTCAACCTCACAACAACCCCATGAAGTGGATGCTCTCATTACTACTATTATTACTACTTTTGTTACTCCCATATCCCAGAGGACAGCGCTGAGGTCCCGAGAGGACCAGTGACTCTTCTGAAGTGTTCCCCTGGCACCTAGTGAGACTCCCTCCACCAGGCAGATGCCAGGGCTGCTCAGCTGAGACCCTTCCCCCTCCCCCTATTGCCCCCTGCCCCCAACCCCTCCGCTGCCGTCACCTCCCACACAGGGGCCTCCATCGACTTTGAGCAGACGTCGGCCACATACAACCACGACAAGGCCTGCTCCTACTGGAACTGGATCCGGCTGTGGAACTATGCACAGCCCCCGGACGTGATCCTCGAGGCAGGAGGAATGGCAGGACAGGGGGAGAGTGGCAGGGGTGTGGCCAGGGGCCTGCGGGCAGGAGCTTGAAGGCAGAGGTTGAGAGTGCAGAGGGCGGGGGCCTGGGGCAGAGTAGGAACAAGAGAGAGGGAGGAGCCAAGGCTGAAAAAAATTGATGGGGTGGGGGTGGTAGTCTGGGGAGAAGTTGGGGTGCTGGGCAGGAGCAGGGGACAGGCCCAGGGGCAGGGACAGCGTGCTTTGGCACTGGAAGAGGCCCCTCCCCCAAGCCTCAAGTCTTGCAGGTCACCCTCACTGTCCTGGGCTGAGGGGAGGGGTCATCCTTCTGCCTGCTGTCAGGGAGGCTTCCTGGCGTTGGTGGTACCCAAGCCAAGATTTGTAGACAGGAAGGACTGGGCTTGTCCAGGAAGGCCAAGAAGGTCTAGGGAAGCCAGGCTGGGATAAGGAATCTGTTCTTTAATCACCCACCTTCACTGCATCTGCTGCTTCCAGCCCAGCGTGACACCTGGCAACTGCTGGGCCTTCTCGGGTGACCGCGGCCAGGTGACCATCCGACTGGCCCAGAAGGTCTACCTGTCCAACCTGACCCTGCAGCACATCCCAAAGACCATCTCACTGTCGGGCAGCCTGGACACCGCCCCCAAGGACTTCGTCATCTACGTGAGCACGCCCCAGCTGGCAGCAATGCTTAGCTGAGGGGACAGTTCGTAATGGCAGCTCTCGCGGCACTGTGATAAACCATACAATCTACAAAGCCTAGAGGGACTGGATGTTAAGGCTGGGGATAGTCAGGGTCAGAGTCAGATCACAGCCTCCTGGGATTAGGGGGTAAACAGCACTCTATTACAACCCAAGTTTTTCAGAGCCAGTTGAGTCTTCAAAGATAATTGAGCCCCCATTTTACTGAAAAGGAAACCGGTTCAGAGAAAGGGCAGGGATACATCAAACCCTAGAGTCAACGGCAGTGTTAGAAGTGGACCCTTAACCTTCTGGCTTCCAGTCCAGTGCTCTCTCCTATCCTTTACCTGTGCTGCAATGGAACAGTGCCCAAAGAGGCAGACAGCTCCCCATCCTGGGAGGCGTGCAAGTCTCGACTGGAGAAGGCAGCGCCTTCTGGAGTTCCTGCCTGTACCTGATGCTTTACTCTCGGTTCTGATTCTCCAGGGCATGGAAGCCTCCCCCAAGGAGGAGGTGTTCCTGGGGGCATTTCAGTTTCAGCCAGAAAATATCATTCAGATGTTCCAGCTCCAGGTACCCGAGAAGCCCTGCCCACGCTGGGCACCTACTGAACACACACTGTGTGCAGGCCTTTACAGGGGACCCCATTCATGCCCATCAGCCCGAGGTGGTGCACAGTTGACACTAACTGACGTGACAGATGAGGAAACTGAGGCCCAGAGTGATGGAGCCACTGTCCAGGGCCCAGAGTGGAACCCTGAGGAGACTCATCTACCTCCATCTCCCTGGCCCACCGAGGAGCTGTGGTTCCTCCAGGGACAGCAAGTGTTGAGCTGGAGGGCCCGGCAGGCCAGGGTCACTGGCTTTGAATTTAATGTCTCCATACTGGGAGACCCCGTGATCAACACCTGGTCCAGCTACAGGTGGGGAAGCTGAGGCCTGGAGGGGAGGGAGTTGGAGACAGAAGCATGACCAGAAGCTGGCTGCTGGAATGGCCCTGAGACCCGAGAAAACGTCCAGGCTTGGAAATCAGACCAACCCTGGCCCACATCCCGACCCAGCCACAAATCCTATGTGATCACAGACCATCTCTTCCTCTCTGGGCCTCAGTTTCTCCCGGTGTAATTTCCTGGGAGGTTGAGACCATCCAGTGATATCTCACAGGCCACTGGGCTCCATCCCCTCTGGGCTATGGGAAGGAAGGAGAGGGGGCCGCATTTACATAGCACCTACTGTATGCCCAGAGCTGGTAAGCCATCTGGCCCCAAGATCTCACTTCAGTGCTCACGGCAACCCTGGGAAGCAGACATTACCCCTCTTCTTCTTATAGACCGGAAACTGAAGCCCAGAGAGGGTGTAGTTTGCCCAGGGTGCCAGAGCATGCATGTGCCAGGGCCCAAGGCTGGGATGCGTTCCGCATCACCGTCGAGCTATCTTCTGGCCTCAGCCCCTTGCATCCCAGCCCCTGAGTGACTTGCCATGTGGTTTTTGGGACATTCCCCTCTCTGAGCCTCAGTTTCCCCACCTAAGGAATTGGAGGGTTTCCTTCCACTCCCAAACATTCCTCTGGACAGGCCAGATCAGGGGCTATGAGTGAGATGCCCCTGTCTGTGGCTCTCCTTCAGAACCAGCCTCCCAGGACGTTTGGGGCCGTCAAGATGAAGATATCCAGCAACTGGGGGAACCCCCGCTTCACCTGCCTGTACCGAGTACGTGTGCATGGCTCTGTGACTCTACCCAGAGAGCAGCCAAACTAGAGCCCCCACCCCAAGAGAGATTAAAGTTTATTCTTCACACCCAATTCCAAGTGTCTTTTGGCCCCCAGAAGTGAGAGTGGCCTAGGACTTGATGTCTGAAATTCAGTGTACCAATTATCAATCCTGTCCTGGGTACCCAGGCACCCTCACAACAGCCTCATGAAGCCCATTTCACAGATGGGGACAATGAAGTCTCCAAGCAAAAGAACTGACTTGCCAGAAGGCACAGTTAGCAAATGGCAGCACCAGGATTCAACTCCAAGCTGTCTGACACCCGTATGTGACTCATCTTCTGGTTTCAAGTCAAGCTCTGCCACCGACCTGAGTGTGACCCTGGGCAAGACCCAGCCCTTTCAGTTTCCCCATCTGTACAATAGAGACAGGATCGTGGCTGTTGTATCAGATGAGATGGGAGATGATAAATCCTTCCTGTGACCATCACAGAGTGTTTCAACATCACACAGATGATTCAGTGTGACATTAGACAAAACGCACATCCTTTCTGGACCTCTGTTTTTCCAGGTGTGAACATTTCTAGTCCATTGTGTGCACTGAAAGACAATATCAACAAAGTAAAAAAGACAACCCACAGGATGGGAGAAAGTATTTGCAAATCATATATCTGATTGCTGTTGCTGTTGTTAAGTCGCTTCAGTCGTGTCTGACTCTGTGCAACCCCAGAGACAGCCGCCTGATTAATATTCAGAATATATGGAGAACTCCTAAAATTCAACCACACACACACAAAAAAACTCAATTCAAAAATGGTCAAAATGTTTGAACAGATATTTCTCTGAAAAAGATATACGAATGGTGAACAAGTACATTGACAACTCATTCAACATCACTCATCATTAGGGAAATGCAAATCAAAACTACAATGAGGGATTTCCTCCATGGTCCAGTGGTTAAGGATCCATCTGCCAACGCAGGGGACATGGGTTCAATCCTTGGTCAGGGTACTAAGGTCCCACATACCGTAGGGCAACTAAGCCCACATTCCTCAACATACAGAGCCCACACACTCTGGAGCCCTCATGCCACAACTAGAGAAAAGCCTGAGCACCATAAGGGAAGATCCCGTGTGCCATAACCAAGACCCAGTGCAGCCAAAAATAAATACTTTTTTTAAGACTTTTTAAAAACCTATAATGAGATATACTACTTCACACCCATTAGTTCAGTTCAGTTCAGTCGCTCAGTCGTGTCCGACTCTTTGCGACCCCATGAATCGCAGCACGCCAGGCCTCCCTCACCAACTTCTGGAGTTCACTCAAACTCAAGTCCGTCGAGTCTGGGATGCCATCCAGCCATCTCATCCTCTGTCGTCCACTTCTCCTCCTGCCCACAATCCCTCCCAACATCAAAGTCTTTTCCAGTGAGTCAACTCTTCGCATGAGGTGGCCAAAGTACTGGAGTTTCAGCTTTAGCATCATTCCTTCCAAAGAAATCCCAGGGCTGATCTCCTTCAGAATAGATTGGTTGGATCTTCTTGCAGTCCAAGGGACTCTCAACAGTCTTCTCCAACACCACAGTTCAAAAGCTTCAATTCTTCGGCACTCAGCCTTCTTCACAGTCCAACTCTCACATCCATACATGACCACAGGAAAAACCATAGCCTTGACTAGATGGACCTTAGTCGGCAAAGTAATGTCTCTGCTTTTGAATATGCTATCTAGGTTGGTCATAACTTTTCTTCCAAGGAGTAAGCATCTTTTAATTTCATGGCTGCAGTCACCATCTGCAGTGATTTTGGAGCCCAGAAAACTAAAGTCTGACACTGTTTCCGCTGTTTCCCCATCTATTTCCCATGAAGTGATGGGACCAGATGCCATGATCTTTGTTTTCTGAATGTTGAGCTTTAAGCCAACTTTTTCACTCTCCTCTTCCACTTTCATCAAGAGGCTTTTGAGTTCCTCTTCACTTTCTGCCATAAGGGTGGTGTCATCTGCATATCTGAGGTTATTGATATTTCTCCCGGCAATCTTGATTCCAGCTTGTGTTTCTTCCAGTCCAG
>SJYQ01004188.1:388395-490141 GCA_006410935.1 Redunca redunca
TATGATTTTGAAAGTTGAAAAAAGTTATAAAATATCTTAAATCCCATAAAGGAGAGACTCTGGGATACTTTGAAAACATTGTAAAAAATTCTATAAATTCTGATAGCGTGTCATCTCGGTATACTATTAGGAAGGCAGATGTAAATATTTTTTTGTTTCTGTTCCCTAAACCAGTCACTCATAGTTTATGTGTGTAATCTTTGCCGTAGCTGAGACCCACCCTGTTCTGGTATTTACTAAGGGCTGACAGAAGTGCTAAAGCCAGTGTCTACTGTGAGTGTGCATGGGAAAAACACCATGGTCCTCCCACGGAGCTCTCAGCACAGAGTATAGCACACAGTAGGTGCTGGGTAAATGACGGGTAAATGACCACTATCAACCTCTGGCCCCAGGAAGGTGAGAGGAGGCCCAGTCCCTGGAGACAAAGTGATGCTGTCCTAGATGGGGGCAGCCTGGTCCAGTTGAAAAGGGCACAGGAAGACTTCAAGGGAGGGACTTCATAAATCCAGAGGCAGGCAAGTGGAGAAGCTGGCCAGGGCTCAACTGGGCGTTAGAAAGTTAGATAAATCGGAAACATACTTGTCTCCTGGGAGATCACCCTGGACAAGCCTCTGTCCTGCTGCAGAAGCCACCCCTCTGGCCATAAGCCAGGCTCCTCACCAGCCCCTGGGGACTCACCAGCCCCTGGGGACTCACCAGCCCCTGGGGATCCTCCAGCTCATGGCCCCAGGGCCTGTCCTTTGATGGTCTCCATGGTCAGAGGGGGCTTCAAGGGGTCACAGCATCCTCTTGACACTCTGTCCCTCCCAGCACTCAGTGGACCTGGGAGCCACACATATCCAACCTGGTATTATCCCACAGTTTTTATGAAAATTATTAGTAAGAATGTTAACGCACCATACTGAGGTTTGATGAAAAGTGAACCCAGAAACACCCCACTTCCTCCCCTAAATGCCTCTCCCAATCTCATTCTTCCAGTCATCCTACAACTTTTCTTCCAAAAATTTGTCTTTTAACATTATTCAAAGTATTTTATTTTTTTTAGAAAATTTTATTTACAAAGTCAAATCAGTCTTTTCCTTTGTAGCTTCTAAGTTGTATGTGTTGTTAGGAAGGTCCTGCCCAGTTCCAAGATTACGACAATATATTCCTATACTTCCTTCTAGTAATTTTATAATTTATATATGATGTATATACATACCTACACACTGTAGATATAGATATGAGCTCTTTGGTGCACACACGTAAGATTTAAATGTGTAAAAGCTTTATAATGCATCTGAAATTTATTTTTGTGCCTGCTGTGAGGTAGGGATCTAGATTAATTTTAAAACTAAATTGCTTCCTAGAAACCACAATACTTTATTCAATGATCCATCTTCCATCTGTAGCTTGGAAACAGAGTCATTGCAGAGCCTCTGGGCTTCATCACTTCATTGGGTTCCCTGCTTTGTCCTGTACAAAACCGCACTCTTCAAGTTATTCCAGCTTTGGAATGTGTGTTGGTATGTGCTATACTGAGTGTGTGCACGCACGCTCAGTGGCTCAGTTCTGTCTGACTCTGCAACCCCATGGACTGTAGCCCTCCAGGCTTCTGTGTCCATGGGATTATCCTGGCAAGAATATTGGAGTGGGTTGCCATTTCCTCCTTCAGGAGCTATATTGAGTACCATTCTCTTTATTTCTGCTTTTCATACACTTCTCTTTCAAGACAAACCTTTTTTTTCTTTTTCTGGCAGCAATTGGTTTTATTTGCAGCCTGCAGACTTCTCTCTAGTTGAGGCATGTGGACTCAGTAGTTATGGGATGCAGGCTTAGTTGCCTCTCAGCATGTGAGCTCTTAGTTCTCTGACCAGGGATCTAACCCACATCCCCTCCATTGGAAAATGGTCCTAACCACTGGACCACCAGGGAAGTCTGTCAAGGCAAACTTTAGAATCAGGTTGTCAAGTTATATTTGTTTTAACAGCTAAATTTGCACTGGTTTTATGAATTCATGGGTGAAAACTAAGTGTCTTGGCCACATGTCAGCTCTTCTTCCGGAACATGGGATCCTACTTCAACACCTTTAGTTGCTTTCATCATATGAATTCTCTGTCTTTCTGGTCAGATTTTAGTTCCAGATATTTTAATAGTTTTAGGCTGATTGTAAATGGGATCTTTACCCTCAGGGACATTCTCTATGGTCAGAGCTGCTGTGGAAGAAAATCATGCAACCTCACTCCTCCATGGTCCTGTCCCTCTTGAGTTTTCTAGAGGGACAAGCGTATCGTCCACAAACATTCCATAATGCACAGGTGTGCTCACACTCATCCCCCCACTTCCTCCTCACATCAGGGACGAAGCCTCCCTACAGACAAGGCGACTGAGGCACTGAGAGGTGCAGCCATTTCCTAAGGTTACGGAAGGGGCCGTGGCGGAGCTGCAACACCAACCCAGACCTTCCGGGCCCAATGTGCTTGCTCACCCACCCAAGCCCTTTCACATCATTTCAAATTCCAGTCAGTTCAGGTGGACTGATTATGGAAGCAGAAGGGAGGGCAGGATTCCTGGGTCTGTCCCCGCTGTGCCCCAGAAAGCAGCCTGCCCGTCCCACCCACCCCAGGCTGCTGAGTCGGCGCACAGTCTGCAGGGAAGGGCACAGCCAGGGGGTTCTCATCCACGGGGTGGGGGTGGGGCTGCTCTTCACCAGGACCCCTCACTGCAGGCAGCTTAGCCCTTTGCTTTATTCAGGTCCTCCTTACTCACCACTGTCCTCCCTTCACCTGCCCCAGAAGTGTCCCTTCCGTGCCCCATAGTACCCACCCTTCAAAATCACTAGACCCTGGGTTGGGCATTGCAGTCCCCAGGGCCTTTGAACAACCCCACTGCACAGACAAGGAGACGGGCCCCTTGTTGCTCAGTCACCAAGTCGTATCTGACACTTTGCAATCACGTGGGCTGCAGCATGCCAGGCTCCTCTGTCCCTCACAATCTCCCAGAGTTTGCTCAAACTCATGTCCATTGAATTGATGATGCCATCCAACCGTCTTATCCTCTGTTGTCCCCTTCTTCTCCTGCCCTCAGTCTTTCCCAACATCAGGGGCTTTTCCAATGAGTCAACTCTTCACATTAGGTGCCAGATTGGAGCTTCAGATTCAGTGTCAGTCCTTCCAATGAATATTCAGGGTTGATTTCCTTTAGGATTGACTGGTTGGATCTCCTTGCAGTCCACGGGGCTCTCAAAAGTCTTTTCCAACACCACAATTCGAAAGCATCAGTTCTTCAGCACTCAGCCTTGTTTACGGTCCAACACTCACATCCACACTTGACTACTGGAAAAACCGTAGCTTTGACTAGACAGAGCTTTGTCAGCAAAGTGATGTCTCTGCTTTTTAATATGCTAAGTTTGTCATGGCTTTTCTTCCAAGGAGCGAGCATCTTTTAATTTCATGGCTGCAGTCACCTACCACAGTGATTTTGGAGCCCAAGAAAATAAAGTCTGTCACTGTTTCCATTTTTTCCCCATCTATTTGTCACGATGGACCCCTAGAGGGACCCAGAGCCATCCAAGGCCCACAACATAGGCCTGCTCTGGTCAGAAGGGGCTTGGCTCTGGGGGCCTCGTAGCCCACCCCCATTCCCCACACCCATTCCAGGCCCACAGTGCACAAGGCTGGCCACCCTCCCACCACCCGGCCCACCCACTAGACGGGAGCAGAGGAGTAGGCGGCCAGCCAGGGTGGGAGTTAACTCTCTGCAGTGACCAAGACAGAACCGGAGGTACAGAGCGCCAAATCACCCCCCACGGTCCCTGGAGTGGCGCCTCTGGTAAGCCTAGCTCAAGCCCCAGGATTTTCATTAATCCTACTAATCCCTGAATGTCAGGCCAGGTAGGGCTGGGGCTGATGGGCAGGGCCTCCCTCCTGCAAGACTCAGAGCTTCCTGAACCAGTGATGAGGCAAAATCCTAGGCCCTGCCCCTGCCCTGAGCTCCCTCACCCTGTGACCTGGACAAAGTCTCGCTCTTAGCCTCAGTTTCCACATATGCGCCCAGGAGACACTAGTCCTCACCTCCTCCCAGAGGCCAGAGCGAACTGAGGCCCCCAGATCCTGGCATGGAAGGCCCTTGTCGATTGTGATGATGGCTATGAGCCCTTCACACAAAGTGGGGGAAATATTACGGCCTTTACTTCTCCAAACCAGAGGCAGCTCTGAGGAAGCACACAGCTCGGCCAGTGGGAAGCCCTTCAGTGGTCACAGTGGTTTCTCAGGCCACTTTCACCCTCCCAGAGCTCTGGGGATGACTCATCCCTACAGAGGAGGGACTGAGACTGCTGGCCACCATGTGTTATGGTCAAGGTCAGGGAGCATAACCTGGAGCGCCCCTATCCACCCCTCTTCCCCATCGTGGGGCCTACAGGCTTAGGGGAAGCTCTAGGTAGCCTGGAAGGCTGACCCAGACTCCAGGGTCCTAGAACCCCCTCCATCCTGGGAGTGTGGACACCATCTGGTCCTGCCTCTCTCTCTGGTAGAGAGCCTCCTGCTCTGTTTGGTTCTCAGACACTGGCCCTGGGGCGGTTCCCTGGGTCTGGGCTCCAGGAGCAGTCTGTCCCCAACACTCAGCCCCAAGTCCTTTGAGTCCCTCAGCTTTGGCAGTGGGTCTGGAGTCAGAAAGAGGAGGAGAGGGAGGCCTCGTTCACCCCCCAGAGCTCAGAACAGCAGACCTCCCAGCGACCTCTCCCTTCTTCACCTGCCAGTTTGTCTGCCATCAATGCTACCAACCCACCACGTGGCCAAGTGAGGACATCCCCTCCAGAAGGTCCCTCTGTGACAGGAAGGAAGGTCTCAGGTGACCCTTCAAAAGAGCACAGATACATCAGGCAACATCCTAGGATACCTGAAACCTGGGCTTTGCAAGGGAGGGGAGAAATAAAAATGACCCTAATAAGCATCCTTCATGGATGGCTTGCCCTGCTGGACCTGTAGATGGGAACTCACTGTACCACCCCCTGTCCTCTCCTCCCAGCAGCCCCTCGAAAGAAGTACAACTTTGGGAAACCAGAGGGATGTGGCCTGCATGTGGTCACACGGCTGAAGAGTTGCAGGGCAGGAAGTCCAGCCTGGCTATCTAGCTCTGCAGTCATTGCTGACGGGGTGTCCAGGAAAGGAAGGGCTGGTGATAGGGTCCGTAGTGTGCACTAGGTCTCTCCTGTGGCCCCTGTGAGAAGCTGGGGGAACACGATCTGGCATCCCCACTGCCTCCCCCCTCATCACCTTCCTGGACAGAACTGGGCCAGAGCAGGAAGTAAACGTGGATGCCACCCAAGGAAGGATGTTCTAACAGTCCCAACTCTGCAAGGACTGAGCCCCCTGTCCCAGGAGGTATGCAAGCCAGGTGGGATGGAGTTGGGAGACAGGATTGAGAGACCTGGATTCTTCAGATTCTCTCACCAGGCTTTAGAGGTGTCTCCTTCCTCCTCCACTCTGAGAGGTCTTCAGCCCTAGAGTATCACCCACTGAGAACACTGTCTTTTATTTTAATCTTTTAAACCACCAGGAGGATCTGCCTAGCTTTCCAGACGGGACTGGGAGAGATTTAGTCCTGGCAGATGGTCACCCAGCCTGTGTGGGGCGAGAACACAAAGGCACCCAGGAGAGGGAAGCCAGGCTCAAGTATCAGCCTGGCCTGGGTACGGATCCCACTCTGGCTTCCATGCTGGATGACCCTGGGCAAGTTACTTCCCCTCTTTGAGCCTCTGTTCCCTTCTGTAAAATGGGGAGAAGACGACTACCTCCCTGGGAGTTCAGTAGGACTTGCCGTGTACAGGGCCTCAGGACAAAAACCACTCGAGTTGGGCAAGACAATCTCTCCCCAACAGTCTGCTCTGCACATTGGCACACCCACCCCACCCCCACCTTCACCTCCTGACCGTCCCCCTCACCCTCTGATCAGCTTCACCATCACTGCTCAGAGCAGCCTCCTCTCTGCTCCGGCTCCGCTTCAATCCCACCACATTGCGCTCTGGCTCCAGCCCTGCAATGGCTCCGTCTCAGAGTCACTCCAGATGCATTTTCCTGGTCTTCAAGGTCCCACCTGCCTGGCTGACCTCCTCTCCTCCACTGCTTCCCCCTCCCTGCTCACTCACACCACCGACCACAGCACCCCCAGGGCTTGTGAAGCCCCTGCCCCAGGCTTTTCCCTGTCACTTGCCAGACAGCCACACCAGGTGTCCTGAGAGGAGGGACTCTCCTTCCCACGTCCCCTTGCCTAGGGGAGCATGACCCCAAATCAGACACAGCCCAGTGCCTAAGGGGTGAGGGACACACAGCCCTATCCCAAGGCCGGTGGAGCTTCAACATCTGAGAACATTTATTTTCCTCTCCAGGACTCTGGTGAAGAAGGTTGGCTTCACCAGATGGCAGAGTGGGGAGATCCAGGGCAAGGTCTGTACCCTCTGGGCCTAGCAGAGGGTAAGCCAGGGACAGACAGGACCATGAGCCTGGTGGCCCTGCAGGCAGACTGGAGAGAGGATGGGCCACCTCAGAGCCTGATGTGGGAGGACAGAAGGTGGGCCTTCAGAGGCCTGGAGAGCAGCCTGCGGGAGGGGCCGGGGGGCAGGGAAGTCACTGGCCTCTGCAGGACGTGCCCGGATACCTGGGACAAGTCCACGGGGGAGGACA
Source organism: Redunca redunca (assembly GCA_006410935.1). Taxonomy (NCBI): domain Eukaryota; kingdom Metazoa; phylum Chordata; class Mammalia; order Artiodactyla; family Bovidae; genus Redunca; species Redunca redunca. The sequence goes on from SJYQ01004188.1 coordinate 395,058, forward strand.
GGATGCAGGAGCGGACGGGGTCTACAAAAAGGGTCGAGAGGGCTGGGACCATGAGGATGGGGCCAGGCCAGATGCCACGAGCTCGGAGCCCGAGGCTGACAGTGAGGGTGAGGAGGGCGAGGAGGCCGTGGTGGTGAGCAAGCTGGCCGGATGCCCAGGCGCGGTCTCCCTGTAGGGACCCAGGTCCTTCCGGATGCGCTGGGTCACCAAGAGGGTGAGCCAGCTCTGCTGGTCCAGGACTTTTTGCGTCCCTGTCTTGAAGGCAGGGTTCTGGGTGGATGCCAGCTCATTGAAGTGCAGGCTCTGGTAGATCTGAGGTGAGATCTGCAGGGAACAGAGCAGGGGAGCGTGGGGAACAGCAGGGACCAAGAGCAGGCTCCTGGGCAGGACAGACTCAGGGCTTCCTGTGAGAGAGGAGCTGTCCCCAGAGTTGCACACCTGTCGCTGATGACCTGGGAGGGACAGGGAGGCCTAGAATGCTGCAGTCCGTGGGGCCACAGAAAATAAAGGACATGACTTAGCGACTGAATGGCAACCAACACTAGTGCTGACCACACTCAGCCGAGCAGTGAGCCCACTGGGCACCAGGCCCAGCCCCCGGCCCTCCTCTTGGTGCCGCCAACAGTCTGTGAGGTCAGTGCTGGACCGTTCCCGTCTTACAATGAGGCCTCAAGCGGGACCCTGAGTGGGGCTCGAATGCAAGGAACTCTCCAGACATGCCCCCACCTCTCCCAGCAGCACTCGCCGCGCTGTGCTGGGAGGCCCGTCTCCAGGAAAGGGCAAGGAAGCCAAGTTTCTTTTTGGCACTGACCCCTCCCCAGCCTGGGGCCAGGGGGTTGCCTTTGAGTCCATACTCCAGAGGATGGGAGCTCCCCTGAGGAAGAGAGAGGTTCAGAGAGGCTAGGATCTGCCCAAGCAAGAGGCAGGATGGGACTCCAGGCTGGTCTTTCCAAAATCCCTGGTCCCTTTCTCTCCCCAAGGACAGGCCTGTTCCACTCCCTCTGTCTCTTGCTGACTGTGCGCCTAGCACCGTGAGGCCCTGTGTCTGCTCCAGAATGGCACCTATTGCAACCTCATGGACTGCAGCCCACCAGGCTCCTCTGTCCATGGGATTTTCCAGGCGAGAATGCTGGAGTGGGTTGCCATTTCCTTCTCCAGGGGATCTTCCCGACCCAGGGACCGAACTGGGGTGTCCTGCACTGCAGGCAGATTCTTTATCGATTAAGCTACAAGGGAAGCCCAACAAGCAGACTCTAGGAAATGCTTTGAAGGCGATCAACAGGTTCCAGGTCCACAAACAACCTCCTCCCATAGGCTTGATGAGGTTTGTCCTCAAGGATAAAAACTGTGTCCATGGCCTCAAGCAGGCCCTTGGCAAACAAACCAGCCAGACCAGCTTCATCCCAGAGCTGCCTATGGCCCAGAATCCTGTTAAGGAAAGGTGAGCCCCTCACTTCCACTGGAGGGCCATGTGGGATGATGGAGGTGGGACCCCCAGCCTCTAGGCCCAGCATCTCAGGGAGCTAACCCCACCCTGACTCACCTGGTGCTTCATCCAGCCATACTGCACGTTGGTGAACAGGAGTGCAGGGCTCCGCGCCCGCTCCTTGGGCTTGTATGCTGCTCCCAGGACTTTGCTCTCCTGCAAGGGTCCCAGGCAAGGGCAAAGGCTCGGGGCTGAGGGTTGAGGGTTCCCCTACCCACTCAGTGCCCCACCCAGCCTCACCTTCTTGCCCCTGGATTCCCACTTGCACCAGGTATCCTCAATGTCTTCCGGGGAGCGCTTTCCAGTCCATGGGGATGTCGGGGCTATCTTTTGCAGCCTGGCCCAGGCTTTAGCCTCTGTGTCTGCCTTCCCATTCAGCAGATCCAAGAGGACTACCTCTTCCCGCCGCTGGTACATCAGGGCCTCAGCAAGGTCTCGCTCCTCCCTGATGTGAGGTGCTTTCCTTCACAAGATGCCCTTTGTACCATATGGTGGGACATCCCTCCCCAGGCAGGTTTCTCCTTTCTGGGCTGGATCCTCTCCAACCTTCTCATCCCTCCCCTGAGGCTGTACAGCCCAGGGCCCATCAGTGGGCAAATGTTCAGTTAACACTAACAAAGCCCTGCTTATCCTGGCCTCCAACAAGTCCTGTGATACCTCCCACCACCCGACATTCTCTTCTATGGAGGCCTGACACCCCATCCAGACTTCCCCTGGGCCTCCCCTTGCAGAACACCTAAACGTCCTCTCCCTGCAAGGGGAACCTTGCCTCTGTCTTGTTGATATATCCTGACAGGACTGTAAAAGCCTAAGCCTTGACAGGAGCATAGGAGCCACGAGGACTCGATGGTGCCTGACAAACTCTTACTTACATGTCAAAACCCAACTCCAAAATCTCTATTCTATGAAGCCTTCCTTACTTGCTCCACCCAGTCAGGTAATTATCCTCTGAGCCAAGCCTGCCTTAATAGTCCTATTGTTTGCCACAGAGAACTATAGCCATGGGTTACATATTCATCTCCCTCAGTGGACTGGGAGTTCTCTGAGGCAGGACCTATGACTGGATAGTTTTGGATGTCCAGAACCTAGCACAACCTGGCAGTCAGCAGGACCTCAATAAATATTTTTTGAATGACCCAAAGCTATGGTTTTTCCAGTGGTCATGTACAGATGTGAGAGTTGGACCATCTCTCAGAAGACTGAGTGCCAAAGAACTGATGCTTTCAAACTATGGTGCTGGAGAAGACTCTTGAGAGTCCCTTGGATGCAAGGAGATCAAACCACTCAATCCTAAAGGAAATCGGCCCTGAATATTCACTGAAGGACTAATACTGAAGCTCAAGCTCCAATATTTTGGCCACTTGATGCAAAGAGCTGACTCACTGGAAAAGACCTTGATGCTGGGAAAGATGGAAGGCAGGAGGAGAAGGGAACAACAGAGGATGAGATGGTTGGATGGCATCATTGACTCAATGGACGTGAGTTTGAGCAAACTCTGGAAGATAGTGAAGGACTGGGAAGCCTGGTGTGCTGCAGTCCATGGGGTCGCAAAGAGTTGGACATGACTTAGCAACTGAACAATGAAAAATTTATCTGAGACTTGGTCAGGAATAGGGATACAGCACAGGTGGAGGAGGAACCTGTCGAGGAAAGAATAGGTAGCAAGCAACTTGCCTCCCCCGACTCAGAGGAATAACACCCATGTCAAGACCAGAACCCTGGGCTCTCCCAGCAGGGGCCTCCAGAGCCTGCTTCTGGAGCAGGGTCCCCATCCAAGGACTTGGGGTTTTATGTTTTCTGGTTTTCACTGCTTGATCTTACAGCTGATCTGGGCTAGAACGGAGCCTCAAGCTCTGAGGCCACAGCCACCCCCTGTAGAGTCGAGTTACCTGCAATTCCCACGCCTGTGACATTCTGAAGGCCCTCCCTGAATATGCCCAGCACTGCCCTACAAGGGAGGCCTCCTGGGATCCAGACCAGAGTTAACTAGTTTACCAATGACCAATGACCATTGTGATAACTCACTGCAGCTCCAGATGGAAGGTCTTCTCATTGGAGTCAAAGAAGTCACCCTCCTTCTTTAATCTTCCATTTAGTTCACCATCAGTCATCATTGGGGTATCCTGCAGCTTTTTCCAAACACTCAGGCCAAACGTCCCTGTGATTTAACCAGAGCCAGTTCAGTAGCAAGGACTGGCCAGCCACTCCCTCCTCTAAACACTCTGTCCCTCACCATCCACCCTCAAGTGGCAGCCAGCAATCCCTTATTCCTGGCCTACACCTGACTATGCCCAACATATCCCAGGCATTATGTTAGCTACTTGGCAAATATCTGGAGGAGTCAGACTCTAACCCTAGGATGTACTTGGAGTTCAGGCTTAAAGCATCCTGCCCCACATATAGGCTAAGATGGAGAGGGTGCTATGGCAATGACTGAATAATCCTCAGACAGGCTTTAAGTGGCTCACACAGAAAATGGCAATGGTACAAGACTGCAGGCATCTGTCATCACCTATCAGATGTGAGGTTAGGAATGTGTCTGTGGAGGATCAGGGCTGGGGTACAAAGTAGGTAGTAAGAATAGAGAAATATGAGTCCTACTTCTGGGCAGGGCATAGTGAGTTGTAGGACATTTTCACGCTGCAGAATTCTTTTTAATTAAGAAAAACAAAGCAGATGTGTTACAAAGTCATATTTTTGCAAATCACTGGAGAAGAATAAGCTATCATCTCACACCAATCAGAATGGCCATCATCAAAAAGAACACAGACAATGAATGTTGGTGAGGATCTGGAACAAAAGGAACCCAGGTACACTATTTGTGGGAATGTAAATGAATGCAACCACTGTGAAAAACAGCATAGGGGGTTCTCCAAAACTAAAAATAGGACTACCATACAATCCAACAACTCCACTCCTGGGTATACATCCAAAAAAAAAAAATTCGAAAAGATACATACAGCCCCAATGCTCATAGCCGCTTTATAATTGCCAAGATATGGAAGCAACCTAAGAAGATGTGGTATGTATATCAATACATATAATGGAAAGCTACTCAGTCATAAAGAAAAAAACAAAATTTCATCATTTGTGGCAACAAGAATGAACCTTGAAGGCTATATGCTAAGTGAAATAAGTCAGTCAGTCAAATTATATCACTTATAAGTAGAATCTAAAAAATATAACAAATTGATGAATATAATAAAAAAAAATAAGCAGACTCACAGATACAGAGAACAAACTAGTGGTTACCAGCGGGGAGGTACAAACTATAGGGTGTAAGACAGGCTCAACGATGTACGCTGCCCAACACAGGGAATTCAGCCAATATTTTGTAATAACTGTAAATGGAAAGTAACTTTTAAAAACTGTATTTAAAAAAAATCACTGGAGAGCTATAGAAGCAAAGAAGACTAGACAAACCAAAATTACAGAAAGGAAAGAGTCCTTCCCAGAAGAACTAAAATTGGGAACTGCTTTCTTCTCTGGGAGCATTTTTCTGAGTATGGGCACATGATGAGTGAGAATCAGGCTCCATTTAGCAGAAGAAATATACCCAAAGAGGGGAAACCAGCAGAGTTTCTAAGAGCCAATCTGGCTGGCATGACAGATTAAGTCTAGTGGAGTCCCAAAGGCATGGTTGTTTTCCCTACAGGAGAGCTTAGAGAATACAACTCAGTCATTAAAAAAAAAGAGAAATCTTGCCATTTCTGACAACATGGGTGGCTCTAGAAAGTACTGTGTTAAGTAAAACAAGTTAAAGAAAGACAAATGCCTCATGATCTCATTTATATAATCTAAAACATAAAACAGACAAATGAAACAAACAAAAACAGACTTAGAGATACATAATGGGGTCGCAAAGAGTCGGACATGACTGAGCGGCCGAACTGAACCGAACTGAACTGAAGGACAAATGAGCGGTTGCCACATGGAAAGAAGATTGGGGTCTGCAATTGCTTAAGTTCTGGGGGTTGGACTAGAAAGACAGAATGAGCTCACTGGGAGTCAAGACTCTCACTGGAAGAAGAAGTCAACAACACAACAGGCGTTACCCTGGAATCAACTGAACACAGAAGGAAACCAGGGCTCCCGCAGCTGCAATCCAGCCCCAGCCCAGCTCACTTCCTAACTGCACTGAGACGAGAAGCGCTATGCAGAGGAGAGAGCAACGCACTGGAGGAAAACCATATCAGCTTCGGTCTTTATAATTTCTTTTCTGGAAAGTTCAGCTTGATTTGGGTTGGGTTTTTGTTTGGTTTGGTTTCACTGGAGTTTTTCTATACATGACATGTGAAAAGGCAAGAAAATATAACCAATAATCAAAAGAAGAAATAGGCATTAGAATCAGACTCACAGATAATTCAGACATTGGAGTTAATAGGTAAATACTTTAAAACAACTGTTGTAAAAGTGTTAAATAAAATAAAGGAAAATATAAACAGAATGGAGGAAAAGAAGCAGAATTTCAACCATTAACCGAAATTTGTAGAAAAAATCAAATGAGTGTTCTAGAACTAAAAAATACAGTATCTGGATGGATTTAATAGCAGGCTGCATACAGGAGACAAGATTAATGAATTGGAAGGCAGGTCAGTAGAAAATATCCAAAATGGAATGCAGAGATAGGAAAAAAAATAAAATGTAAAGAACAGAAGAGAGAATGAGAGACATGGGACAACTATAAAATATATAACTGATCAATAAATAAATAGATATTCAACCTCACTACTTATCAAGGATTCAAATTAAAACCACAATAAAATGCCACTACATATCCACCAACATGGCTAAAATTTAATGCAATAATTATATCAAGTGGTTACAAAGTTATGACACTGTATGCAGCTGGTGAAAGAGTGAAAACTGGAAAGCACTTTGAAAGACAGTTTAGCAGTATCTACTGAGACATATGTAATGAAAAGGGCACAAACCAAAAGTATTCTCAGCTTAGTGAATTTTCAGGAAGTAAACATATAGCCATATAACCACCATTGTGTCAAGAAACAGAACATCACCAGTATACACCAGTGTGTATACTCTGTGGTTCAGCAATTCCGTTATAAATACATATCTAACAGAAATGCATACACTTGTTCAAACAAAAACCTGTATGAGGGTGTTCATAGCAGTTTGTTTTTAATAGCCTAAAATAGCCCTAATGCCCACCAACAGTAGCACAGATAGATAAAGTATGGTATCAACAACAGAATACCACTCAGCAGTAAGAATGAATGAGCTACTACAGTCAGTGAATGGCTGAATGACACAAACATATGGTGTTTGAGAGAAAGAAGCCAGACACAAAGGAGAAACTATCAAATGATTCCATTTAGACAAAGTTCAAAGCCAGACTAACATTAGCGTTGGATTTAGGAATCAGAACAGTGGTTACTTTTGGAAAGGTGTAGGTAGAGACAGTGGGTCAGGAGGGGATGGAAGCCCTGAGCGCTGGTGATGTTCTGTTTCTTGATACAATGGTGGTTATATGGCTATATGTTTACTTCCTGAAAATTCACTAAGCTGAGAATACTTTTGGTTTGTGCCCTTTTCATTACATATGTTAAACCTCAAGAATTATGTTTATTTTTAAAAAGAGAATGGGCTGTACCTTATCAGATATATGATCTGATATGCAAAGGAAAATAGTGTTGAGCAGGTGAGTGAATGAGTGGATGGACAGACTGCTGAATGGACAATTGGACAGAGTCACACCTTGTGATACTATTTGAGGAAAGACAGCTGCTGTGGTCTGAAACTCCCACCTCATGGGCTATGAGGTTTATGCCAGCTTGTGTTCTAACAGGGTCAGGGTCAGGAAGGGCCATGGGGCATGACTGAGCTTCAGCAGGACTGCCGTACCAATGGCGTCACCAGAGAGTTTCCAAGCCTTGACGTCCCGGTCCTGGCCAGCACTGATAACCAGCTGGAGGCTGTCCACATATAGGATGTCTGCCACACTATCCAAATGGGCCTTCCAGGTAATCAGAAGCTGGGGTGGAATCAGGGAAATGGTCTGGCCGGCCTCAACCTACAGGGGACAGTGCAAGAGAATTAATTAAACTCCCAAGACACTGGCTCATCAGAGGGCACCCAGGGCTGGAGGTAGCAGAGGCTTCTGGAAGGAGCTGGGACATGGGCCAGGGTTCTAGCTCTAGATACACCCCTACATGAACTTTCTGGTGACCTTAGGTAAATCCAAGCACTTCTCTGGCCCTCACTGGTCCCTTCAGTAAAATCATTTAAAAAAAATTGTATATCGTTGTATTCCTTGCCAGCTTCCTGTGTCAGAATAACCTTATGGGATGTGTATGAGTCTCACCACTGCAGAGAGGAGAGAAGTGAGAGTCAGAAACATTCAGTAACCAGTCCAGAACCACACAGCTAGAAAGTGATGGGGCTAGATAAGAACCCAGGTCTTTTTTTTTTTCAAGATATTTAGCTGGGCATCTGGCATGGAATAGGGTGAGAAATGCAGTGATATGTCACATTGCACTATGAAAGAATAAAATCCTACTTAATTGGAAAATGAGTGTAAATATCCAAGACCATTTTCAAATAAAACAAAATTAATGAAAGAGGACATGTTTTATCATACTTGAGTATGTTATATCACAGTAATAAAAACTAGACAATGGAAGACAATATCTCAGAAACCAACCCAAATATATATTAAAAGCATTGATAAATGACAAGAATGGTAGGAAATTGGTGGTAATAGAGAACAGGATTCGATCAATAGTGTTGGAATTCCTGATAAACTAAGTAGTGAAACTTAAATCATTGCCTTATATCCTATAAGTAAACACTAGAAGGGTTAAAGAATCCTTTTTAATGAAACCATAAAATATTGAAGAGAAAGAATGACTATTATCTCTGAATTATTATCTCTGATAAGGATGTGATAAGCAACAGGAAATATCACAATGAGAATAAAAATTGACCACCAAAAAAAATGTTGTAATTTAAAACTCATCATAAACTAAAAGGCAAATGACAAACTGGGGGGAGGGGATGTTTGTAATATATATGACCAGCAATAAGTTAATATCTTTTAATATATTTTAAGATGATTGTACATCATTTATAAAAGTGGTCACCACAAAAGAAAAATGGACCAAGGACATGAAGAGGTAATTCACAAAATATATATAGCCAAGAAAATAAGGACAGATGTCAATATAAGCAAAGATATTTTCATAAAATCAAAAGAAACTATTTATATCTAAAAATCAGCTAAAAGGTTTTTTTTTCACTTTAAACATTTATTTATTGAATGCCTTCTATATCTATCNCAGGGGGCGCTCACTCAGATAAATACTGTTAATGATAAAAACTTCATGCTGTCAAGGATAAAGCAAAACAAACTAATAAAGTGAAAACCTATATAAACTTTCTGGAATGCAGTATGGCAGTACACATTAAAGGCCTTAGATTTACATCCTTTTACATGGGATAAATTACCAGATGTGTAGATAAACAACTACAAACAAAGATTTGTTAAAAAAAAAAAAAAAGAATATTTGCTCTATCATTTGTATAGCTTTTAAACACAGTTTTATTGAAATACAATTCACATACAATGTACCTATTTAAAGTGCTGGCTTCAGTGGCTTTTCATATATTCAGAGTTGCACCATCAACATAAGCGATTTTAGATGGTTTATCACCAGTTGACCTACATTCTTGCCAATATTTGGCATTGCCTGTCCTTTCAGTTTTAGTCATTCTGGTAGATAAGCAGTGATATCACCTTTTGGTTTTAATTTGCATTTTCCTAACAACTAAGGAAAAGGTGCTCAAATTCACTAGTCATCAGGGAAATATCCAGTGATTTCTGAACTACATAGATGCATTATCTGGGCTTCCCGATGTGGCCTTATTGGTAAAGAACCCGCCAGGAGACAGAAGACACATGGCTTTGACCCCTGGGTTGAGAAGATCTCCTGCAGGAGGGCATGGCAACCCACTCCAGTATTCTTGCCTAAAGAATCCCATGGACAGAGAAGCCTGGCAGGCTACATCCATAGAGTCACAAAGACTGGGACATGACTGAAGCAACTTAGCACACACACAAATGCATTACCTACTCAAGAAAATACATAAATATTTTCATTATTTTTTAAAGGAATTTATGACCTCAGGGCCTTCATTTCAAAGATCAAAGCCCATGGAAGGTGTACATATGTGTGTACGTGTATACATGTGTATGCACATGAGTGTATTTGGTGTGTGCATACTCGTGTTTCACTGGTTAATAGTGACTTCTGTTGAGTAGAAAACCTTTTCCACATCAATCAGACAACCTTGGACAGAAAACATGAAAGATTCCGAACCTCAGTGTGAGAACCATGGTCCCAACTCATTGGTGGGGCTCAGAGGCACTTTTCTCAGCAATTGTCCAGTAATCATCTTACCTTTTTCTCCTCCGGGGGACTGTAGTTTGGGAGGCTGACCTGAATCTGTTCAGAAATTAAGAACCGAAACTTGTTGATCTCACTAGGTTGGTTCATCTGCTTGTCAGAATGTGTACAGTAATCCTTGATGTCCCAGATCTAGGCATAAAGCATGGATTAGCAGCCCAGCACTCCTTGACCCCCAACACCAACTCACACTGAGGGTCCCTCCCAGACCATTTCTCTTCACCTCAGGGGGCTGGTTCTTACTCACACTCCCGAGGGGACCATGGCATCTCCTAGGCCAGACCTTTAGCTAGCATACGGGGAGAGTGTGACAGACCCAAGGACGGGACATTCACACCTCACGTCACCACAAAGCAGAGTCAGCTCCTGAGACAGCTGATCACAGATCAGATGCTCAGCTGGGGGGGAGTAGCAGGAACAGAATTCTGAAGCACAGGACCCACAGGAAGGCTTCTGGGCAGGGGCCTCCTGACCAGCCCTCCCTCACTTCCCCGGGCCCACGAGGGCAGGAGAGGACTCTGAGGTAACCCACCCCACCGCCCACTGTGTTACAAGTGAAACGAGTGCCCAGAGGGCATAGGGACTGGGCGAGGACCAGCGACGGCAAAGAGGAGGCCAGAGCTTGGCTCATGCCAGCCCCTCGACCCCAGTGCCAGTTCTTCCTCACCTTTATGCATCCTTTGCAATCCCCTGTGACAAGAATCCAGTCATTTTGATCCGTGGCCATGGCACCCACAACCACGTCCCCCTTGTCTACAAAGTCCACAGGGAACTTGCCCAGCAGGCCTCCGCTCCCGTGGATGGACCAGGCATAGATGTAACCGTCCATGCAGCTGCTCAGCAGGGCAGCCGAGTGTGGCAGGCGAGGCCTGGTCTGTAAGAAGATTATCTGTGGGAGAGAGGCGAACCCGCTCAGGAGTGCTGGGAGCCGGAGCTCCCCTGTGGCACAGTGCTGAGACGCCTGGGCAAGGAGCCACACCCACCTGGCCCCCCTGTTTCCTAGACGGCCAGTGAGAACAGTGATGGAATACCACCTTACCTACCCAGTTGGTGACCAGGAACGTTTGGCTAGACTATGAGCTCCCCAAGGACTGGGATTTGCATCTTTTTTGTTCACGACTTTATCCCGTATGACACTGCCTGACCCATCATAATAGATCAGTGAATGGTTACCGAATGAAGACCTACAAGTCTGGTTTGCCCTAAGGCTCAAACAAGATTTTTCTAAAGACCTGTACTCAACTCAGAATGATGTAGAAAACAAACTCATTCCCCTTGATATATTTGTACAGTGAAATGCCAGGGTTCGATCCGTAGTCTGGGAAGATTCTACATGCCACAGAGCAACTCAGCCCACACGCCACGACTACTCAGCCCGAGCTCTAGTCCCTATGAGCTGGAACTACTGAAGCTGCGTGCCCTAGAGCCCATGCTGTGCAACAAGGGAAGCCAGCGCAATGAGAAGCCTGTGCACCTCAACAAAGAGTAGCCTCTGCTTACTGCATCTAGAGAAAGGCCCGGGCACAGCAATGAAGGCCCAGAGCAACCAAAAATAAAACTAATTAACTAATTTTAAAAAAGGTTAAAACCTCGATGTGACAACATGAAGGCTGATGAGGTGAAAATATTTCCAAGACACAATAGGCAAAGGATTCATTTCCAGAACATATAGACAGCTCCAAGAAATTAACACAAAAAAGAATGGGAAAGGATATGAATATACATTTATTCCACTGAAGAAATGCAAAAGTCTAACAAAGATACAAAAAGCTCAACATCACAAATAACCAAAGAAATATCAAAAGACAATATTTTCCACCTACCAGACTGGCAGAAATGAAGACAAGGCTGATGTCTAGAACTGGCTTAGTGTGAGGACAGAGGCAGACTCATGTACTATTAAAGAAATGTAAATTTAAGAAACCAATTTTTAACCTAACAAAGGAATAAGCTGAATCCAAATCACTAATGAGAATACATATCCATAATATAGTATAGTTAAATTTTAAAAGCAAATGCACATAGCTATATAATTTAACATCACTCCCCTAAAAAAAAAAGACAAAGCTAAACCAACCCGTTCATAGTGATTGTGACTACTGCTGTTGGGGGATGAGATGGAGTACACAGTGAGAAACACGGACTTTGTATTTTTCGCTTCACACATATTTCTATTTTGTTTAACCAATACTACTTTTTTAAGTTTTGGAGGGGTTTTTTTAAGCCATTTTTTTAAAACAGAGGAAAGCACATTCAGAACCTGAAGGAGAGAAGGTCCAGGCACTGGTAGCTCTCTGCTGTGTTCCACAGGACACTGCTCCCCTGTTCTTGAGTCCCAGAAACTGGGCCATGGAGCAGCCCTGCCGCAACCTACAGCTATTCATTATATTCTCATTGGGTTCATGGTAGGAACCTAGGAGACCCATATAGAATTACCCTATTATTTCAGATTAACCCTGAAAGGGGCCTTGGAGGTCACCTTACCCAGGGGTGACAGCAAAGGGAGATGTCTCCAAGCTCAGAAAGGGGGAAGGTACAGGAGGAGGAAGAACACAGATGACCCAATCCCCACTCACGCGCCACGCAAAATGTAGGAGGGCATTTCACCAGTGGGTTCTGAAAATGCCACATCTCCTACCTCCCAGTCCATTCCCCCAGCCAGGAAGGAACGCTGCTCCCCTCCCTAGACAGCCCCCCACACTGGGGACGCCCCCGAGACGGCAGCCTGTAGCCAAGACCCTGAGCACTGCCATCACGTCCAACAGGCTTCTCCAGGTCCTGGGAGAACGAGGCTGGGCCCCCAGACCCCCAGGTGCCACGTCTCCAGTCTGCACCCCAACTGTCCAGCCCCTGGCTCACAACCCAGCCCCTGCCTGAGCATGGCCAACCTTCTCCACCGAAGCATTGGACTGCAGCAACAGCTTCTTCTGGAAGTCTGCTTTTTTCCTTTCAGCCTCTTTGGAAGTTGAGTGTCTGCCAAGGGATAATCTTGACTGACTTAGGCTGCTAGCACTGAGAGGTTTCTGGAAAAAAAAAAAGGCGGGGGGGGGGGGGGCTCCCAGTTCAGCTTGAGACAATCTCTGGGGAACAGAGACAGAGGCAAATACTGAAAGAGTGGACATCTCCCCCAAAAGATACACCTGGGTGTCCAAAGGATCCTGGGCATAAAGACACTCAGATGCAGGAGAATCTCTGGCTTAAGTTACCGGCAGCTTCTGGTTCAGGGCAGAGAGTACAGTTGGCTTTTGGGGAAGCCCCCTCCTTCATCCTGGGAAAGATACTCTGGCTAGAGGTGAGGATCAAGGGGTGTGTATGTAGCTATGCAACCCCGACACTTCAAGGATAGTCTGAGAGCCTCAGAGTGACAGGCATGCATCCAGCAGGTCGTGTGGGTCAAGGTGCAGACTGCCCTGCGCCTCACAAGCCCTCTGTGTCTGGGGAAGATGGGGTTTCTCATTCAAGTCCAGCTCCCCAGAATGGGAATCAGACTGCAGGTGCTGAGACAACCTGACTGGTCCCTCAAGCCCCTCACTGGAGATCACAATTTTCGTGGCTAAGGGTCAGAGGCCAATGCACGTTGGGTCAGCAGGAGAGGGTAGCTACCCCCTGCTCCTCCTTCCAACTCCCCAGCTCCAGAACAGGGCTGTCAGACAAGCCTGGGGAGGTTAACCTGGGGCAGAGGCCAGGACTCAGAGGAGGAGGGAAGTCGTGGCTGCCTCTGGGCTTCAGACCCCCACAGCTCGTTCTCTGGGGCAGGAGGCATGGTGGCTCATCTCTGCCTGGGTGATGGGAGCCCAAGGACAGAGAAAGGCTTGAACTTCAGCTGTACCCTTGACCCTCGAGCCTGCAGATACTAGGTCTGTACGGGCCGTGCTCCTGGAAGAGACTGGGCCCAGGCCCGAGGTAGCCATGGGCCTAATCGGAAGGGACCCCACCCAGGCCCCACCAAGGCTCCTTCTTGGGTGGTGGGGACATGGGGTGGCCACCTTCAGGGGCACCGGCTTTGCCGGCTCCTTGTCTCTGGGGTGTCTCATCACTGGAGGCGCCGACATCAGGTTCCGCCGTAAGCTGGCATTGACCGTGGCCCTCCTGCTGAGGCCCGGGGTCTGTGGGTGCAGTTTGTAAGCCCACTTCTCCTGCTCGATGCAGGGCTTGCTGGGTCTGTGGCTATCGAACACACAGTGGCCCACATCCTTCACCTGTGCATGGGAGGGAGCCCCGTGAGGCGCTGTCACACCCCAGACGGAAGGGAAGCCCCCCGCCCAACGCCAACACCACGGGGCCCTCCGCGTGCATTGGGCTTGCTTCCCAGAAACCCTATGCCCTTAACAGCATCGAACCAGAGCTTAGAAGCCTGTCCCTGGGGCACCCATGGGCAGGGACAGTGCCCAGGAAGGACACGGTCTCCCCATCTGTAAGTGAACAGTGCTTCCCAAGTATTTTTGAGGTAGTTTTTAGTCTGGAGGGAAACTCCAAAGTATAAAATAGACAAAAAGCTGAAGCATTCTGGAGAAGCTGCTGTAATAGCCTCCAAGCCTCTCTCCACAAGTTTGGAAAACAACTGGACAGGGTGACCCCGAAGGCCCTTTCCAGCTTTAACCTGCAAAGATACAGTCATTCAGAGACTGTGGGGGCTTTCCAAGTCCTATCAAGAGCCCAGTGAGCCCAGAGCAGTAATCTGTAGTAGCAATGGGTCACTGTGAGCCACCTTCAAGGAGACAGTAATCTCCCCGGGAGAATAGGACTAGAGCCACAAGACTGTGGAGTCAGACAGCCTGGATTTGGATCTATTACATGATGGCTGTGTGACCTCAGGAGAGATACTTAACCTCTCCATGCCTGTTTCCTTATCTGTCAAAAGAGAATAATTATAAGAACTACCACCTACCTCCCTAGCTCCCAGACTCCTTCAGAACAAGTCACCATCACTCCCTTCCACCTCCCGGGGTATCCCTGACCCACCCCCAGCCCTACATGGTTCTGGCCCACAGCTGAGAGAGCGCGAAGAGGACAGCATGCTTCTGCTGACCATACCCTCTTGGGCAGCAAGGGCAAGGGGCTCTGAGAGGCGTTGAAATTGAGGATGGGCCTGAAGGTGCTGATGTTCCAGAACAGGATGTCCCCGTTGTAGGAGGCGGTGGCGATGAACTGGTTCTGGTACTTGGCCATGCTCAGGACATCCTCCGTGTGGAAGGTCTGCCAGTGGTAGCATAAGAGCACCGGCTTGATCTTGTGGAACCTGTACACGTGCCCGGAGGCAGGAGGGCGGAGCGCTCAGCCTTATTGGTATCCTGGGAGAAGAACTTCCAAGCCTCTAGGATTCCGAGCACTGACCCAGAGGAGGACCCCTCCAGAGGAGGCGTAGAGCGGAGTTGGAGTTCTGCCCTGCTGACTGCAGTAACTGGGCATCTGCAATGCGCCTGCTGTAAAGGCCGGTCCTAGGGGCTTCACATACACTAATCTTACAGATTTGCCCCATTCAGACACCTGAGTAAGACCTCAGGCTGAAAGAAGGGGAAACCATGACGCTAGAAAGGCTCTCTGAAGAGGACGGGACCCTACACTTACTATTCCTCTGCCTATAATATCGCTCCTGTCCCCAGCCCCTCACGGCTTCACCAAGACCTCTCCTGCTCACTCTTCAGATCCCACTCCACCCATGACACCTCAGATGACTCTTTTCTGATGGCCCCTGACTCTAGATCAGATTTCGTCCCCTCCCCATAGAAACCTGTATTTTTTTTTTCATAGCACTGAACAGACTATCATTATAAATTAAGTTATTTGATTAGTGTCTGAGTCTCAGGAGGATGGAGACTTCATGTTCTTGCTTATATTCATTCCCAGCACCTTGTACAAAGTCTATTGGCCTCATGGAGTGATGAATAAGTGGATAGATGAGAGGACGAAGCAGTAAACCTCACCCTGCACTAACTTCCTGCTTGGTGTTCCAGCCGCCAGCAAAGTTAGGGATGGAGGAGCCCATCTTTAGAGAGAAAGGCCAGCTGCCCACACCTCCCATGTGAGCCCTGGCTGGTGGCAGTGATTTCCTCGCTCAGGCGTGTCCGACTCTTTGCAACCCTGTGGACTGTAGCCCGCCAGGTTCCTCTGTCCATGGAATTCTCCAGGCGAGAATACTGGAGTGGGTTGCCATTTCCTTCTCCAGAGGATCTTCCTGTCCAAGGGATCAAACTCGGGTCTCCTACGTTGCAGGCAGATTCTTTACTGTCAGCCAAATCAAGGAAGCCCTGCGCCCTGGCTACTCACGTGTAGTAAGTGATTCTCTTACTCCATCCCGTCGTGTAGAACACTTTGTTCATGTGGACAATCCCACTGATCTATTGAAGAGGAAGGGAAACCGAACTCTAAGGTACCTCAGAGAAAATGGCCCCAGGCCCCAAATGTCTTCCTAACCGTACCAAGCAGGAAATCCAAACTCCGCATGGTGATGAGACTTTCCCTATCGGTGAAACGACCATACATTTTTTTCAGAGTGCTCTTGCAACCCATTATCCATGTGATGGATTTGGAGGTGGCAGATTGGGTAAGAGTCCATGTCCATCTTACAGGGGACAGGAGGCAAGCCAAGGTCAAGCCTGGCTAAGGTCACACAGCTGAGTCACAGGATCTGGACCGGTCCCTAATCCCTGGCTTCTCAGCCAAGTGCTCTTTCTGAGTTTCTTAGTTTGTAATGGGCTTAAGTCCCAAAGAGGAACTGCTGGCTTTGCACTTTGCCACACCCACAGATCTTCCTCATAACCCTGGCGGGCATTTCCCAAACAGGGGTATGGGTGGCTCTGAATCACATGACCCCACTGCCAACAATGCCACCTAAAGCCCTAAGATGTAGGCTGCCTGTGTGCTCAGCTGCTCAGTCCCGTCTCTGCGACGCCATGGACTGCAGCTCACCAGGCTCCTCTGTCCGTGAAATTCCCCAGGCAAAAATACTGGAGCAGTTTGCCATTTTCTATTTCAGGGGATCTTCCTGACCCAGGGATCAAACCCACTGACTCAGGACCTCTGAGTCTCCTGCATTGATTGGCAGTCTCCTTACCACCTGAGCCACCTGGGAAAATCCTCCCAAGACATAAGATGAGAAGTGCTAACGCACCAAAAGAGCAAGAGTAGCTGACATCTGCAGAACATCTGTGGAGGACAGGCCCTATTATCTATCTTCATTTTATTTCAGTTTTTTTTTAATGTGGACCATTTTTTGTCTTTATTGAATTTGTTACCATATTGCTTCTGTTTAATGTGTTGGTTTTTTTGGCCTCAAGGCATATGGGATCTTGCCTCCCTGACCAAGGATCAAACCCCCACCCCCTGCAATAGAAGGTGAAGTCTTAACCCCTGGACCTTCAGGGAAGTCTCAACTATCTTCATTTTATGCACAAAGGCTCAGGGAGGCACAAAGCCAGGGAGTCTGTGTGCAAAGCCTTTCAGGGAGACATGAGAAATAGCACGTGCTGGGGGTCACAGGAGCTGTGAGGGGCCCCCAGAGCCCCCTGTGGGCCAGACTGACCTCTAACTGGTCCGCGTTGGGGAAGGTCAGCAGGCATTCGCCAACGCTGTAGTTCCACATCTTCACGGTGCCGTCACGAAGACCCGTGAGCAGGCACCCCTCTGACTCATCCAGGGACATGGCGGTCAGCTCCACTTGCTGGTCACCCGTCACTGAGAACTCCATCAGCCTCCTGCCCGTCACGACCTCCCACACACTCACCATGCCGCTCAGACAGCCGCTCACCACCTGTGGGGGAGCACACAGCCGGGGCTCCTGGGGAGGGGAAGGCCCCCACTCCCAAGGGCAGCCGCCAGCTGGCATGACTGCTGGTAGCCCAGCCACCACTCAGTGTACTGAGAAGACAGGCACTCTGGGCCCTCCTGCTGCAGGACGACTCACTCTCAAAAACAGGCCTTCCTCTGCCCTATGCAAACTGGCACAGTTCTTTTAGAAGGAACCGCTTTGGTGAAATCCCGTTTAACTCTGAAATGGAATTTATCAGAATCTTTCCAGAGAAAATCATATTGAACCCAGAAAAGACACTTACTGAAAAAGCATTAACATGGAGGATAGGGGGGGAAAAAAACAGGAAATACACTAGCAGCCCCCTAAGCAGGGAAATGCTGGGTAAAGATAGGTCACCCCACCTGAAGCAACATCACAACTGTGACAATGAAACAGCAACAGGGGATGTTCCTTCAGACGAACCTTCCCATTGACAACATCTAGAAAAGCTGGATAAGGGGGATATTTTTTAAACTGGTTAAGGGCATTGAGGAGCCCTAAGGTATGAGGAGTGGTGGTGCCAGGAGCCAGAACGAGAGGGAAACCCAAAGAGGTAAGTGCTGGCCTCCCACTGCCAAGGCCACGGAGCAGCAGACAGAGCCGCCCTACCCAGAGCCCCAGCCAGGAAATGGGTACCAGTGGGCAGGGGCAGAGGGCCCAGGAGCCCCTGCTGTCCCCACACTTCAGAATCTACATGCCTAGTTGCTCTGCCCAATGCAGAGATCTCTGCTCAGGACCACAGCCTGGGCCTCCCTCCCCTTCCATAACCAAGTTGAACCACAGTTTCCCTGGAAATGACCTCCAGGAGCAACACCCACCCCAGGATCTTCAAAGAGCAGCCCACACCCCGTCACACACAGTGGAAAGAAGGCTGTCCAGAACTGACCTGGGGTGGTAGCCAGGGGCACACAGGCTCAGAGGAGTTTGGTGACCCAAAGGCCACTTGGTGGAGCTCCGGTCTGCCCCAGGGCAACTCCTGTGCCAGACAGCTGCTCGCCGACCTCCTGCTGCCCCATACCACCACCCAAGCTCTGAGAGTCCTGCCCCACCCCGCCTCCTGTGCCTGCTGCCAGCCCTAGAGATAGGCTGCTGCCCACTGACCTGCTTGAAAACCTTGCTATAGAGGACGGCGCACAGGGGCGTGCTGTGAGTCGTGGTCTTCTCCTCTGCTCTCCCAGGCCCCTGTGTCTCCAGGTATCCTTTCAGGATTCCAATCTGTAGGGGAGGAGGGGCAGACAGTTGGGCAGTCAGTGACTGGCCCCTGGGAGAAACTTCCAGTAAACCAAGACACCAAGACATCCTCAACCGCATGCAGGCTTGCTGACACCTCACCCCAACTCCATGCCCCTACTTCCTGAGATCAGAGCTTCCAACCCCTAGAGCTCCTACAACCCCAGAGCACAAGTCCAAGTCCCTTTTATGACTTCTGAAAAGCCTAAGGCCTCGATCTGGTGTCCCCTCATCCAGGAAGGCTTCCCTGACTGCCTTAGCCTCCAGCCTGGCTCAGGATCCTTTCTCAGTGCTCCATGAGGCACTCAGCACACACCTACATCATAATGCGCAGCATTTCCTGTTAAAATTATCTGCTATGCTACTCCCCCATGAGTTCCTTGAAGGATGGGCCAGGGCCTAATTAATATACTCTCTGCTTTGAAATGGACTTCAAAGGTCTGTTGAATTCAACAAGAGCTGACAGCCATCCTGACACTCAGCAGAGGGGAAGGAACCCACCAACTCCCTTCTCAGGATACCTGCCATCTGGGAGAGTTGGCCAAGGGCACAAGGACACTGAGTGTGTGACCTGGCCAACAGAGGGAAGAAGAGCCATGTAGAGCCACCACTTCCTCAACCACAGATGACCCTCATCTCCCTTTCTGGATCGAACCTCTTCTACTGGTTGCCAAGCATCCCTGTAGCCCCCTAACCTCCATCTTGTCACAGCGCCACCCCCGACCACTGGCACCCTGGACAGTCAGCCCCTTGTGCTTCTCCCAGGCTGTCCCATCCCGAAGGGTTCAGGGCAGACCTCACATGGGCACCAGCTAAGTCATGGCTCACAGGCAGGCTTCATGGCAGGTCCCCCCAGGTTCTCTCCTTCAGAGGGACTGCTCGGGAGTGGGTGTGGGCCCTGCCCTCTTGGGGTTCCTGATTTGGCAGGAAAGACAGTCACGTTACCATGACAGGACACAGTCATAAGGGCTGTGATCCAGGGCAGGCAAGGGAGCTTGGAGTGAAGGCTTCTAACCTAGCCTGGGGGTCAAGGTGGGCTTCCAGAAGGAGGGACTAGAGGAGCAAAGGTCAAGAGGGCAGCAAGAGCAACATAGAGGGTGGCCACTGGGGGCCTAGAAACAGTCCTCCAGGAAATCGCAGGGGACAGCGCTTTAAGGGCCAGGCCACAGAGCCCAGCAGCTTTGTCCTCGGGGCATAAAGCAGTCCCGGTCAGGACACGACGTGACCACCCCTCGGTGCCCCATGGGCCAGCAGACCGTGGCCCCTCCCCTCCTCCAGCAGACCGTGGCCCCTCCCCTCCTCCTGCAGCCATGGCCCCTCCCCTCCTCCTGCAGCCGTGGCCCCTCCCCTCCTCCTGCAGCCGTGGCCCCTCCCCTCCTCCTGCAGCCGTGGCCCCTCCCCTCCGGCACAGCGCTCACTGAGTAGGTGCTGCAGACGAGTGAGCTGTGCTCTTTGTGGAAGTAGATGCTGGTGATGGGGCCATGCCCCAGGGCAAAACGCTTCCCGCAGAAGGACTGAAGACACTGGTAGTCTTGCATGTCCCACACGCGAATATTCTGGGGGTGGGAAATCAGCAGACAGGTCAAGAGTGGGTTCTCAGGGATGCAGCTGGCCCGAGGCCTGGGGGTGCTCCTGGGAGCACAGCCACTGCGCTCAGTCACCGCCACAGACCAAAGCCTATGACAGAGACACCGTGCATGTGTGCTTAGCTGCTCAGTCACGTCTGACTCTTTGCGACCCCGTGGACTGTAGCCTGCCAGGTGCCCCTGTCCATTGGATTTCCCAGGTGAGAATACTGGAGTGGATTGCCATGCCTTCCGCCATGGGCTCTTCCCTATTTAGGGATCGAACCCACAGCCCTTACATCTCCTGCGTTGGCAGGCAGGTTCTTTACCACTACCTCCACCTGGGAAGCCCAGAGACATCATTCAGTTCAGGTTCAGTTCAGTCGCTCAGTTCAGTTGCTCAGTCGTGTCTGACTCTTTGCGACCCCATGGACTGCAGGATGCCAGGCTTCCCTGTCCACCACCAACTCCCGAAGTTTATTCAAACTCATGTCCATTAAGTCAATGATGCCATCCAACCATCTCATCCTCTGTCATCCCCTTCTCCTCCTGCCTTCAATCATTCCCAGCATCAGGGTCTCTTCAAATGAGTCAGTTCTCTGCATCAGGTGGCCAAAGTACTGGAGTTTCAGCTTCAGCATCAGTCCTTGCTTATGGTCACACGAGGCAACTGAGCCATACACACTACTCCCAGTCTCCTCTTCCCAAGGCATCTACCCTGCTTGAGCACCTGCTGCTCGTTAGCTGAGGATGGAGACCTCACCAGGCAGCCCATGCCTCCCCAGACACTCAGCTCCCACCCCAGCCTCCCTCCAGTAAAGCCAGGCAGGGCACAGACAGAACTGCCAACTTAGTTGCCCAAAAGGCCAGCCTGTCCCCCAGGTTCCTCCCAGGTTGAGGAAGTGTCCCCAGAGGGGCCCGTGGAAGTCCCTGCGGGACACTCCTCACCCGGGGCATCAGCAGCAAACTGGACAGGGAAGGGGCTTGAATCCACAGACCCCATCCACATCCTGGCTCTGCTCATCACTGACCGTGAGCGTCTGTTTCTGTCTCCCCACCCCTCCAGTCTCAGAGTCTTCATCAAAGGGGACGATGCCCAGCTCTGGGCGCTGCCAGAGGCATTCCAGACAATAACAAGAGTAGGGTGTGCTGGGGAGCATGTCCTGGTGATCCAAGGGCCCTGCCCACTCCTGATCTACCGAGTTCCAGAAGATACAACCTTTTCCCCTGCAGGAAGACACCTGGGACTGTTGATGTGCAATCCCCAGTAGGTGGGGAGAGATCCTGAACACATAGCTCAGAGGAGCAGAGTAATGGACCTGAGCAGAGGAGCTTGGGCATTTGAGGAAGGTCCAGTCCGGCTCTGACAGCCAGGGCAGGCAAGAGAGGTCACTGGGAGAGCTGAGAGCAGCAAGTCTGGGTCTGGGGGAGGGGAAAGGCTCACCTGTGCTGCACACCTTCTATGTGTCAGTCAGGCCACTGCCCCTTTACCACCTGCCCTCCTCTAAACCACTCAACAGCCATTCTCTGGATGAGGAGACTGAGACCGAGTTAAGCGAGGGGCCCTGCCCAGGACCACAGACGAAGTAGCCAGGCTGGGCTACATGGAAAGCAGCTCTAGTGGGCTGCTCAGACCTGGGCTCAGGCTTCTATTGCGGTGGGGGTTGAGGTGGTCAGAGACCCATGGTGCCACCTGGGGTACCCACTCTAGGCCTTTGGGCACCGGTGGGACCATGGGCAGGGAGGTCCCACCACTGCCTGAGCCTCGGGCTCCTGCCAACTGGCAGCCCCCTGGCTGGCTGAGCTAGCTCGTTACCCATGGGCCAGCATCCTTGGGAAACAGGAACCTATGGGTCAGGGGGCATCAGGGCTGGGCTCCCCCAGGCTGACACCTTGTCCTTGGAGACGCTGAGGAGGATGTTGCTGCCCTTGCTGTTCACAACGACGTGTGTCACTGAAGTCTGATGCCCCTTCATCAGCCACACAGGCTTTCTTGAGAAGAAGGGGTTCCACAGGCGGATGAGGGGGTCATAGCCGCCAGTCACTGGAGTTGAAAACCGGGAATCAGCCACTAGGGGCTTGTGCTGGGACCTTGTCCTGGACAGGCCTCAGACTCCAGCCAGATGACAGCTGCTGTTACGACCCATCCCTGCCCTCCCTACCCCATTCCCTCCACCACCAAGCCAAGCAAGCCCGTGTCACCACTCCACCCCAGGTGCCCATAAGCGGGCACCGGAGCGGCCAGAGGCCGGATGTCACGAGGCCTCCCACTCAACTCTGATAGGTCCCACACCCTCAGCAGCCCTCACCCTAGTTCTGCCAGACCAGCATCTTCCACGTGATACAAAGGTTACTTACCCAGGACGTTCTTGTCTGGGCAGTAATCGAAGCAAAGAATCCCTTTTCTCAAATTCAGCACTGACACCCTACAACAGCAAAGGAGACAGGCTGGGACCAGTGGCCTTGGGAGAGCTTCTGAGCCTGGGGTGCGAGGAGCTGGAGGCAGGGCCTCGGGGGGTGGGGGGTACAGGGACGAGTCATTACCTCTCCATCCAAGGAGAGGAGCAGCCCCTGGGACCCTGCCCTGGGCTCGCCCTGCAGCCCCCAGCTCACTGGGCACCAGCAGCGCCTGGAAGAGACGCCCACCCTCGCCTGCATGTGAAGGTGAGAGCAGCCCCCAGAGCAGGAGACTGAACTCCATCGGCACCTTCACTCTGCTGGGATGAGGGTCCTCCCACCCAGGATGCAAAACAAAGGGCAGGGGAGGGGAGGGCCCCCAAAGGCTGCGGGTAGAAAATAAAGTTCCTGCTGCCTGCTGGTCCCTGTGCAGGGTGCTGTCTTGTGAGTCACCGGGACCCTCACACAACCCTGAAGACTGTCAGCAGCCATGATGAGGGAGCTTGGCCAAGGGCAGGGACGGGGGTGGGGGGGCGGGGAGCGGGGTGTCAGAATTCAGACCCAGCATGAGCGTGACAGGAAAAGGCAGGAGGCTCAGAACGGGAGCCCCAGGAAAGGAAGAGATGCGATAGGACTGGAGGATATCAGGGTTTAAGGGGCTGCTCAGGAGGGCAGGTCGGCCCAGGCAGGGGTTCTGGGAAGGTCAGGGAGAAAGTCAAGCCCAGTGGCCTCACAGGCCCTAGAGCCCTAGAAGCTCTGTGCCTTTGCACGTGCTGTTCCCTCATGTCCACACATCCTGCCCCACCAACTCTTTCTACTCAGACTCTCCCTGCAAAACTCAACTCCAGGCCTTTACTGGTGGCTCAGTGGATAAGAATCATCCTGACAACACAGGGGATACGGGTCGATCCCCAGTCCAGGAAGATTCCACGTGCTGTGGAGCAACTAAGCCACAACTACTGACCCATGTGCTGCAATGCTGAAGCCTGTGTACCTTCAGCTTGTACTCTGCAATAAGAGAGGCCCCTGCAACGAGGTGCTCCACCCTGCGGTGAGAGTAGCCCCCACTCACAGCAACTAGAGAAAGCCCGCACGTCGCAACAAAGACCCAGCACAGTCATAAGTCAATAAACTCAACTCCAGCATGTTCTCAGCCAAACTTGGCCCTGAACCGCTCCTCTGCCACTACCCAGGGGGCTAAGCCTGGTTATCACCATAGAGGCTCTCTCTCCTGAATTCCCATTATTCAGCCGAGCCCCAAATTCTCTTTGCCCACATCCCACCAGGGCCCAGGCCCCCTTTACTTCTGTATCAGCCTCCTGGGGTGGGGGGCTCTTAACCTCCTGCCTTTCTCCCACTTCTCTGTGCTCCCTACTCCACAGCTAGAAGGCTTCCTCTAAAACTCAAAAGTTCAAGAAAAGCATATGAAATGCCTATGTTGTCAAACCAGATGTGTCTCCCTCCACACTGAATGTGTGCAAAGAAATATTCTGGAAGAACTGTCACAAAATGTTACAAGAAATTATTTCAGGCTGATTCACCCATTTATTCAACGAAGGTTTCCCAGTTCCCATGCCCTTCCAGGATGAGCAGACAGGATGCTCCCGCCTTCGCTGGAGCTTCCCTTCTTGAGGAAAACCACCTGAGCGAGTAAAGAATAGAGAGACAAGGAAATGGGCATGTACGCATCATGGCAAGTCCTGCAGGGGAATAAACAGACCGCTGGAGGAGACTAGGTCTGCAGGAGACTTCTGTGTGGAGAAGAGATTGGAAGGTCACGGTGGGACTCAGGGAAGAAGTCCACAAGGCCACTCCAGAGGCAGAATTTGGGTTGGCAGTGCCAGCCCCACCTGCAGAGGCCATGCCCCAAGAGGGCCTCACCTAACTCACTGGAAAAGACCCTGATGCTGGGAAA
Source organism: Redunca redunca (assembly GCA_006410935.1). Lineage (NCBI taxonomy): Eukaryota > Metazoa > Chordata > Mammalia > Artiodactyla > Bovidae > Redunca > Redunca redunca. The sequence goes on from SJYQ01004188.1 coordinate 419,863, forward strand.
GATCAAAGGCAGGAGGAGAAGAGGATGACAGAGGATGAGATGATTGGAAGGCGTCACGGACTCAGTGGACATGAGTTTGAGCAAGTTCCGGAGCTGGTGATGGGCAGGGAAGCCTGGAGTGCTTACCTGGCGGGGGCTCGCAGCATTGGACACAATTGACTGAACAAGAGCAGGCAATGGTGTCTCCTGCTGGCCAGGGCGTGTACTGCACTCACACATGAAGAAACGGGGTATGTGCACACGTGTATAGCTATATATTCTGCAACCCATCCCTAAAATAAATCTTGATGTCCACTCCTGGAGAGCTCCAGGCCACTATCGTGTGCACCCTGAGTTAATACAATGGCATCCTTACTGGTGTCCTTATTTCCCCTCCTGCCCGTACACAGCTTCCCTCTTAGCTCAGTCGGTAAAGAATCTGCCTGCAATGAAGGAGACTCGGGTTCAATTCCTGGGTCAGGAAGATCCCCTGGAGAAGGAAACAGCAACCCACTCCAGTATTCTTGCCTAGAGAATCCCATGAACAGAGGAGCCTGGCAGGCTGCAGTCTACCGGTTCACAAGAGTTGGACACGACTTAGCGACTAATACCGCCACGACCACCACTCGCAACAGAGTGGCCAGAAAGATGCTCCGCGTGTCAGACCACACCATTCCTCTGCTCAGAACTGTCCTAGAACCTTGCCCATATCTAATTCCAAATAATAATAACAAGATGTTTTTTGAGACACTTGGGTAAAGATTAACTTGTACAGTACTGCTGCTGCTGCTGCTAAGTCACTTCAGTCGTGTCCTACTCTGTGTGACCCCATAGACGGCAGCCCACCAGGCTCCCCCGTCCCTGGGATTCTCCAGGCAAGAACACTGGAGTGGGTTGCCATTTCCTCCTCCAATGCATGAAAGTGAAAAATGAAAGTGAAGTCGCTCAGTCGTGTCCAACTCTTAGCGACCCCATGGACTGCAGCCTACCAGGCTCCTCCATCCATGGGATTTTCCAGGCAAGAGTACTGGAGTGGGTTGCTTAAAATGTTAGTTTCTCAGTTGTGTCCAACTCTTTGCAACCCCATGGACTGTAGCTCCCCAGGCTCCTCTGTCTATGAGATTTTCCAGGCAAGAATACTGGAGTGGGTAGCCATTCCCTTCTTAAGGGGAAGCTTCTCAACCTAGGGATCAAACTTAGAAAGCACCATACTATTTCTCTACTTCTATTGGTTTAAAATCTTTCATAAAAGGAAAAATGTTTCAAAAAAAAAAAAAAAAAAACAGGCCGAGAGGAGCAATACAAAGGCCTGGGGGCAGGAACATGCTTGAACCACGAGGGTGCCAGTGTGGCTGGAGTGAGAAGGCAGCAGGGCCAGCCACCGAGGCCCTCGTGGCCACAACGCAGTAATCCCCATGACAGCCTCCTGCCACTGAGACCCAATAAAACAAGAAGCTGAATGAGAGACATATCACCAACATGAGGTAATACTCCCACCAAATCAGAGAAACCAAACCAACAAACCAGCTCTAAGCAAAATGCCACCACACCTCTCCACTCAAAGCACAAAAAGCAAGATGGAAGCCTCCCCACCACTTCAGGCGTATGCTCCCCTCCTCCAGCCTAGCGTTAGCTCCAGGACTTGAGGATTGGATAGGGAATGGGGAAGAGGGGGGCGCCCACAAGATTCCAGATTCATTTATGTTTGAATCTTCTTTACATATATACATATACCTGTATGACTAACAGTTGATTTTATTTTCTTGGCTGCACAATGCAGCTTGTAGGATCTTAGCTGTCCAATCATGGATGAAACCTGGGCCCTCAGTAGTGAAATCGTGGAACCCTAACCACTGGACCACCATGGAATTCCTTAACAGTTGATTTTCAAAATATGAAAAAAAGACAACAGAAGAAAATATTCCCTCTGGGGTAAAGGAATCAAACATGAAGGAAATATACTAGAACCATCTCCAAAGAATTAGTGTGGCCAACTACTGAACACAGGCCACACATGGCGCTCACTCATGTAAGCCTTAAGGTAAGTGAAGGGCTGTTATCGTCCCCTTTGAGAACAAGAGGAAACTGAGGTTCACAGAAGTAAAGCAACTCACGTTCATCCCTTCACTCAGAAAACTTTTTTCTGACTGTCTCATACTATGTGCCAGCCTTTGTGCTGAACTTTGTGTATAGACTGGTGGATAAAAGAGACCTTATATTTTTGCTGCTGGTGGCAACGCCAGAATGATTAAAGCCAGACTCCATAAAAGTTCTCATCACAGCAAAGGAAAAAAGAAATGTGTAACTGTGTGTGGTGATATATGTTAACTAGGCTTACTGTGATCCTTTCACAATACATGTGTTTAGTCATTCAGTCATGTGTGACTCTTTGGGACCCCATGGACTGCAGCCCGCCAGGCTCCTCTGTTCGTGGGATTCTCCAGGCAAGAATACTGGAGCGGGTTGCCATGCCCTCCTCCAGGGGATCTTCCCAACCCAGGAGTCGAACCCAGGTCTCCCACATTGCAGGTGGATTCTTTACTGACTGAGCCCCCAGGGGAGCCCTCACAAATTATATATGAGTATCAAGTCATTCTATTGCACACCTGAAACTTAATAGATTATTATATGTCAATTTTCAAAACTGACAATCTCAATTTTAAAAAGTGTAAAACAGACTACAGAGCCCATATTGCAACCACCACAGCCCACTGTCGGCTCTCAGGACACACAGTGATTCTTTGTACCCAGGCTGATCCGCAGGCCTCTGTACTGCCCACAGGGGATGCCACTGTCCTGGAGGCAGGCCACCTCTCAGCAGGGACGGCCACGTGTGGCTGAAGCAAAGCTGGCATCCCAGAGTCTGTGTCACCACCCACCCTCTCCCAGACACACCACCTCCACCTGGAGATGGGTGCCCCTTACTTGAGGCTGTCTGGGACTTTGGATGGCAACACTGTCAGCACCAGAGAGGACTTGTCAATGGCTGAACAGGAGGCCACCAGGTTCAGCTGGGGGATGAATTTGACCTGTTGACACCAGTTGAGGTGGAGAGCCTGAAAAGAGAGTGATGGCGGTGGGAGACCCAACCCAAGCACAGTCGTTCAGGCCCAGCTCCCAGAAAGCAGCAGGTATCAGAGGCTGGCAGGGCCAGGAGATCCAGCGTCTAGTGCTACTGGGCTCTGGCAAAGTGCTCTGGCAAAGTGCTCCGGCCCCGCAGTTCTAGCCCAGGTAATGTGACCAGGACAGTATGGCCACCAGTTGTCAATGGAACCGGTGAGAAGCACTGAAATCTCCTGTCACATGAACTCTTGTTTATAGATCAGAGGACAGGCTAGGTCAAGTGCATACTAACACCATTCTCTGTGGCCCCATCCCAAGGTGGGAGGCAGGATGGATCCAAGTCTGCCTAGTCCACAGTCCCTGTCATCCGCCCTCATCCCTAGTCGACAGGGAGCCAGCGCTTCCCGGCTCCCCCACACCTCCCTTGTGTTTGTCAGGACGAGGTATGCAGAACACGAGGATGTTATCTGGTGCAACTTGGGTGGAAAAAAAGGCTGCAACCCACAGGCCTAGGGCATGGCCTGGCTGGATGCACTCTGAGGTCTGGCCCCATGCTTGGCCTTCCAGTCGGGAGATTTTCCTCTCCAGGACAAAAATGGACAAGGTGACTGGAGGGGTCGTCAGGTACTGAGCTGGGCTGCACGTGCGCTGTTTCACCAAGTGCCTGTCATGGTGAAGGCTGGAGGATGATTTGATTACCAATGGCTGACGAAGTGATCAGTCATGCCTATGTAACGAAGCTACCATAGAAACCCAAAAGGACAGGATTCAGAAATCTTCTGGGCTGGAGAACATGCACAGGGGCAGTGGGGACCCAGACAGGGATGGGAGCTCCACCCCACCTTCTGCCGTGCCTTCTGCATCTCTGCCACCTGGCTGTTCCTAAATTACATCTTTTTATTTAAAAAAAAAAAAAATGGTAATCTAGTGAAGTAAAACATTTCTCCAAGTTCTGTGAGCTACTCTGGCAAATTAATGGAACCCAAGTGGGGGGGGTCATGGAAACCTCATTTATGCCGGTGGGTCAGAAGCACAGGTGACAACCTGAACTTGCACTTGGCATCGGAAGTGGAAGGCAGTCTCGGGGGACCCTTAACCCTCAGAGTCTGATGCTATCTTTGGGTAGACAGTGTCAGGATTGAGATGAATTGTAGGAAAGCCAGCTCATGTCAGAGAACAGCTCAGAGGTATGGGAGAAAAACAATCATTGTAACAGGTGCCACAATCCTATATGCCAGGGGGTACCCAACCCCCAGGATCTAATGCCTGATGATCTGAGGTGGAGCTGATGTAATAATAATAGAAATAAGGTACACAATAAATGTAATGTGCTTGAATCACCTTGAAACCATCCCCCACCCCAGTCAATGGAAAAACTCTTCCATGAAACCATTCCCTCGTGCCAGGTTGTGGACCTCGGCTATAAGCTCTGCAGTGAAGGGATGAAGGCAGAGGTGGATGGCAAGCAAGGCTGTGCTAGGCTGGCTGGTTGGGGCCCAGAGGAAGTGGAGGGGTGCGTACAGCAAGTGGGGGGAGAACACAGTAGCCTAAAGGAATGGCACGTGTCAAGGCCCTGCAGTGCCAAGGGCTTCACACTCAGAGAACAGCAGTTCGCTGGCATTTCTGTGACAGAGTGAGGAGAAGCAAGGCAGAAAGCAGGACCAGAAACAAGCCAGGGGCCAGAGCCCTTCCTGTCCTGATGGTCGTAGGGTGCACTTGAGACTTTGTTCAAATAGGACAGCTACTGGGATTCTGAGCAAAGGAGTGACCTGACTGTATTTCCAGCTCATGATTCTTGAAGTTGCTGAATGCAGAAAGCACCATGAGGAGAAAGGAATTGAGCAATGGTGAGAAGCCACCCAGGAGGGGGCATGTCTGAGCAAGGAAGGTGGTAAGAGAGACCAGCCTCGCCTGGGGATTCCGCAGAAGGAGCCAGCGGGATCCAGCAGGTGCCTCCAGCCCTTCCCTGGGGACCAGTGCCCAATGCCACAGTCCCAAGGGCAGATCCACCTGCTGTATTTATTTCTGAGTGGTACATGTGCACAGCCAGTTACCATGGAAACAGCCAAAGAAAGAGCCCCCTTACCTTCAGCCGGTAACTTCTATACATAGGGGACTTCTCACTTAGAAGCCTCCGGGTAGAAACGTTGGTCCAGTTATCTGATAGGGGAGCAAATCAAGCCCCAGGTCACCAGGTCTTTCCATTTGCAGGACAAACAAGACGTCAAAAGCAAGACCCCTTGAGCTGGTTTGCAACTCCCATGCATCTCAAAACGCTTTCCCATACAAATGCTCGCTCAAGCCTCCCTGTGTCCTGGCAAGTGCAGTGCAGACACTGAACTCGGCACCCAGAAAACAGAGACAACAGACCCGAGCCAATAAACACTGAAGCCCAGAGTCCCCCTGCCAGCCCCTGGCAGAGCTGGAGCCAGATTTTAGAAACTCAACTCTCCCCTCTCCATTAGAGAGCTCGGACTCTGCAGGAGCGGAGAATGAACTGAGATCCTGGGCTCTTATTCATTCTGAAAACAGTCATTTGGGAGTTTGTCATTCTGCTTCAAACTACATGCCCCATCTTATCTGGCAAATACAAGTTCCAAGAAGAAATTGCATGCATGCATCATAATGCAAGCGTGTCTGGAGCATGCATGGTAAGCACAGCCCTGCCCTTCCACTTTCTCTCCTTCCACCTCTAGCAAATCCATGAAGTGAATGTGTTCATCCCCATTTGAATAAGGGAACCAAGGCACAGAGAGGTTCAGCAACGGAGTCCAGGTCACACAGAGCTGGTCTGTCCAGCCCCTCCCAAGTCAACACACTGCTGGATGCCCCTTCTTGTTTGTCCCCAGCCTTCAGTCAGCATGTGGTGTGGAAGGACTCCCATCCAACACTCCAGCCTCATCTGCCTCCCTTCCAATTTCCTGTCCACAACTCAGATCAAAGACCACCACAACCTCCTGTGCCAATCTGCAGGGTGGCATAGTGGCCAGGGTGGGCTGGCTCAAGGCAGAGTGGGCACCAGGGGTAGAGGCTGATGAGGCAGGCACATGGGGTGCCAGACCCCTTCTGCATCCAGGCAGCACCCGTCTTCTGCCTGGCTGGTAGTGGATGCTGCCCAACAAGCCAGGCAGGAACTGTCACCAAGGCCTGGAAGCCCTTGGAGAGAGTCCTGCTCAGAAACTCTAACTGGAAGCCCAAGCAGCCACTCGGGAACCCTGGATGGAGGGGAGCCAGTGTTCCCGGGGGCTGGGGCCCCTAGTGGCCTCCGCCTCCTCTAGACGAATGTAGAGCGGCCTGGAGGACTGACACTGTGGGTCGAAGCCTCGATCCTGGGCAGGGTCCAGTTCAGACAAGCCCTGGACAGCCCCAGGCTCCGAGGCCATGGGATCCCTTGCCGCTTGGCAGAGCATCCCCAGACAGCACCCTCCAGCATTTAGTCAGCTTGAGATACAGCCCAGCAAGAGGTTCAGGTGCCAGCTCTGGGGCAGACTGCCTGCCTGGGATCTCAGTTGTCACTGTGGGGCCTGTGCAAGCCTTCATCCCCTTTACCCTCCCCTGCTGCTCCCTTAACAGACTGTGACAACGTCAGCCCCTCCTGGAGCAGGGGAACTGCAGGAGGTGACATGCTCAGCTCCCAAGGGCTCAGTGAAGGTCACGTGCTGATTCATGCTGTGGAGCTGGGCTTTCCTCCAGGCTCCGCAGAGCCCACCTTCAGGGCAGCCTCTCAGCTCCACCCCACACCCCACCTACAGGCAGCTCCCAGCCATGGGGAGCAGAACTCTGCTCACACGATGGAGGAAGCATGCCCTTGTCCCAAAGCCCAGAGGGGTCACTTAGCTGCCATAGGTTTTTTCTCTGTAGGATGAGGAGGGTTCTGAAGACTCCCTGCTTCAGCCCCCGGACCAGCCCTCACAGGCACAATTTCCCACCTTCAGAGAGACTGCCGGTCTCCTCAGCCCTGTCCTTGCCCCACGGTCACCCATCCCCTACCCCTTAGTGGTTCTGAGCTGAGCACACTGGTGTACCACCTCCCCAGGGATGGGACGGGGAGGAGCTCCCAGGACAGGACCGTCTCCTCCGACTCCCCACATCTCCCTACCCCATTTGGAGGTCCTGGGGAGGACTCGGGGGTTGAAGAGCCCAGTGGTCACATCGTCAGAGGTGAAGATGATGACATTGCCTTTGGTGTCCCCGTAGCAGAACACAGCCCTGTGGTAGTCCGACCTGGAAGCGGGGAGACAGAGGAAACCACGGAGCAGCTGGGCACGTCTGGCAGTGCCACCCACCCTCCCTGGCTCCCGAGGCCCTCCTCCACCTCAGGAGTGAGGGCAGAGCCCACACAGCTTTCCAGCCTGGACCCCAACAGCCGCCAAACATGGGCCCAGCCACCCGGATCCAGACCATCAGGGAACCAGGTCCACGAGAAATCAGCACATTTTTAAAAGAGCAAAATAAATGGCTCCATGGTCCTTCGGCTGCTCTTTGCCAGGTCACCCTACCGATGGACCACAACGTGCTCAGAGCCCTCAGGCCACAGCAGGACTGGCCAGTTTGACAGCTGACCTGGTGCGGGAGGGCAAGGAAGAGGAGCTGAGTCTGAGTGGCCGCGAAGAGGGGCCTGAAAGAGGAGCGGCTTGGAGGAAAGAGGACACAGGCGCAGAGGGTGTGGTCATGCCAGAGCCGCTTCCAGAGAGGTTTTCTGGAGACCCCAGCCCCACTGAGTGATGCGGCTGCTGCCAAGACCCTGCAGCGCTCTCCCAGGAGACTCACCAGTAGTTCATGGTCAGGACACAGCTGTCCAGATCAGTAAAGGTGAAGACCCGGGCACATTTGTGGCTACTGATATCAAAGAACTCTGGGGAAGAGACAGAGGAGGAGGCCCACATGGGAACCCAAACCCGTGTCCTAGGCCGGAGGTGGGGGGTGGTCATCTCTGGTGACGGTGAGCAGACTCACTAGTCACCACCCAGCAATCCTCCCAGGGGACTCCAGTCCAGCTCATGGTTGGCTGAGCGACAGATCTCTCCCAGTACAAGTGCATGGCTCCCGGCGGCCGGGCGCAGGCCTGGGGAGCGGCGGGGACTCACCTATCTTCTGGTCCGTGGACGCAATGGCCACGAGGTTCATGTTGTGCAGACACACCATGTCGATGACCCACATCTGCTGGCTGTGGGACGGGTGGATCTGGTAAAGCTGCCAGAGGACAGAGGAGACCTGGTCTGGGGCGGCTCGCCCGGGAGAGCACAGGGTCCCCACAAACCCTCTCCTGTCCCCCGAGGCCCCAGAGCCAGGCACAGACCTGGTGAGGAGCCCAGCCTTACCACCAACTACAGTGGTGGGCCTTGGATGAGCTTCCAATTTAAAAACCAATTTCCATGTCTGTAAAATGCTTGCTCCTTGGAAGAAAAGCTATGACAAACCTAGGCAGTGTATTAAAAAGCAGAGACATCACTGCGCTGACAAAGGTCCATCTAGTCAAAGCTATGGTTTTTCCAGTAGTCATGTATGGATGTGAGAGTTGGACCATAAAGAAAGTTGAGTGCTGAAGAACTGATGCTTTTGAACTGTGGTGTTGGAGAAGACTCCTGAGAGTCCCTTGGACAGCAAGGAGATCAAACCAGTCAATCCTAAAAGAAATTAACCCTGAATATTTATTGGTAGGACTGATGCTGAAGCTAAAGCTCCAATACTTTGGCCACCTGATGTAAATAGCCAACTTGTTGGAAAAGACCCTGATGCTGGGAGAGACTGAAGGCAGGAGGAGAAGGAGATGACAGAGGACGAGATGGTTGGATGGCATCACCGACTCAGTGAACATGAGTCTGAGCAAACTCAGGGAGATAGTGAAGGACAGAGAAGCCTGGCGTGTTGCAGTCCATAGGGTCACAAAGAGTCGGACATGACTGAGCAACTGAACAGCAACAGAAAAACCAGCTGGGCTTACAGAACACTTAGCCTCACAACCCCTTTTTAGAGCAGTTTGACAAGCTCATCCGAGTTTTAAATGTGCAGTTTGTGATCCTGGGATCCATTTCCAAGAAGCATCTACTGATGTGTTTGCAGGTATTCACAGAGAAGCATAAGCAGGAATGGGCACTGCTGCCCAGCTATGACAGCAACAGGCCAGACGTTGCCTGGAAAGGATGCCCTACATAAACCCACACACCAACCACTGCCCAGACATTAGGAGCGAGGGAGCTGTGTACATACAAGGCAGAAGAGTTACCAAGATCTATTATTACGTGAAACAGTGAGGTGAAAAGCAGCATTCTAATGTGCTACTGTTTGTGTATTTAAAAAGAAAGGTGTGATGTGTGTACAGGCTGTCCATGGAGGAGCACCCCCAAACTGGTCGCAGCAGTTGCCTCCAGTGAACAGAATTCGAGTTGGAGAGAGACAGACTCTTCCACACCTGCCCCTCTATGCCTGAATCTTTCTTCTCTGATATAATTGACACCTAACATTGGTATTCATTCTGTTTGTTTTGCCTGAATCTTGTTTACCATCTGCCAGTGTCGCCTGGCTTATTAATGAGAAACTGTCCTGCCAGGTTGTGAGGAATGAAAGGAACCATGACAGATAAAGCATCTGAGTGCTGCCTGGCATCAGGGGGAGCTGGGCCAGGCAGGGGTGCCTCCCGCCCTGGTGCCAGCCTCGCACAACTCTTACACAGACAGAACCTGAGCTGGCATTCCCGGTGGGGGACACCCCGTGCAAAGATGGGTCAGCAGAAATGAGCTGCACTGTCCAGGGAAGAGGAGGAACTTGCCATTTACTCCCCAAATAATGCCACACAGGTTCTGAACTGTCCCATCAGAACCCCGAGCACCAAGAGCAAGAGCCTACACTGACAGTGGGGGCGGTCAGGACAATGGACCAGGGCCCCAGAAACCCCTGTCTGACACCAGGCCAGGGTCTCACCCACACACAATGGAGGTGATGGGAACACCCATCACCCCCTCTACCACCCACCCCCTATACACACACACACGCTGGTGTTCAGACTAGAAACGGACCCCTGGGAAGTCTCAGGGGTCCTGCCCAAGCTTGCACAGCTGGTAAGTGAAGCCCAGACTCTGGGGCTTTCAGTCTGGACGACCGTGGACCTACGGTGAGTGTGCGAGGCTGATGCTTAGTGGCTCACTCTTGCCAACATCCACTTGCCCAAGCAGCCCCTCGGGGAAGGAGGCCCCCGTTTGCGGCCCTCTACGGGAGCTTCCCTCTGTCCTCTTTGGCCATCCCAGGCTATGGCCCTCAGGAGCACCGAGGTGACCCTAACCCTAAGCAGAATCTCAGACTGTAATGTGTTCCCCCAATAAGCACACAAGAGAAAAAGAGGGTGGAATGTGCCAGAAACCCCAGCCTCAGGAACACAGGGAAGAATTTCCAGGAGCACCTGAGCGAGTTCCCAGAACTCCAGACCTCGGTTCCCTCCATCAGCCACCGGGGGTGGGGGGTGACCTAGAATCCTCCCAGCCCAAAGGATGACGTGACCCCCGACGCAACCAGGAAATGCTCTGCAGGTACAGAGCGCGCTCACTCAGCCTCCTCTGAAGAGCAGGCTTCCTCACCTGCTGGCCTGGCAATGCCAAGTCCGCAGCGGCTGTTCTGAGCATTTTATCATTCACCGCACTGGGCCGGGAGCCGACGGCTCAGACCACCGGGATGATGACATGTCGGCTTATGTTGGTCGGGTGCTTACTGCGTGCCTTGCCCTGCTCCGAGCACCAGGCATGGATTAAGTCATGAAATTCCCCTGGCAGCCCTGTGTGTAGGGGGTACTATTACTAAGCCCGCTTGACAGATGGGGAAACTGCTACACGGAGAGCGCTATAGACACTCCATGGTCACACAGCTGAGAGACACTGCAATCAGGCAGCGTCTGCGCCGGGCAGGTGGGCTCCAGGGCCCATGCTCATAGTCACTGTGGCTTCCTCCCTGGTCCAAGCAGAAGATTTGAACCAGCAGGACTTGGTGGTGGAGCGGGTGGGACAGGGACAGGAGGTTGATCACAAGAACCTTGGTGGGTGGTGATGCCATTCACTGCCTTGGGGGGCACAGGACAAGGACGTCTGGTGGACAAGGACAGTCAGTTTGGACCAAGTGGGTTTAGGGTGTCTGTTGAGCATACAAGTGCAGTGGACATCCAGGTGGAATCCTAGTCTCAGAAGAGAAATGTGAGGCTCATGGCCCCCCAGGGAAGCCAGACCTGCCCCCAAGAGCAAGCACGGATGCCTAGCCCACAAGCCCAGAGGAGGAGCCTGCTGGGCGTGAAGGCAGAGGCTCTTCGACCACCCGTGTGGGCCCCGCTCACCTTGAAGGAGCTGGTCAGCATGAAGGACTCCGACCAGAACTGCAGGATGCCATCCTTGGTGACAGTCAGGAAATGGCCAATCTTCTTGAGCCGCTGGACTAAGAACTCCACTTTCACGATCTCACACCCATGATTCCTGTGGAAGGGGATGAGAGGGGAGCCCAGGCCAAAGTGGAAAAATGCCCAGAGGACAGACAAGCTTCCCACATCCGCACCCCGAGAAACTCGCTCCTTGAGACACAGGCTCTGCCTCTCCTCTGGGGGCCTGTCGCCACCAACAATGGTGGCCAGAAAGAGAAGAGACCCACGAATGATGCTGGGGTGACGTGGGGATCCCAGAGTCATAACTTTAACCCATGAAATAGCCAGTCAGCTTCCTCATGATGGGAAGGGCCAGACGAGATCGGGAATAGACGTTCTTTTAAGGGAAAAATAGCCCATGGAAGGCAAGTAGAGTGGGCTTATAATAAAAACTGTGAAATAAAAGGGTATCCAGCCACAACTCTAATGCTTAGAGATGGAGAGGGGACTCGGGAAGGGGCGCAGGTGCAGGCCGGCCCCACCCTTGTCCAGACACACCCTTCAGCCCAGGGAGAGGCTCCTTACATGGGGACGATCCTCATGGGAAGGTGGAAGCGTAGGCGGTACTGGCCCCTCATCATTTTCTCCTTGCCCTGGAACTCGCGCATCACGTAGTCCACGTACTCCTGCTGCCTCGGGAAGAAGTGCCAATGGGATGGGTGTTGGCCAAACCAAGCACCGGCTTCGTGCCTTCCCCTTCTCCCCCAGCCCCTTCCAAGGGTCTCTGGGAGCCCCCGGAGGCTCTGGTGGAGGGAGGCGGCCAAGCACCGGTGCTGTTCTTGGATCTACATTTTGCAGAGGGCCTATTTGCACATGTAAGCGAAGATGGCACAACAGTACCTCCCGCCTTACCTCATGTCTGTAATTCCACATGAGCCTCACCTCGCTCCACAGCTGGCATCTCCTCGGAGTCCCTTTATTCCCCCAGTGTACAGATATTAAGACTGAGGCCCACGTAAGTACAGATGAGTTGCCCCAGCTCATATATCAAGTCAATAGCAGAGAAGCACCATAAGCCACAAGGGCACCTCTAGGCTCTATTGACCAGCCTCGTGAAAATACGGCCAAGGCCAGAGAGGACCACCAGGTGAAGCCATAACAAGAGACGGGGAGCTATGAAAAAAGATCATGGTGTAGATGACAGATTGCTAGAAACATGTTTACTATAGAATATTAAGAGAAATGGGCAGTGGAGGTTCAAGAAGGAAGGGACATATGTATACTTATGACTGATTCACATTGTTGTGTGGCAGAAACCAACACAACGCCGTAAAGCAATTAACTTCCAATTAAAAGTAAATTTAAAAAAAAGAAATGAAAGCAAAAACCACATATAAAAACAGTGTGCATCTATGCTTGGGGGGAGGTGTGACAGAGCTGACTACACATGGACTCTTGAAGGAAAATCTCTAGGTCTGCAGACTGACTCAGCTAAAGTAACTCTGTAAGTCCGGGCCAGTTTATTCTTCTCATGCCTCAGTTTCCCAGTCTGTCAAATAGAGGTACATTACCAGCACCTACCCCGTAGGGTTACTTCGAGGTTTGAGTATAATGACATTTAGACTGCTTAGGTCAATATCTGCTATAAATGCTAGTTGCCATTGTCAGCATTGCTACATCAATACATCAGACTGATTTTTGTACTTTACTATGTTCTGTATTCTTAAATGTTGTATATGCTCATTGTAGAACATTTAAAATTGGGGCAGGAGGTAGCGTTATTATTAATATGCTCTAAAACTCTGATATTTTGTGATTTAACAGACACCTAGTGAGCATCAAGGGCCAGGATATGGTTGTGGCATTGGCTGGAACCCCTTTAGCCAAATGGGAGGCCAGTGTGCAGGAGCGTTACGTGGCAGCTGGAGGCCTCTGCTGCTCACTGCTGGGGTCATGCAGTGGCCTCATGCAGGGGTCACCAGCCTTTGTCACACACTCTCCTGTCCCCCAGCGGGGAACAAGCTGCAGCAAGTCCAGCTCTCAGGAGTCTCAAGAGGGCCCCCTTGAAGACGCCAAGTGTTCCCTCTACCCAGAGAGTCCCCCAGAATCTGCCCCCTGGATCCTCAGCCCTCCTTGTGCCCCTCTGACCAGTCACGGCCCATGCCTCCCAGCCTCTCCCCAGCTCTCTGAGGGAGCAGGGGCGCCCTCCTCACCCAGGTGATGAAGCCGTTACAGTTCAAGTCCACCTTCAAAAACAGAGCCTCCAGAATCTCTTCTGACGCATTGCTCAGAATCTTCTTCACAGCCTTAATGAAAGTTTTCATGTCCAGGGCTTCAGGAGAGAGAAGGGAGAATGCCATCCTCTTCATCGCAAGCCCCCTGGCCCCATCACCAGCCACAGTGTTCCTGGACGTCTGGGTGTTGGTGGCGGGGGGGGTGGTCACACAGAGGGTCACACTGCTGGGTCATCTTTTCCATCTTATCTGTTCAACATTTGATCACCCACAAAGCCTGGCTCCACACCTGCTGCATGAGAGCATTGTGGTGGCCCCAGAGCAATGAGGGGGGACGGGCACTGAAAAAGATCAGATTCGAGTTCAGATCCCATTTCTGAGCAAATAAGACAGACCAGGCACTGAGACAAAGAAAACTGATGAAAACTCATAAATAAATAAATAGGAAAGGAGAAAAACTTCAACAATGGCAACAAAGAGACATAAATAAATCCAAAGCTATAGAGAGAGAAGAGATGTGCATCTTTTAGAGGCAATTAAAATGCAACCTTGGGCTGGAGAGAAAGATGAAAAGGGGAGAGGAACAAGGAACAGAAGGACAAGAACCAAAAATTTTTCCCCTGCTGGGTTTTGTGGCTAACAAGGAAATCTGTCTGCGAGGGGTCAATTACTCCTGTCTAGGTTTTTAAAAAATAATCACAGTCTTTAAAAAGCACACTCTTCTGGGGACTTCCCTGGTGGTCCATGCTCCCAGTGCAGGGGGTCTAGGCTTGATCCCTGGTCAGGGAACTAGATCCCACATGCTGCAAGTCAAGATACCCAGTGCCACAACTAAGACCCACTGCAGCCAAAAAAATAAATAGAAACATTTTTCTAAGTGCTTCTAAAACCCGCTCCAAACACGTGGAACTCTCACCTTTGCCTGAAGGCTCTTCTCTAGGACCTCACCTCCCACCACTGTCCCCTTCATTCTCTGCTGCAGCCACCATGTCCCCACACCTGCCACCTCAAGGCCTTTGCACTGCCTGGTTCCTCCACAGGGAAGCCTTTTCCCAGAGATTCTCTAAGGAGGCGGCACAGCACCCTGCCTGGTTCTGCTGCCCCCTGACCTTCCTCATTACCACCCTGGCCATGAGCTCAGGGAGTACGGGGCTAAGCCTGTCCCCTCCATAACCAAGTCCTTACATGAAGCAGATGTTTGTTCCCTGAGTGTTTGCTTCAGCACTGGGGGATGTGATGATGATGACTGAGTACCAGTATCATCTGAGTTTATTCACAGTGACTGGCTGATGGTGGCGGGGGGGCTGGGGGGGCAGTGCATGAGGAAACTGTGACACAAAGAGGTGGGCTGTGAGCACAAGGTCACATAGCTGGTGAGTAGTGGCAGCGAGCCATTCCCAGCAATCTGGGGTCACGCTCTCACCCTGCTCCATGCTCCTCATGAAACAACCAGCTCTGTGCTACAGTGAGAACTCATCGCTTACGGCTAGACTGAGGAACAAATGAAAGGCTGAACAAAAGGTGCCCTGCTTAAAGAAAGATCCAGCCTGCTCATCTGAAGTGATAGCCAAGAGCCCTACACGTTTGAGTGACACGTAACGGTTCCTCTGTGTATCAGACGAACGTCAGCCCACGAGCTTGGAGCCGTCCCCTCGGGGAAGAGCTGGCAGTCAAAGTGCCTTTGTGCAGAATTAATGAACAAACTCCTCTTGACAGCACTACAGGGAGAGTCCTTTCATTGCTGTTTAAGAACCTATATATATTGTTCACTGCCGTATTATTTTCATATACTTCTTCTTCTTAAAAACAGCTAACATTCAGAAAACTAAGACCATGGCAGCCGGTCCCATCACTTCACGGCAAATAGATGGGGAAACAGTGGCTGACTTTATTTTTCTGGGCTCCAAAATCACTGCAGATGGAGATTGCAGCCATGAAATTAAAAGATGCTTACTCCTTGGAAGGAAGGTTATAACCAACCTAGACAGCATACTAAAAAGCAGAGACATTACTTTGTCAACAAAGGTCCATCTGGTCAAGGCTATGGTTTTTCCAGTGGTCATGTATGGATGTGACATTTGGACTATAAAGAAAGTTGAGCGCCGAAGAATTGATGCTTTTGAACTGTGGTGTTGGAGAAAACTCTTGAGAGTCCCTTGGACTGCAAGGAGATCCAACCAGTCCATCCTAAAGGAGATCAGTCCTGGGTGTTCACTGGAAGGACTGATATTGAAGCTGAAACTCCAATACTTTGGCCACCTGATGCGAAGAGCTGACTCATTTGAAAAGTCCCTGATGCTGGGAAAGAGTCAGGGCAGGAGGAGAAGGGGATGATAGAGGGTGAGATGGATGGATGGCATCACTGACTCAATGGACAAGGGTCTGGGTGGACTCCAGGAGTTGGTGATGGACAGGGAGGCCTGGCGTGCTGCAGTTCATGGGGTTGCAAAGAGTGGGAGACGACTGAGCGACTGAACTGAACTGAAAAAAACTGTTGAGTATTAGAAGAGACTAGACACAAAGGTGTCCTGGAAAGGATGGGTACACTGTGGGGACCAGTCATGTCCCCTGCACACTGCTGCTAAAAAGAAACACTCACCCAGTCTCACACGTATAATGAACAAATGGTTCATTAATAGCTCTGTGGTCCAGTGGTCAAGAATCTACCTTGCAACACAGGGGACATGGGTTCAATCCTTGGTTGGGGAACTAAGATTCCACTGGCTGAGGAGCAAGGAGGCCCACACGCTGAGACTACTGAAGGCCGCATGCTCTGAAGGCCACGTGACACGACCTGAGAGAGTCTGTATGCCGCCAGGAAAGATCTCGCATGACGCAACTAAGGCCTGACACAGCCAAGTAAATAAATAATTTTTAAAAATAGCTCTTGAAGCACAAAAGTGAAAATATCATGTCCCTGGGGAGGGAAGGAGGGAGGGAGGGAGAGTCGCTCTGCTACTGCTGCTAAGTCACTTCAGTCGTGTCTGACTCTGTGCGACCCCATAGATGGCAGCCCACCAGGCTCCCCCGTCCTGGGATTCTCCAGGAAAGAACACTGGAGTGGGTTGCCATTTCCTTCTCCAGTGCATGAAAGTGAAGTTGCTCAGTCATGTCCGACTCTTCGCGACCCCATAGACAGCAGCCCACCAGTCTCTTCCGCCCATGCGATTTTCCAGGTAAGAGTACTAGAGTGGTTGCCTTCTCCACTCAGTCGTGTCCAACTCTTTGTGACCCTATGGATTGTATGTAGCCTGCCAGGCTCTTCTGTCTAGACAAGAATACTGGAGTGTGTTGCCATTTGCTTCTCCAGGGGATCTTCCTGACCCAGGGATCGAACACAGGTCTCCTGCAATGCAGGCAGATTCTTTACCATCTGAGCCACCAGGGAAGCCTGGCTACCCTTAATACATTCCCTAGGGTCAGCATTGTAAAAATACTGTTATTTTTACTGTTATTGTTAAAAAAAAATAGTGGTCTACTTTAAAAAGAGGGAGAGGTGATGGCACTTTTAAAATTTTGAACTGTGTGAATATATTACCTGTTCAAAACAAAATACAATAAAAACTGTGGCCAAAACTGTGACTGTTGGGTCCTCCAAGACAGGGGTGGTGCCTCCTGGCAGCCAAACACCAACACCCAAAGAGCTCAGATGAGGAAGCATCCCAGCTTCAGGTCAGACTCAAACGGTCCCTCCCCAGCCTCACTCTGCTCTTTATAAACAGGCCATTTGTTACCCTTCCTGCCCACATCACAGTGTGACTGTCACACTCAAACTGATGGGGCAGGTAGCCATGGCCCCAGCATTGGTGCTCCAAGTCTACTGGATAGCAATAAAGATGCCTTAAAGAACTCCAGTAGCAATAATAAGTAAACTTTATGTGTATTTTCCCAAGGGGAAAATTTAAGCTCTGAAGAGAAAAAAAAAACTTATGTACAAAGATGTTCTTCACAATGTTATTTAAACTTGGTAAAAATCTAAAAGTTGGGGACTTCCCTGGTGGTCCAGTAGTGAAGAATCCTTCTTGCAATGCAGCGGACATGGGTTCAATATCCCGCATGCCGTAAGCTCGTGCACTGCGACTACTGAGGCTGCGTGCTCCAGGATCTGCACACCACTAGAGGGTCCGTGCACCACCAGGAAAGATCCCGTATGATGCAAGAGAGACGCCAAGAGCGACAACAAATACACAAATGTTTAAAAATAAAACTAAATGTTTCATTTAGGGAAATGGCTTAGTCAACCAGTGGAGCCCTTGCATTCACTGCTAATGATGGTTCAGCAGATGACATAACATATGAAAAAAAAAAAAAAAAAACCCTTAAGAAATTAACATTAAGAGAAAAAGGAGGGTATGAAATTAAAGTATGGTTATAGACATGTGAAATCACACGCAATCATCTGGGGCAGACAGAAGGTGACGGCAGACCTCCTAGCATTCGTGCCCCACTGAGTGTGGTGGAACCTATGGCCTGCTTCTGACCCACAGAAGATGGCAAAAGTGACAGGAGGTATGGGACTGTGTGTGCAGGACTGCGTGATGGCAGCATGCCTCGGGCTGGATTTCCTACCTCCCTGCCTGGCTTGAGTGTTGAAGCCAGCCGTGTTGGTGAGTTCCAGAGGGCCAGGAACCGGGCAGCTCAAAGAGCTGAAGACAGTCGGCCTCCAATAGCCAGGACAAAATGAGAGCCCTTAGTCCTGTAGCTTCAAGAAACTGAATTCTGCATAAACTTAGGAGTGGGTCTTTCACAAGGACTTCCCTGGTGGTTCAGTGGCTAAGACTCCATACCTCCCAAGGCAGGGGGCCTGGGTTCTATCCCTGGTCAGAGAACTAGATCCCACATGTCCCAACTAAAGATCTCACGTGCTGCAACTGAGCGTTCACATGCCACAGCTAAAGATCCCAAATGCTGCAACCAAGACCCAGTACAGCCTAATAAATAAATAAATAAATATTTTTTTAAAAAAGAAGTGAATCCTTCCTAGCCAAGCCTAGTTGATACTGCAGCCCCAGGTGACTCCTTGATCACAGCCTAGTGAGACCCTGAGCAGAGGAGCCAGCTAAACTCTGCCCAGACTCCTGATCCACTGAAATGGTGAGATAGTAAACGTGTGTTGATTTAAGCCATGAATTTTGTAGAAATACCGTTACACAGCAATAGACAGCAAGCCATGCATATGAAATTGTTCAGTTGCAAACATGCTGAAATGCTGACAGTGGTTACCTAAGTGTCTGGATTAGGGGTATTTTTTCCCTCGGTCCCAAATAGCCTCTAGTGGGTTTACAATACTTACAGAGCATGATGATGAAAAGTTTTAAAGGCCATACGGGATGCAAAAATGCTTATGCAGCCTGCACCATCCACCCAGACCGGGTCCTGGGTCCCACCCTGTGCAGAGGCCAGAGGCTGGGCCCATGACTCAGCCTCACCTCCAGTCGAGTTAGCCTTGCTCTGAAATGTCTTCTCCATCTCAGCCAGGTGTGCCTCAGTGAACAGCTGGGATTCACATTGGAAGTCAGACGTCTGGCTAACAGAGATGGATGGTGTTGGGGAGCTGAGAACCTCTTTGCTCTTCCCGGGTCCACCTGCAAAGGACACCTGGAACACAGATGATGACAAGAACCAGGCCCTGAGAGGGGTGACTTCCAGAGATGAACAGTTTTAAGCACATCTATTGACAGAAAACATCTGTGGGGGTACGTAGTGTTATGGTGTGTTACTTACTGATGCAAACAAGTAGGTCTGAGCCACTTTTAGCCCTAAGAAGTCCAAGGAAGGTCTGACTGCGTCCACTGACTCTGGGGAGTTAACTGTTGCTCCTCTTTTACAGATGTGCTGTGATTGAGGCTTAGAGGTTAGTGGCCACAGCCAAGATCCCACCTCACACATTACAGGACTCTAATTTATAAGGTGCTTCAGTTTGGTAACTATAGAGTTCCACATCTTCAGTGGTCAGAATTCAAGACCCCAAGGAGTCCGGCTCCATCTTCCCCAGCTATCACGATCTTGTCCTGACCAGACCAGACACCCCAGGTCAGATCAAATCACCTGCGCACACAGCCCAGCTCACGCAGTCCCCGCCATCAGGGACTCTCAGCTTCTTCCTCCTCCTGCTCACCTTCCCACATCCCCTACCTAGCTTTCCCCCATCCTCCATGATGCTTCTGCTCTGCAGTCCCTACACGAGACTCATTTTGACACTTAGCACGGTGTTTCAGATTACTGGAGGCTCAGGTCATCAAAGGCTGCCTCTCCCAGAAGACTCCAGGTGTAGACTATGTGATAACCGTCGAGTGTTGCCCACTGATATACACTGCTCTGGGTGCTGGGCAGTCAAGGAGACATCGGTCCAGAAAGTCAGAAGACAAGCGGAGGTTGGGTTCCTCACTCTCCCTGTGCCAAGTACACCAACCACAGAGCTCATCCACCTGCAAATCCAACTGTGAACTTGCCCTCATTCACTCGGGGTCTGTGCACATTTGTCAAGTCCCAGACACTGTGAACACGCCAGTGAACAGAGTGGAGACCTGCCTTCATGGAGCCCAGCAGATGAGCTGGTTAATTCTCTCACTAGCCATGCAGCCTCCAGATTAGACATCCCAGCACCATCTTTGGCTCCTCTCTCTGCCTCTCTTGCATTCTTACTGACCTTCATATTGCTTCTTACTGTAATCCAGTTCCTACATCTAAACCCTCCTCTCCCCAACCCCTGCCCCACCTTAAGCCCTAGCCTTCTGCTGGGACAAGTGCAGTGCCCTTCCCCAGACGGGACCAGAGTTTGTTCTTCCCTTCCAGTCCACCGGCCAACACTAGAGCCAATCTTCTTTTTGGAAGGCAAGTCTGATCGTGACTTGACCCCAGCTGACGCTTTCCAGATTACTCCCACCATCCCCATCAACTCCTGAGCGTAGCACTCAAAGCCCTCTGCCATGCAGCTCTGAACTGTTTCTAGTTTCACTGCACACACCATGGTCCAGGCACACCAACTGCTCTCCACCGCCCCACAATCACAGCCAACATTCCACATCTACTCTCGTCTTTCCCTCTCTGTGACACAGACCATCACCTCCAGAGGTGAAGTCCCACCCATTCTTCAAAGTCTGGCTCAAATGCACCTCCTCCAAGGAGCTCCTCAGTGACTTTCAGGTGAGAGTCATCACCGCCACCTCTGTGCTCTTAAATTCTTTGTTCCAATCTGCCATGCATACATGACTCCTGTGCATGCCTGTCCACACGTGTAGCAGCAAGGCATGGTGGGAAACATGACGGTAGAGTCCCAGATCTCTGGACTAGGATTCTGCCTGGCTCCCTGCTCCCAGGCTCATTTAGTGTGGGCTTATTACCTCACTTCTCTGAGCCACAAGTTGCCTTGTCTGCAGAATCTCTCTCCCTAACACCCACCTTGCAGGATTGTAGTGAGACAAAATGACACCTGAACACACCTGAAGCCTCACCACATGGAGTTACACTATCCCTGAGAACTGTTCTCTCTCCCTCTCACAGTGAGCTCTTTATTAATTTATTTTTGGCTGCACTGGGTCTTCTCTGCTGCACACGGCCTCTTTGTTTCGGTGCACAGGGGCCTCTCTAGTTGCGGAGCACCAGCCCTAGGGTGCATGGGCTCAGTAGTTGTGACACGCAGGTTTAGTTACCCCATGACACGTGGGATCTTAGTTCCCCGACCAGGGATCCAACCAACCCACATCCCCTGCATTGAAAGGGGGATTCTTAACCACTCCACCCCCAGGGAAATACCAAAGTGGGCTCTTTGAAGGCCGGGGCATTTTAAATGTATCTTCATTTAATCTACACTAGTTGTCTCTCTGTTTCCCAGCCCCAAGCACACAATGGACACTGAATACTCATCTGACTTGATAATACTCTGTACAGCCCACCCCACCGTTATCACAATGTGGCTGGTCAAAATTAAGAAGAGTCCGAGTAGATACTACAAATTGGTGACCTCAGGTTTATTGCATTTGGCCCATGAAGTGCTTCAAAAGGCAAAACCAGCCTACTGCAGCTTAGACTTAAGTTATCAACATTTTGTAAATATCTAAGCTTGCAACCCCCGGTGCAGAGGCTGATAACCTGATAATCAACAGACGTGGATGCTGTCTGGCAGCTCTGGAATACCCCTCCCATTATCAGCTCTGATGATTTTCTTACCTTTCGAGGGAGAGGCTTGTCTCTTAAGTCCTCAGAAGACACAGTTCTTGACCTAGAATAGGGAATCATAGTGGCTTTAACTCTGATCTTTGTAAGGACCATGTGGAGGCTGACCTAGCTGAATCACAGGAGGATGGAAAAGAAGTCAAGGTCAAGGGAGAAGTGGCTGCCCCAGGCCTGTGGACCCCCAACTCGCATTTGACAAGCACCCCACGTCCCACCGGGGGTCCTCCAACACAGAGCTTTTCCAGAGCTTATCTCTGCAAGCCCTCTTTCTGCTGATGGGGAGCTGTCTTCCTGATGACCTGAGAGTTCTCAGGTTACTATACTCCTGGCTTCATGCCAGCAGCTTCCTAAAGGCAGTCGCCCATTTTACAGAAGTAGAAAAGGCTTAGAAGGTCATGCGGTGGGTCCAACTGTAATCCACAGATTAGGGAAATAAGGTCTGGGGAAACCATGTTTCCAGAGGGTCAAAGGTTTCCATTCATCAAAGGTAGGGCAAGAAGAGCCCCTGACTCTCCACGATGGGCACCCCCACGCCCAGCCCTCGATGTCCTTGGAGGCAGGACTTCTTTAGGGAGCTGATAGGACTCCCCTCATGCAGCATGTGGGCAGGTGCAAGTGCGTGGGAGATGTCTGTTCCATGGGTCTCTGCTCCGAGAATACAAAGGGCACACTGCCCTGGGTCAACGGACCTCCACAGAGGGTGGAAGACAGTGTTGTGTTAGGGTTATTAGGGGCATCCATCCACCCCATCAGCAAGTGCCACCAGCAGGAATCAAGAGGACACTCCAGGATGGCAGGGGAATGGCCAGAAAAGAGATGAGTCCCAGACAGGCTCGGGGTACAGAGCAAATGAGCCAGTTTGGCTTGACAAAGGGCTCCTGGGTGGGAGGGGAGGAATAGTGCAAGAGAAAGGAGGAGAAAAATGGAAGCAGGATCTTAAATACCTTCACCAGGAAGTCTGAACAGGATGCAGGGCAGTTATGAAAACTCACCAGCATAAGATGTAGGGAGTGAAGAGGAGGAAGACTAGATGACTGTCCAATGGTGTCCCAACCTAAACTGTGTCTCGGTGACAGCCCAGATATAAGGACCAAAGGGGAGAGAAGAGCCAAAGGAAAGGAGACTTGGAGGCCAGGAACCAAGTAACTGAGGGAAATGCCAGAAACATTTCCAGGAAAGGAAACAATGGGGCAAAGTGGTTTAATGTACGTGATGCTGGGGCTATACAATTAGAGATAAAAGACAGTTCCTAGAAATATGGGGACTGAAAAATGGCTACACTGAGGGGACAGAAAGAGCAGGAAAAACACATAAAAGGCAGGGTGGATCAACTGGAAGCCTGGGATGCTCCAGAGTGAGCCACGGTGATAAGGAAGGACACTGAACACGGCGATGCAAGGTCACTGGTGAGAAAGCTGCAGAGCTGTACTCACAAGTCCGTTTCCAGTAAGAATATTCCATGGAGGTGTTGGCACATGCCTAGAGACAGAGCCTGGAAAAACATACTCCAAAGGTAATGGCAGCTATTTCTGGCACGTGAGATCACAGAGAATGTCTATACTATAAAACCAAGCGTTTCTCTTTATTTTTGAATTCAGAAAAGATTCGTGGTAATCTTGAAGATTTAGTTAAAGAGAGTGATTGATGGGTACAATTTAGTCATCTGTGAAAGCTCACTGGACAGGTGCACTGGCGGCAGCGTCGTTCACAGCATCGAGAAGCACGGCGGATGCCTCTCAGTAGATAATGGCTGAGTAAGTCAGAGCACCTGCACTCGGGATGCCACCCAAGGAGCCAAAAAGATGAATCAGACCTTCAGCAGATGACCAGGGGGAATTTCCAGGAGATACTCAAAAGAAAAGAGTGCACAGAATGAGGCCAATATTTACAAAAGGATGATAAATAGCTGCGTGCTGATACATAGAATGTGCGTGTACACGTACACACATCTGTAAACAGGTCTACCCTTAATAGTTACGGGGCCAAGGGCAAAAGAACAAACACTAGTCCACACAGCAAGTCTAGTTACTTAAAATGTTCATAGATTTATATACTGTTAAATAAAATACATTCTATTCACATGCCTTCACAAATACTTTTCATAACAACCTGGAAGGCCTCCAAGCCCTCTGTCCTGCTGCCCTCTCATTCCTGCTTGGCAGGGGGCTTGTAAATGGTGGCATGTGGATGGCCACCGTCAGCCGTACACCCATACATCCCACGCCTCCACGGCTCCATGACCACCGCAAGTCTAGGTAGGGCTGCCCTCAAGCGATGCACTGAGCAACATCCCCGGGGGTCCAACGGTTAGGACTCTGCACACCCAACCGCAGGGGGTGCAGGTTCCAGCCCTGGTTGGAGAACTAAGATCTCATATGCTGCAAGGAACAGCCAAAACATAAAAAGAATTTTTTAGAAAGGTTTTAATGATGCACTAAGGAATAGGCGCCCAGAGTCTGGAATCAGCTTCAAAGGGATTTGGGCAGGTAATTCCAGTATTGAGAGCAGTTGGGGAAGAGGGGCAGTGTACCAGCAGGGCTGATCAGCCGTCCTCTCAGCCCCTGGGACCTCCCTCATCTAGTAGAAAGGGACATGGTCAGACAGGGGACAGAGTAGGTTGCCTGGCTCAGGGCAGGGGCCTTTCTGGCCTGGTCTAAGGGGCTCCTGTACTGTTAGTACATACAAAACTATCAGCATAGACACTAGGGTGTTGATACGGATTATGGAGAGTAGGCGTCCAGTGTGGCAAAAAAAGGTGGGCCAGGAATAAAGGAATACAAAACGTCTGCACTAACAGAAGGCACATATATCATCCCGTTTATATTAAAAAGGCAGGCATGGGTAGGTATACAGAAAATGACCATATTTTCTTTTGCTTTAAAGTCTGGGTTAACAAGTTAACTAAAGTCAACATCACTCATGAGGGAGCCAAAGGCCATGCCTCATGGTGTGCTGGACTCTGGACCACTGCTTCTGCGGTACCCCTACCAACCCATAAGCTGACAGTCCCAAGCTGAAGGACATTCTACTAAGTAAGTGGGCTTCACTCTTGAAAATCTTAGTGTCACGAAGGACAGATTAAAGCACGTTGAAGGTGACTGAAGAGAGGTAACAACTAAAGGCGACGTGCGACCTGAACTGGATCCTAGACTCAGGAAGCAAAAGGGTCTCAGGGGCATTAGGACCATCAGTGAAATTTACACATGCCTTTACATTTTTAGGTGATACTGATGTTGTTTCCTGCTTATTAGAAGATCTGGGCAAAGGGGAGTTCCTTATACTATTCTTAAAACTACTTAAAATTTTATTATTTCAAAACTCTAAGTTTTATGAGAGAAATATGAGTTTAACCAGAAGAGCAGAGCTGTTTGTGTTCAAGGACTGAGGCCACAAAAGGGAAAAAATACTGGTGGAGGACAATTAATGATACCCAAGAGCAAAACACAAGCAGCAGAGAAGTACTGGCAGGAAAAGCTTTAGCTGGAGAGTTAAATATCCATGTAGGATGAGAGCAAATGAGAGGAAGCCTGCTCTGAGGGGAAAGTGGCTGGGGTTGGGGTGGGGGGGTTGGTACAAACCTGGAAGCAAGAGTGAGAGCTTAGAATAGCCACTAGGGGAGCAGGGAGGCAACTGGAGAATAACTGGTTTGCTGTTTGTAAGAATCTGTAGCAGCAGGTGACTGCAAATGCAGTAAAGCTGCCCTGGAAATCGAGCTGAGAGGCTCAGCTCTCCTGTTTGGCCTTGAGTCTCAGGTATGCAAAGAACTGACTCATCAGAAAAGACCCTGATGCTGGCAAAGATTGAAGGCAGGAGCAGAAGGGGACAACAGAGGACGAGATGGTTGGATGGCATCACCAACTGGATGGACAGGAGTCTGGCAAGCTCCGGGAGATGGTGAAGGACAGGGAAGCCTGGTGTGCTGCAGCCGATGGGGTGACAGAGCTGGGCACAACTGAACGCCTGAACACTGGCTCTCAGGGCCCCAGGGTCGTGTTTTAGAGACTAACCCCAGACTCTCACTCACCCTGACCCGATCTGCTCTCCCCAGTTAAGACTGCTCACTGTATTTAACGGAGACTTATTGGTTTTCAACTTCCTCCTCGACTGAGACATCTTGGCAGCCACCCCCAAGTCCAGAGTGGCTTCCTCTGTGAAGTCGCTGTGGAACTCCGAGGGCCTCCACAGACTGCAGGGCCAGTTGGCCACACTTAGAACCAGGAAAATGAGACAGAATTCCACACGCAGAACACAAAACGGAACATCAGAATCCATCCCACAAACCGTTACCACGTGGCCATTTTTCACCCAATCTGAGACATTCTTGTTATTGACAAAGCTGAATTGAGAGCAGTCGACAGGAGGGGCTCCAGTACTTGGAGCCAGGACAAGTATGAGCGGAGGACGATCCACAGGACAAAGGCAGCACAGAGGGCCCACCTGCCGTGGAAACCGTGGCAAAGGCCAGCAAGCCTAACGATAAACACAGAAGGCCAACCGGCCCCACAGCTGGGGGGACAGTGGGGGCACAGCAGCCGTCTTAACATGAGCTGCACAAGCTCCAAATCTTCATTTGGCTGCACTGGGTCTTAGCCGCAGCATGCGGGATCTTCACTGCCACTGGTGGGCTCTTTTGTTGCAGCATACCCTCTCTAATCGTGGCTCGAGGGCTCCAGTTATCGTCGCTCGAGGGCCCCAGGAGTTGCGGCACATGAGCTGAGTTGTTCTGTGGTAGGTGGGATCTTAGTTGCCCAACCAGGGACTGAACCTGTGTCCCCTGCATTGCATGGAAGATTCTTAACCACTGGACCACCAGGGAAATCCTGAGCTCCAAAACAGGAAGGTGACAAGAGAATTGTGTGTAACACGAGGGTCTTATAAACCCAGACTTCCTGCCAGGCCTGGACTTGAGGCAGCACTGTTCAGTCCTGCCCCCGGCACAATTCAGCAGCATCAGTTGGTCAAAGGTAAATCTCTTGGGGGAGAATTCAACCAGGGACATGGATTCCACCCTGAGTCACATTTCATGATCACCCAGATGTTACCAAAATGTTAACTGACCACCAAGCCAAGACCCCCCCTCCCCAGATCTTCATCACACAGAAACCACCCACAGACAGACAGAAAAAAATTCCTGCTCCCGTTTCATCAACAGTGAGGACAAAAGACTTCATCATATTGTAAAACACAAGAAGTAGAGTGGTTCAATGAAATGTCGTAAAAGATGCAGGTCTTTTAAAGCAGTTTTATTAAACTAGGTATTAATAAACTAGAAGGGTTTACTTAAAATTAAAAAAAAGAAAAAACAGAAACAAAGCTGATGGTGCTACATTTGACTGTTCCCCACTGTTTTGTTGACTTGAGGCTTTCATTTTCCAAGCCAATGTTATCATTTCTACTTACAGCTGTCCATGTTTATCCACATTTTTTACATGGGTCTAAAACATGCTAGATTCATTCACAATAAATATCATTTTCCTTCCTAAACAAGAAACATCAGAACAGGGAAATTAGTTAAGATGCATTCCATTTTTTAGGTAAGAACTTCAGAAAACCCCCACCTAAAAAGAATAAAATCATGATAACCAGGAAACTCATTTAAAAACAGAAGCAGGAGCAAAGGTGTTGAAGGAAAAAAAAATCTCCTAGATAAAACCTCTGTACAGTACAATCCTGGAGAAAGTTCAAAGTCCTACTCAATGCCTACAAGTTGAAGCATCACTCGCCAATGCCAAGGAGACCCTACTCTGCTCCCTAACAGTGGAGATGGGACGGGTGCTGCCAGGCTTCAAGGACACTCAAGGATACAGCTGACTCACCCAGGGAAGGCGGCCTCGCTCTGCTCAGAAGCGGTACCAACTCTGCTCTCTTCAGCTTTTACCACTGCGGGTTTTTAAAACATCGAAAATTGTATCCTGGGACCTCCCTGGGGGTCCGGTGGTTGAGAGTCCACATTTCCAATGCAGTAGAGCTCAGGTTCAACCCCCGGTCAGGGAACTACGACCCCTCATGATTCACAGTGTGGCCCCAGAATTTTTTAACTTTAAGTAGTTGTATCCTAACATGACTGGGGGCAGGAGGAGAAGGGAATGACAGAGGATGAGATGCTGGATGGCATCACTGACTCGATGGACGTGAGTCTGAATGAACTCTGGGAGTTGGTGATGGACAGGGAGGCCTGGCATGCTGCGATTCATGGGGTCTCAAAGAGTCGGACACGACTGAGCGACTGGACTGAACTGAACAGACTTTTTTTTTTTAATTCCTTAATAAAGCTAACAAAAGTGAAAACTTGTATCCTCAGCTTTATAAAATGTATCAAAAATCTTAAGGTGCAACTTGATGCTAAGGAGAGGCTTTTTCCTTTTCAAAATCAAATAAACAAGACAGAAGCCAGTGACCACTGGGAACTGCAGGGGACCCAGAGGATTAACGAATGTTAAGATTACACCTTCAGTTGAGACCAACAACTCAGCTCACATGGCACTTAAAACAACGCTCTTCCCACCACACTCCACTGCGAGAGAATTCCCAGTTCAAATACCAAAGATTTCAAAATACCACGCATGATTCAAGAAAACAGTAGCTTCTTGGGGTGGTTTAGTACCTACTTACCCACTTCCTCCTAAAAAAGAATGAAAAACATAAATTAAGTCAAGAGAGCTACAGATGCTTGGGGAATTTTTTTTAAAATAACTTTATTTCATTCAACATAATTGTTTCTTCTCTCCGCCTTTAAAATTAGTAGGGAGGGACGGGCACACACAGGGGCAAGCTGAGATTCACCTACAGCTACCTATAAAAAAAGGTTTATTCCATTCTTCTTGGTAGCGTTTAAATTTCAAAGTAAAAACAGCAGTCATATATAATTACACATATTTAACTCACATTATTTTGTAGAAAAACACAAAATACAAAAAAAAGAAGGCAATATCAGGTGAGAAACCTTTAGAATGCAAAAAAACCCAGATGACCCTGAGGTACACTGGATCTTAAAATCATTAGAACTACTCCAAAACATATAAATGAGCCCGACCAGGAGAAATATAAAATAAGAATGTGACAAAGTAACTGTGAAGCAAGCAAGAGAAGAAAGAAATCTGAAGGTCACTCAAGATCAGACAAGGATAAACCATGACAGGTCTGGTGGGAGCAATACATTTCGATTCCTGCACTAAATGGGGGGCCAGGAATGGCTATATCAGCAAAGCTCTCCCTGCAGCTTGCAGCCCATGGGGGGAGGGTGGGGGCAGGAGACAGCCAAACTCACGTGTTGAGCCACTTTTTACTTCACCTGTAAACATCTCTTCTTTCAGGGTCAAAAACTTTTATTAAAACACAAAAGGATGTACACTTTACAAACCATTTCATTGTCAGTGCGAGTTTTTTCAAAATTTTACACACAAAATGTCATTGATGCTGAAAAACACTGTGCTTTTTTTTGAACCAAAATTGTTTTAACTGATGAAACCTGGCCTTCAGAGGCAACAGTTGCTGGAACTGGGCACTCTCCCACTCTTTCTGGCTCCGCTATCCTGCTGGCTTTTACAGATCTAAGTAATTTTTCCTGGCTCAGAGAGGATCCCAGGGAAACCATCCTCACTCATCTCCTAACTGAGGCAAAGAAAAGCTCTGCAGACCAGGGATGCAGGGCCTGGAGGACGACACTGGTCTCAACTCCTGGCCCTTGGCCTCCTGATCACAGCACTTCTTCGTTCCTCTTGATAATGGTCAGAAAAGGGCTCCAGTCACATATTCCCTTTATATATTCAGTCCACCCACTTGCATGCTTGAGCCTGGCTTAATTTTATAACAGTCTACGCTGCAGTTTGTGAATCATCCATGAAGGCTGTCTCAGAAACCCATCTTTGTCCCTGCTGGAAACTAGTAAGAGCCATAAAGACAGCTTTGTTAAGACCTACCCTGGTGGACTGAACCTCACTACTGGCTTCCGAAATCTCATTCTCCCACGAGAAGTGAAAATAAGACATTAGCAAATACAGTAAATTGTTCTTTCTCCTCTTCTTCATACCTGCATCCAGCCTATCCTCACCAGTTCCTACAGACTGTGAAAAATATTCAGTCATCCAGGAAGAAGGGAAAAATTTTTTTTTCAATTTTTAAGGTAAGACGTCTTACAGAATTTCACACTGCTAACAGATCACTCTGTAATTCTAAGTCTCTCAATACCATTTATGAAGTTCTCTTCCTATTATCACAAGATAAAGATCTGCCTCTTTTTTTTCTCATCCTACCCCTAGAAACATGTTCGTGAAGGCTACGTTCATTTTACATTTCAGAACCTCGGAGCCTCCAATTCAAAAGAAACACAGGTTATTTTAATTTTTTAAATTTCTATATGTATATATACATAGTCCTGGAATAAGGGGCCCAGAACTCCAACTCTAAGGTTAGACCTGCTTATCTAGATAATGAAATTAGTGAAGCAACCTGACCACAACCTCAACAGAAAGCTGTGCGCTAGGCTAAGGTAACACTGCTTTCCAACTCAGATTAAGCTGAAAGGCAAACAGACCTTCACAAGTTATAGCTGCTTAACAATCTGGCTGAAGGCATGTGTGGTAATGGTCAAGTTTAGTGTAAAAGCACAGAATTCTTCTGTGGGCTTTCCTTCAGGAAAGGCCTCTGCATACTCAAGCCTCACATGTGAAAACTGAGAAAGAAGTAGCAAGTGTCAGAAATAAACATGAACTCATCAGGTTTTAAAACTCTGTAATTGGAACGTATGAATTCAAAACTACAATATACGCCTGATTTTAAATCAATGGCAACAATGCCAGACCAGCAAAATGACTGGTGATTCAGGAACACTGACCACAGACAGGCTCAGGCTCAGGTTCAGCTTGGCTCAAAGCAATCACTTCCACTCTGCTGACAGCAGTCAGATCTGGGTCACCCACATACTAGCAAGCTAATCTGATCAAGCTGATCAGGCCTAACGCTGAGGTTTTGTTTGTAGAATATGCTGAACTATGGTAACAATCAGAAGAAGAGTTCTTCATACCACATCTCATAAAACAATCCTTAAAGAAAAATTTCCCTAGACTTATCTTGGTTATACCAAAGGGAAACTGCTTCCTTTCCAACACCTTATTATATCCTGAAGAAAACACTTTATCTTTAAATCAATGAATCTGAATTATTGAATCACAGAATCTTCATTCAAAAGAAAAAGGTGAAAGGTGTGTTTAGATCATGATTTCACTTGGTGGGGGGAAAGGAATGAAAATGATAGTCTCAAAAAAAAGGAGCTACACTCATCAATCGTCCAAGCTGAAAAAAAAAAAATTAGAACTTGTTACTTATAATTTTACAAAATACTCAAAGCCTATCTGAAGAATCGCCTGCCTGAATTCTCAGGATACAAAACCCCTGGCCTAAGCTTTTCTGTTCCATAAACTTCAAACTGAGTCTGAAGAATCAAGCAGTGCCTTCTAACGCTGTGGTTACCTTTTCCGGCTCTCAGCTCATTCTGATGTCAACAAGCACCAGGGGAGGGAGGAACTGCAGTCACCACTGTCATCCCTGTTTTGCGAGTCAGAACAAGCGATCAATGATTAATAACTAAAAGTCACAAAGCTAGGAGCAATCTACAAGGACTCTAACCTGACATCCCCCTGCCAGTTACATTTGAGCTTGCAGAGATAAATGCTATGACCAAAATTAGCTCTGAAGACTACATTAACCCAGGTCATCTGAAGCACATAGTAAAATGCAGATTTCTAATTGCCTAACTCAGAATTTCTGCCAACTGGACTTCAGAAATTTTATGTCAATCAAGCTCCACAGGTGATTCTGAAACCCATCAGTCTGAGGACCACCAGCATGAGTGAATCCTAAATCTAAATCCAGCCATCTGTTTACCTATCCTGCATACAACACAGGCCTTGCCAAGCAAACCAAGCAGCTTACTCAAGATCACAGCACCCATGACCTAACCTAAATGAGACCCATTTAAATACTACGTGCGTCAGCCTAAATAGCCAGGCCAATGGACTTACGAGGCCAGAAGTACATACAGTATCAGCTTCACTCTTTCCAAGGTAACTTCTCAGCTGACAATACTCAACATTTTATTCACAAACTCCATGCACTCCTGGACGTATCTTCTTATAGATATCAACACACATGGTATCCAGTTCCTTCTGAAGGTGTGTAACATTTCAGTGAAGGCATCATACTGCTAACTTCTAGAGGAAGTAATATGGAAGTAATCCTAGTGAAAATCATGAAGTTTGGTTTACAAATCATCCCTAACTGTGGTCGGTACGCTAAAGATCATACTGAAAACTACCTTCTGCCCATTTAACTTTATTTCATACTGAAAATAGCAACATATCACCTTCTCAACTCATTTCTTAAGAGTATAGAATTTTTAAAGATGATTTCAGATTGTTAGATTGGCTGTGTTTACTGACTTTGAAACACACTTTCAGGGGAAAAAATAAAACAGTACTGCCCCATGGTATCCACCAAGCTCTGTCCTGTAGATTTTCTCTGAAGGAAACAGCCTGAAGAAGCTTCATGGCATTGAGGCCAAGCCCTGCACTTCTGAAAGCCCTCTCACAGCAACATGAAAGTATGAAAACAGTAGGAGGCTTAGAAGTGTACTGTTTGAATGGAGAAAAAAGAAACAGCCTTAGAAACAAGCACATTTGAAAAAAACAGTGAGGAATTCCAGAAGATCAGCCCTAATTTAAGGAAGAAGCATGGCTACCTTATCATTTGAACCTAAAAGAATATACCCAGGGCAAGACAAATTTCAAAAGACATGACACTCTTGAAATACAGAATTTTATTTAGAAACTGTTTAAAAATAGAAAAAAACCCTGTCAAGAAAGACCAGGTGGAAAATGGGTTCCCAACAAAATGGAATTTTAGGGCAACAAAAGTCTAAAAGGCCACAAAAGAGAAATAGCACCACTGTTATTTGAACAATGGCTAGTTACTTGCATTTTTTGGCATTGTTAATCACTGAATCTGGGTTTTCCTCTGAATTCCACACAGAGCATGCACTACACAACAATTTTATCATAAAATACCTGCTTGCTACACACATTTCAGGACAAGCTACCACCAGAAACAAATCAATACACATACATCAGGGGCTGAACAGTCTCAGCAGTGGGTGACACACACGTTGCAGAATTCTGCCAAACAAAGGAACTGAGTCGGCTGTGAGCAAAGCAAATGAGGGGGTTAAGGAATGAAATATTTTAAATATTAATAATTAATTCAGACATGGTACTCTATTTTCTGCAAAAGAAAATTAACATTTAGTAACACGCTAACATTTTTATCTCCAAAGAGATTAGTGCACTGGCAAAGTATTCCGGTAACAGTGGAGGGCTGTGGACAGCAGGTACCGAAAACACCCAGCCTTGCAGATCCCAAGGGAGTGGTGGCCTTCACTGATCACTCCCTTTGCCAGAGGTCCAGAAAGAACTTGCAGTATGATCACCTGCCTGCTGAACTTCCACTCTAAGCAGCAAATTTTAAGGAGCCAAAGAGGAGTCCCCAGTGGGCAAGGGGAGCAGAGAAGAGGAACATGTTAAATGTAAACTTAAAAGACAGTAAAACGGGACACAGCCCCCATTCAAATCCCAGAGATGTGGGCAAGTCCCCAAAAGTAGTTGTTAGGTTTAAAAACTGGACACACTTCATCTCAAAAAAAAGAAAACAAAACAAAACACGCACAGTACACAGAATTATCAGGGATAACTGGAAAAATCACCAGAGAAATGCTCAATGAAAATCAAGCTCTGACTCAGACATCTCAGACCTGAAACACACCCTCTATTCATCCAGGCAACAATGCCTCTTGCTTCTTAGCAGGCATGCTATTGGTCAAGGACATCAAAATGGCTTACAAAATAACTTTCAAATTTTGCTTTTGGGCCAACATCTGGGCTTATGAGGATCAAGCAGTCCTGCGAAGGCTGGGAACAGCAGGTCCCAAAGGCTCCAGGTTCCAGCCCTTCCTTCCCAGAAACAATGTCAAACACACATCTTATACTTTGAAATATGGAAGCATCTTTTAAATACTCTTAAGGCATTTATTTATTAAAACGTTCTCTGCCAAGATTTCACATTAACTTAAAATTCAAATCAGTCTTTACATTTCTCTACTGAGGTCTCCACCTTCTCCAGCTATCAGTGCTACCAGCATCCACAAAGTGAGCCCATGGTCAGCCTCTTTGTTCCCTGGGTGAACCAACTAGATGTTAATACTGCTCTGCTACAAGGTAAACGCTCCTAACTCAAACTTATTGGAAAAGGAGTGAAACTTCTGCAAAGTGCACTTTTAGAAGAGGTACTTTTGCTTATGAAAAGAAACCAGTGAGTCCTCTAAGAATAATAAAAGGGAGTATTTTACAGTTAAGCACATGATTTGGAGTGAAGAATTCAGATGTTGCTCGGCTGGTCCAGGCTATTAATACTCTTCCTGTTCCTCCTGTGGGCCCCCTTCATCAGGTATCACGAAGCCTTCCTGAAATGGGAAGATGGGAGGGGAAAGCCATTATTCAACGCTGAATGAAAGATCAGTTTCTACTGTGGGTTCCCTTTCCTCATATTTAAAGCCTCTCAAAGTCAACGGTTCCTCCCGTCTCTACCACACACTTGGGGCACTGAAGGGCACAAGACCCAGTGACTGCTTTCCTATTAGTTGGGCAGTGGAGCCACATCGCACAGGACAAAACTGGGCACCAGCTCACCCTCACACTGTTCAGGGTGATGGATGTGTCCACTTCCTGATGATGGCAGTGATGTCAAACATCAAGCTGTCATTAAACCGACTGAACCTCAAAGAAGCTATTTAAGAAAACTGACCCTCAAAACTCCCTGAAGTCACCGTAACAGTACCAGGTCATCTCCTCTCAATAACGTGTCCACACTGCCAGCTTTTCCTTCATGCCTTCTTTTGACTGCACTTAGGAACCTGCATCCCCTTTAGGAGAAGGGGGCGACAGAGGATGAGACGGTTGGATGGCATCACTAACTCAATGGACATGAATCTGAGCAAGCTCCAGGAGATGATGAAAGAGAGGGAAGCCTGGCATGCTGCAGTCCATGGCGTCGCAAAGAGTCGGACACGACTGAGTGACTGAACAAGAAGGAACCTACGCACCACTGCAGGTGCTGTGGGTGGTCTGCTTACCCACAGCTAACAAGGCTGACCAAACATGAGCGGCATGGGAAACCTCGGATGTGTGGCTCCCACCTCACACTCACCCCAGGCATCTGGCATGAGCTAATGGCTACACCATCATAAAAACTTAAGACTCCCCCTTCACCCACCATCTTTTTTTTTAAACTAAACCTCTGTGGCTAAATTTACTTAACATATGACTCCACTAAAACAATACTCGGACTAAACCCAAAAACACCTGTATCGTCATTAACTTTGTTTACATTATCTGGCATACAGCAAGCCTGAAACACAGATTTACCGAACAAATTATCAACTTTTCAGTCATCAGTTTTAACACCCCCAAATTCACTTAATGTTTCGAGGACAGTGCTAATAACATTAATATTGCCTTATATTTGTATATGGCCACACACTGAAACACTTAGGCAAGACATATACTATAGCTTGATCCTCAAAACACTGCTGGGCACGGCAGAAGAATTATTAATAATCATAGCCATAAACAGTGGACAGAGCAAAATGTCAAATCCTAAATCCAGGTAAAATGAGTTTTCCCTATTCGGCTGCAGAATACACGTGACTCCCAAGAGACGTGACCACAAGACAGTGTGGAGAAATGGGAGCCGGGCACTCTACAGTGTGGGAGGAAAAAGGCACCTCTCATAGCTGTGGGCAGCAGACATCAAACAGGGCCATGTGCCTGACTCTCCAGGGCACACCTGGGGCCATATGAAAAAGAGGCAGCACTCAGACCGAGGGGTCCAAGCTGAGCGGGGTGGAGTGGGGATGGCAGGATCAAGAGCACCTGGTGGCACTCATGACCTACCGGTGGCCACAAGCTACAGAAGCAGGGCAGCCAGCCACCTCACTGTCCCGTGCCAGCCTCAAAGGCTTCAGACCTCGAGGCAGAGGCTGAAGTGCCCCCTCCGGCTGACTCTGAGGGTCAACGATCAAGTCTTCAAATGAATGCTACGCTGAAACACAAGCATCAGTAATGAGCTTGCCAAAAACCGCCAGATAAAATGTATTTTCTCTTAGGTGGCAAAATGGCAAGAAAACATCCCCAAGTCAGCACATACGTCTGTGGCGTAGAGAATGTCCACGATCCTCTGCAGCACAGGGTTGTTCTCCCCCTCGTTCTCCTGGCAAATCAACTCAATGTTCCTCAGCTTTCCAAAATAGAAGTCTCTCTCCTTCTCCAAGTCTTCCACAGTAAGCTTCAATACATTGACCTGCACAAAACATCAGAAAGGGTGAGACACCTAGAATTCATAAAGCAACAACACATCAGATTAAACCTCCAACCCGAAAGGAGATGTGTGGTCTTTCTTCAAATTTTCTAACAAGGACAAAACTCTCATTTTAATTTGATGTCAATTTTCTTCAGGCCCAGATCAGTAGCATGGGCTTATTCATGGCACTCTGACTATAACGATTCCCGCAGAAGGACAGGCTACATGAGGAAACGTGCAGGTACTTCTCAGAGACTACGACAAGATCAAAGAGAAAAAGGCATGGCCGCTGAGACAAATGCAGAAACAGAATCCACAACCCGGCCCAGCAGAGTGGCCGCCAATTATATACTGAGTCCATACCAGGATCCTGGTCAGTGAAGTCCAGGTCCTTCTGCAAGCTGAAGTCAACGGTAAGCCAGGGTCTGGTCCAAGGGAGCAGGGCAGAAATGATGAGCAGGAGGGCAAGACTAGTTAAAGACAATTAATACTGGCCAAACATAGCTAGCACTCAGGGGGGCGTGGGCACAGAGACTCCACAGTTATTTCTCCGCCCAACATGTTGGGGCTAGGGTGTGATCCATGACTCAAAAGAAAAGCATCCTCTGACGAGAGGGTCCCTGCGTCACTCTCCCCGCCAAGACAGTCTCAGAAGGGAGAGACGAGAGCAGAGGAAAGGGTCACACCCACCATATTCCACCCCTAGCTCCCTGAGCACAGCGTCAGCCCACCACTCGTGCCACAGGATCTTCCAGGAGCCCCACTGAGGGACTCTAATTTCCACAAAAAAAATCTCGGTGAATGGGTCAGGATTCTGTTCCGCCGACAGTAATAAAAGTCGTAACTTTTATTATGTTATCATAACATAATAACAATAACAATACCATAACAACTCTCCCAGCCCAGTGAGTCTTCATTCCAGAATATTCAACTATGACTCTCACTGAACGACAATTACATGGCAAATGGTACAATACAGTATCTTCACAGGCCTTATAGGCTAGGGCCCCATGGAAAGCCCAGCCAGGGAATCAAAGGTGCAGCTGCTGAGAACAACGTGGGTAGTGGAATTCTGAGAGCCAGAAGCACTACAGGAATCGAGCCCACCTTCTGAACACCTAGTTACTAAAACAGCTCATCCAGCTTCCCCACAGCCTGAGGAAGGAGCCAGGCTCAACCAGAGGGATCAAGGCCTGCCCCCTCACAACCTGCAGTTGAGAGGCATCAGAGATGAGGAGTAAGTGACTGGAACCACCAGGACCATTTTGTCAAAGACTTAATTTCAATGTTTGCCATCAATGGCCTGAACAGACCAATCCAGAATCAAGGTTCTAGAATCAAGGCTCTAGAAACAAGGTTCTAGACACTCACTATTCCTTCAGCAACCACTGGAATGACTTTTAAAAATAACTGAGGGGCCTCCCTGTTGGCTCAGCAGTAAAGAATCGCCTGCCAATGCAAGAGGCACAGGTTCGATCCCTGATCCAGGAAGATCCTACATGCCGCAGAGCAACCAAGCCTGTGTTCTGCAGCAGAAGCCACCGCACTGAGAAGCCCACATGCCCAACAAGAGTAGCCCTCACTCCCTGAAACTAGCGAGAAGCCCACGAAGCAACACAGACCCGGCCAAACCAGAAACAAACAAATAATTTTAAAATAAACATATAGGAGTGATCGAAAGTTTCAGTAAAGTACTACCACCACCTATCACCTGCAAAACAAAATAACTCATCTGCCTCCACTCTCCCCACCTGTGCTTTTAACGCTGTTTGCAGCCTCTCCTTAAAGCGGAGGGGGAGAAGGGGACTAAAGGATCAGAGGGGACTATCCCCAGCAGTGAAAGCTGCTTGGATCTCCGGCCCAAGGTCCACAAGTGAGAGAAGAGGCCCGTAATCACATGAGGAGGAAAGGGAAGCACTTACCACAGCACGGCAGCCTGGAGCCCACTTGTACACGCACATTACACCAGTGCCTCCCTCATAAGCCACCTGAAACCTTCTCCCACCTATAAATCATCCAGGGCACCAGAAACCAACCCAACAGGCCCCACCCACAAGGCCAAGGCAGCAGCCCTCCCTGACATCCCTCAATAACCATGAATCCACAAGCAACAATCAACAAGCATACAATTCTCTTACAGCGAAGTAATAGCTGGAAACTAAGAAGCCCAAGGAGAACGTTTTAGACCTGGCACGGGCCAATACGGTAGCTATGAGCCACAGGTGGTGTTCTGAGCACTTGAAATGTAGCCAGTGCAATTGAGACAGGCTGTAACTATCAAATACACACTGTATTTCAAAGACCCAGTACAGTGTTCAAATGTAAAACATCTCACTGATAATTATTTGTAATGATTACGTCAGAATGCTAATACTTTAAATATGTTGAGTAATGTGTTATTAGAATTAACCTGTTTCTTATTACTTTTTTCAGTGTGACTACCAGAAAACTTTCAGCTCTATATATGTATGTCTCACATTTCCAGTTTACAGTCTATTTCTACTGAATACTGTTGCTTTGGGCTAGAATCAAATAACAGTACACTTCTCCCGAATGACGTAAGAAGGTGGAATCGGGCTTCCCTGGTGGTCCAGTGGTTAGGGGTCCACCTTGCAGTGCAGGGGACACCAGTTCAATCCCTGGTCCGGGAAGATCCCACATGGCTTGGAGCAACTAAGCCCATGTGCCACCACCACTAAAGCCTATGTCCTAGAGTCTGTACTCCACAAAAAGAGAAGCCACCTGCAACAAGAAGCCTGTGCACCTCAACTGGAGAGCAGCCCCAGCGCTCGGCAACTAGGGAAAACCCACGCGCGACAGTGAAGATCCAGTGCAGTCAAAAATAAAAATGAATTACATTCAAGAAAACGAATATGGAATCACTGAAGCTCTCCCAAGGCTATGAACACCAAAAGGTAACTTGTGTGGAACACACTGCCCACCGAGCCCATGAGGCTCCACTTTTCATGACCAGTACGGTCATGTCCCCCAGACCTCCATCCCTTCACCAAGTGCACCGCTTTAAATACTCTCAGGGTCAGAGAGATCACGTATGTGAGCCATGGGAGTCAGTAACAGGTGTGCACAGGACTTTGACAACATGCAAAGAACCTAAAATCCTTCACGGTGAAAATAATAATGATAAAAATCAAAGCCCTGTGCTAGCCACACACATTATTTCTGAGGCAGGGCTGGACAGGCTGGGTGTGAGCTGCACTGCTGTCCTTCTCTGGAACCCCTCACAGAGCTGCTGCAAAAGTGAAAGCAAAATGCTTAGTATACAGCACTGGCGCTTGCACTCTAAAAATGCTGGTTTTGTCTTTGCTGTTAACAGTTTTGTATTTCACCAAAAAAAATCTGACTCCTGTGAACTTTGAAAACATATTTCAAAACCTTTTTCACTCTATCAAGACCACAGACAAAAACCATAATAATCACAACTGTCCTTCATCCACCCCCACTTACCCCATTTATCCCAAACCCTTCCAGGCACCTGGCAAAACATCAGCTTGTGAAATCCATCCAACCAACGAGAGTAACATATTGGCCCCACTGCATACGAGGCAGTGAGTTCAGAGGCTAACTGACCCGCCCCAAGTTAGAAGTGGCAGAACCAGGACCTGCCGCAAATCTACACCACCCCCCAAATCCGGTGCTCCCTCACCCAGAACACCAGCTGGGCAGCAGTCCCATGGAATCCATCGCATATTCTTCTGGAGACCGTGAGGCCAACCCTGTGCTGGCTGCCAAATCTCAGTACTGACACCTCTCTACTCTATTTCTGAGACCACTTTCTGTGTACACCTGTGCCTGGAAACCAGCAGTTCCGGGGACACCTCCTCATCCTCCAGGACTTCTGCACGCACAGCCACAGTGCCCACAGGGTGCTTGAGGCCGCCACAACAGTGGGGGTGCTGACCCAGTCACCTCCACCCTTCCGAGGCGCCTACACCATGGGGCACACACAAATCAAAGAATGAAAAAAAATCCAATAAATGTGATCTTGGGGGCAGGCTTTTATGTCCTGATTTCCTCACAGTATGGTCTGGGTCACAAAAGGTTCTGGATTAAAGTGAGGCTATTTCCCCCAAGCTTTAGGACCTGGCTTTCAGGAAAGTGAAAAGGTTCATTCCTTAATTCACAGGAATTACAGAGCATCCTTGATTTTTAAATCTGGAATTAATTACGAAGAACATCCAAAAGCAAACAAAACAACTGTAAGAATTAGTGAGAAAATGTCTAAAAATCTAAAATTTGTTCTGATCTACGGAGACCTCTACCAATATCTTCAGATACTTAACTGGTTCAAAAGAAGACGTTTCAAATCATCTACCTATTAAGAATAGAAATGCCATAGGCTTTGCACATCAGCTGTACTCTCCACTCAATTCTCCAGTGACCCAGGATGTCAGCAGGGACACTGCAGAATATTTTTTTTAATTATTATTTAGAAAGGAGCTCTCCATTATCTCCTGTTAGAGCCAAAATTCAAGAGACAGTCTCTGAATCCCAGGAAGCCTGACAGTGTTTCAGAGACTTTCAACAGGGTTCTACCTTATGTGTGCATTTCCAAACAGATACTGGTTTCTAAGAGAAACAACCGAGCTTAGAAACA
Source organism: Redunca redunca (assembly GCA_006410935.1). Classification (NCBI taxonomy): domain Eukaryota; kingdom Metazoa; phylum Chordata; class Mammalia; order Artiodactyla; family Bovidae; genus Redunca; species Redunca redunca. Next base: position 460,667 of record SJYQ01004188.1, read on the forward strand.
GCTGCCCGCCCCCCTCTTCCATCTTCATGTCCACGCTCACAGTCCCCACACAGGTCCCCAAGCCCTGACACATGTCACAAGGACTGCTGTGACACGCAGACAAGGCAGGTCTTCCCACAAGAACACAGACAAAGCTCCCCAGTCAGGGCAGCAAGCGCCCCTTCCCCCAGAGGGTTCCTGTTGTGGACACAGGAGATGCCTACCTGCTGCATCAATTCAGCTGCTTCGTCATCTCCATTCCCTACACCGGGATTCTTCCGCACCACTCCCGGGCCAGCCTTAGGGGTTGCAGTAGTTCTGTGTGTTGCAATGGGCCTCTGTGGAGCTGCGAGAGGAACAAAGTTGGCTTTTTTTTTAAGAGGAGAAATTTCAAGACAAAAAGAACCCACCAGACAACAAGAGAAGGTTGTGACCAACTGCTCTCCACAGCTATGCAGTGAAGAGACCCACCGCAGAGAGCCCAGCATGCAAGATTACACCCCATGATCACCCACAGTGGTTCTGCATCCTGGCAGCACAGGGAAGTACCAATTTTAGCCATGATCTTTCGGGCTGGCAATAAGTCTTTTGGTGTGGTCTTTTTTCCGCTGGGGTGGACGGGACTGTCATCTGAAAGAGGCAAAGTCAACCTGGTACAAGCCGATGAACTACCTGAACCCAGCTCCAACTAAATGCACAGACAGGCATCTTCATGGAGCAAAGGGAAAGAGCTCACAGCCCCAGCTGTGGGGCACCCGTGACACCCCATCTGGAACGTAAGGTGTCTCCCAACTCAGAACCTCACACTCCTTGGATTAGGAAGATAAGCGAGCGGGTAGAGACTGCTCTGACCACTAATGGCTTCAAAACCCCTTGCTGTTTGCTTTTAAGAAGCTGTTTAGAGGGTCAGGAGAGAAGAGCAGCACACTGACTAGGATAGACAGACTTCTCTCAGTAAGAATGACCAAAGCAAAGAAGAGGAAAAAAATAGTAAAGGGGCCAATCTATTGATAAGTTAAAATAATAAAGAACAATCAGGAATGGGCTACCTCAAGGCAAATTTGTCATTCATGACTTTAGTTATTTGTTCAGCGAGTATTTTGCAAAGTTTATATATTATGCCAAGCTTAGAAATATCTCATCTTCCTAACACTCCAAACCATTCAACAACCATATGACCTTAAGGCCACCCTGTTACTCTGGCATTTCCGCTGAAGGGTCTCTAGCATATGTTTAAACTGAAGACTAAATACTTAATCCAAGTCTCCACATGCCTGTTAGCAGCATCTGAAATATGAAATGCACAGGGTTATCTATGCAATTCCCCATTCTAAGAAGCTGAAGAATCGAAGTACTCAATATCTGAAGAAATCTGAACCCTCATATACTCTGCTTGGGAAAATAAATGGTTCAGCCACTTTGGAAAACAGTCAGGTAGTTCTGTCAAAGGTTAAACACAGAGTTATCACATGACCCAAAAATTCTGCTCCAAGAGTATGTACTCTTGGATACACACCCAAGAGAAATGAAAACATATGCCCACACAGAAACTTGCTATGAATGGTCATAGCAGCCCTGTTCATAATAGCTTAAAAATGGAAAGATCTCAAATCACCATCAACTGACAAATAAATAAAATGTGCTACAGCCACACACCTGAATATTATTTAACCATAAAAAGGAGTCCTGATACATGATACAACATGGATGAACCTTGAAAACATTATGCTAAATGAAAGAAGTCAGACATAAAAGGCCACATATTCTATAATTCCATTCAGAAATATTCAGAACAGGTAGATCCACAGAGGATCAGCAGTTGCCCAGGACTATCAGAGAGGGAGGAGTCTGGGGGAGAAATGGGAAGTGACTGCTATCGGGAGCACATGAGGTTTCTTTTGGGGGGTAATGATAATGTTCTAAAACTTATTATGGCAAGAGTATAACATTACCTATGTATGTACTAAAAACCATTCAATTGTACACTTGAATACTTTAAATGTGTGAACTGTATAAGTCAATCAAGAGCTCAATAAAGCTATAAAAATTACAAAGCACTCAACATCCCTCTCTACCTACCAGATAGATCAGCCCCTCTCTCAACGTACAATACAACTTTAATTACTGTTCTTGCCACCTTCTGGAAAGGAGGAGTTAGCATCTGTAGAACACCCACCGCTCCACAAGGCACACACGTTCTGTGAGTGTATCACCACAAACACATTTGGGAGAACCCACTAGGCTGGGACTTCAAGAGACAGTCTCTTATAACCAGCCTCCCCCTGCCTCCTAGATTCTGCTGGCATCACAGAACTTAGCAGCTGAGGTTCTAGGGAGGGCAGGGAAGCCGTGAATAAGCACAGGTAGCTGGTCTGCAGACAGAAGGATAATGCAGAAACAAGAACAGCCCCTGAGGGACCTGGAAAGCTCTTTCAGTTTCTGAGAGTCCAGGTCTGGTTGCAAATTCCAGTTCCAGGGCTCTAAGATGAACTGTCCTTGTGTTCCAACTAACTCTCCTTTATGTGAGCTAACCTGAGGGATTTCTATTCCATACAACCAACGAATGTTGGCAAACTGCAAACAGTAACTCATTCAGGCTTCAGGAACAGCCCTCCAGGGCCAGTACTATAATTCCCCTCTTACAGAGGAAGAAACAGGGCAGAGGAGAAGTGCTCATAGAGGCTCCAGAGACATAAGAACACACGCAGGGCCCTGAGGTCACAATCCACGCTCCTGCCATGAGGCTGGGGTTATGCTACTTCAGATCCCTAAGCCTACCCAAACACTGCTGGGTGGCTTACTGAATGAATGAATGAATGAATACCTAGACTACCATTATTTGGAAATGGCATTATTTGTGTGTGTGTGTGTTGTAGGGAGGGTGGGAGGGGGTTGGTTTGTTTTTTACCTGCACTGCTAGAGCTGAGAGGTTTCTTCGGTTTGTTCAGAGCGGGAGCAACAAGCGAGGGGGCCACTGCAGTTTCTTGACCTTGTCTGGCAGCTACAGGGTCATACTCTTTTCCATCATAGTTTGCATCAAAAAACTTCTTGAACCACTGAACGAATTCAAAATTGTCCTGAAACTTTCCTTTTACTAATTTGTCCACAGGAATTATCTGCAGAAAAATATAAGATTCTTTAGTTCAAAGCAAGAGGTTTCTGGAAAGCATCAAAGATGTTCACATTCATCAAAATCAGTATAAAGCTCTGCTAAAAGGAGACAAAGAGGCAAGAACTCAACGTTCAGTAAGTCCCTGGAAGGTTGTAGAGCAAGTTTCATTCAATTTACCTTCCACAGAGAACTTAACAACAGCCAATCCCCACAGTTCAAGTCCATCAAAAGAAATCAGAAATGCAAAAGAAACAAGTTTCATACAGAAGTCACACACACACATCCAAACACATTTTAAGGTATGTCATTTCACTGTAAAAAGTAAACCTCCCATGGAACTTGCATGGCCACAGTGCCTGACACAAGGTACCAAGTCCAGAGCACAAAATAACAAGTATTCACGATGAACTGTGTTAAAAAAAAAAATTATCTTAAAAATAGGTCAAGGTACAGAATCAATCCTGGGACAGACTTCTACAAAATAGCATGTTTTTCAAGTAATTACAATCCTATTAAAACATACTTTAAAGGACCCACTAAGATTTTTACTGTGTAAGAATACTGTGCTATCAGGTATTACTTTAAATGTTCAGAGCTTAACTATCTTTTAACTCCTCAAAGATTCCAGTTACAATCTGAACTATCCACCCCTCTAAGCAAGCAAACTTTTAAAAATTTCTTGGTATGAAACATCAACAAATAAAGTTAAATCTGGAACTTACTTCAAAATAATCCAAGACTACAGGGGGTAGAGTAGAGATATATATGAAATAAGACCATCCCTGAGTTGATAATCACTGAGGTACATGGGGGATCCCTGCACTATTCTACTTTTATATACTCTAGGAATCTGCCTTATTCAAAAAAATTAATTCCATAAAAAGAAAAACTACTGTGTATAATAATATAAACATAGTTTAAACCATGCCTGACAACTAAATGATATCCTTACAATACAAATGCACATTTTATATACTGCAGAGACAAAATTAAGACTGATTTCAAAGTAAATAAAAAATCAGATACAGAAGCAAGATAATTAGGGGGTGACTACAAGCTTTACTGAAAAATGTTCCCCCTTTTGATGGGGGGGGGGGAACTGCTTAATTGTGCAATAACGTATTATCTACTAAAACAGAGATATTTTTTCCAAAGAAACCTGGTGGACTCTGTTTCTTATAGCTTCATGTAACCTTTCTAGCACCTACTAGCTATAAAAATATTGTAGTTTATACTTTGGTTTTATACTTCACTGAAAAAGTCAAGTAGATCTAGAATCTTCTCTATTAGAACTACTTATTCTGCCATATGGTATGCTTTACAGAAGCAAATTCAGAGATTAAAAGAATTAGATCTCAGATTAATATATTAAATGGTTTTAAAAAAAATGGATACAGATTTACAGACTGATTTTCCAACTTCATGATGAAGAAAGATGACCACACGGGAACCAGGGATAGGACAACAGAGGAACACATTGCTCCCGATAAACTGTTACTTGAGAAAAGATAACTATACAAACTGGGAAAAGAGAAACAAAACATCCAAAGTCATGGGCTGGCATGGGCAGCCTTGGTAATTATGACGAGTTAAGAAATACCCTAAATGAAAGAATAAAGCTTACTTACTTTGTCAACACCCATTCTCTTAAAACCTGCTTGTAGTATTTTGAAGTTCTGGATGTATTCATGTTCTAGCTTAGCTTGGAATTTCACTTTCTTCAAGGCAATGGAGCCAGGGAACAACATGTCCATAAACTGACAATAGGCAGCCCCTGAATGAGTAAAAGAAGAAGAAAATACACACCAGAACATTAAATGCACTAGCTATGAAAGAAGCAGGGTAAAAAGTTAGCAACTCGCTTAACCACGTACAATTTGAAAAGTTGTGGAAGTGTACCTACAAAATCCCAAAGTGTCATTTCCACTTGACTTTGAAATCAGTAACAGAACTGTGGTTCTACTTAAGTTCCTACAACATACTTGTAAGCTAAATCCCATGATGAAGAGAACAGGAATGGTCCTATGAAATTTTAAGACTATTCTTTGTAACAAACAGCAGTGACAATAAAATGACAACTAGAAGAAAAATGAATGCCGGCAGGAGGAGTTGTTCCCCAATATGGCAAAGATCCATCCTCTGATCAAAGATCCATCCTCTGACTTAGGTTAAAAACATGTTTTTTCTAAGATGTCTGCCTCCCTGGGCTTTTTACATCTCTAAATAAACTTAATTAACCTATCAGTTTATAAACAAAGTTGAATAGAAGGAATCTTTAAGTTTTTCCATTTAAATTTTTTCCATTTTAAAGGCCACTATAAGAAATCACTGCATATATTTCATCCCACTTGCTCCCCAATTTCATTCCTTCCTCCACCTGTTCATTTTTATCCATCACTACCCCCGAAAGTGTTTCACTGGCACTTAAAGTTTAGGAATGCAATTTCTCTAATGCCTACTAAAATGCACTCTCCTAATACAGGGCAGACTTCATGTACACTTACTGTCTTTTCAGGAAAAGGAGACAAGAAATCCAGTGACTATGCAATAGGTGTTCTGCAGAATGAGGCAGCCTTAGTAAGCATATTCAGCTTATTTTACAGCAGGCCAAACTGGCTTCCTGGCAGATCTGGCATAAAAAGTGCCATTATCGTTATTTTTGGAAAGATGCAAAGAGAGCTGGAAAAGGCATTGGCACCCCACTCCAGTCTCCTGCCTGGAAAATCCCATGGACGGAGGAGCGTGGTAGGCTGCTGTCCATGAGGTCGCTAAGAGTCGGACACGACTGAGAGACTTCACTTTCACTTGTCACTTTCATGCGTTGAAGAAGAAACTGGCAACCCACTCCAGTGTTCTTGCCTGGAGAATCCCAGGGACAGGGGAGCCTGGAGGGCTTCCATCTATGGGGGACGCACTGAGTCGGACATGACTGAAGGAACTTAGCAGCAGCAGCAGCAAAGAGAGCAGAGGCACTTCAGTGATCAGAGCAACATTCTTAGTAGAAGGGAGCACTAGAAAGTGAAAGCCTGATTCGTGAGGTGGCTTGATTTATTTACTAATCCAACAAAAATATACTGTGGGATTCTATGTACCAGGCAGTGAATTAGCAATATTTATGCTTTTTAAAACAGAGCCACTAACAGCTGCCTAAATTTCATAAGACAATGACCCAGTCTCTAAATAATTAATAGCACAAAGAGTGATGATTGCTGTATTTTAAGGGAGATTTAAAAGTCAACTTTTTGTTGACTGCAATAATTTACCAACTATAATATATAGATCTGGTTTGGATCCTGATACATACAAATCAACTTAAAACACACACATATACAGGAGATAATCTATGAAGCATCTATACATACAGTACTGCTTCACATAGGAAAGATATTTTTTCTGAATCAGTAAAATAAAGTACATTTACTAAATACACAGCTTTCTCAAGCCATTCATGAGACTTTCCATTCAAAGCCACTTAAAAGCATCAGTCATCTGCTCCTCTAAAAAAAACCTGCCTGAAGAACTTTCAGTTTTTATTTTAGAGCTAGAAGAATCCTTAGAACCATTATAAATTTAAAACTGAGGACCAAACACTGTGGCTCAAGACCACAGAGGCCAGAGACCAAGCTCAGAGCCAGACCCCAGGCATTCGGACTCCCTGTCCACTGCTCTTTCCTGTGTCATTATATACTTTCTTAGGACACCCTACCCCAGACTAAAGCATTTCCTGGCTCAGGGAAAGAAAGAGGTATATACCATGCTGCTACACTCTAGCTGGCTAAAACAGAGATAATATATGAAGAAAAACACGAGGACTCCAACAAAAATAGACAAATCAACTGGACAATTCACACATACAAAAAATGTAACCACCTAATAAACAAACGGGGATCCAACCTAAGGGATCTAAGGGAATAATTTCTTTTTTTTTTTTAATATAGCAAGGGGAATTCCCTGGCAGTCCAGTAGCTAGGACTCACAGTGTAGCCAAGAAAAAGAAAAAAAAGTAAACTTCCAAGAAACAGGGGGAAAAGTAAATTTAATAAAGTAATACACATTAAAAATACATCTAGCAAAGATTTACACATAAAAATTGTATAACTTCATTCAGGAGAGGAAAAAATGGAAGCAACCTATATGTCCAACAGTAGGAGCAATCAGTTACATAAATCCGTACAACATTGCCTAAGAGAATATTATGCAGGCAATCAAAGCACATTTTTTGGTGGGGATTGGGGGAAGAGCTCAAGATTTAATGTTAAAAGAAAACGTAAGATACAAAAACGTATCTATAACATGTCTTCGTGTATGTAAAAACATGTATAGAAAAAAACTGGGAGAAAGCACAATGTATTAAACCATACAAGGTCACTGTTTTGGAGATCAAATATGACTGAACAGCGGCCGTCTGTGGGAGGTGATACAGAATATATTATTTTTTAAATATTACTATATACAATGAAAATTACTTTTATAATAAGCACACAAAAAAAGAAGACAAATGTTGAAAAGGAAGAAGTCTGTCAGGTGGTTTGTCACATAAGGGCTCGAAACTCCTGGCCTGTAGATGTCTCAACTGGGTACAGAAAAGGTTCAAAGGGGCTTTCCTTCCAGTCTCAGCCTGAACAACAAAGTCTGGCAGCACAAGGTGCACAAGAGGACTTCTCTTAGATGACCGCTGTCCCAGTGCTTTGGGGCAGGAGAGCAGGCTCACGTAACCTGTGGCTGGAAGATGCAGACAGCCACAGGTGAGACCAGGTGTGTCGTGACATCAACCGCCAGGTCTCCGCTGGCTACCACTGCCCCGTCCCGCGGAGATGTCTGCTACAAGCAGAGAACACCCGGGGCGCCATGCAGCCCCCGCGCCCAACGACTGCACTCTCTCAAGTGCACAGGCTCTCAACCATTTTGGGCCAAGGCCCCTTGGAGAATTAGATGAAAGCCGAAGCCAACAATCCATACAGGCCAGGACCTCCTTGGTGGTCCAGTGGCTGGCAAGTCCAGCTGCCAATGTAGGGGACAAGGCTTTGATCCCTGGTCCAGAAGATCCACACGCAGAGAGGGGCCACAGCTGCTGCAGCCTGTGCGCCCTAGAGCCCGCGCTCCGCAACAAGAGAGGCCGCCGCGGTGACAAGCCTGCGCACGACAGCTAGAGAGCGGGCCCTCCCACTTCGACCAGAGAGAGCCGGTGAGCAGCAATGGAGACCCGGCACAGCCAAAAGCTTATTTCCTAAAAAATGATTCATGTTGATGTATGGCAAAACAATCACAATATTGTAATTATCCTCCAATTAAGATAAATTGTTTTTTTTTTAATGAGTTTAGGTCTGAGAGTATGACCAAGAGCATCACCATAACTAAGAGTGAGGGAAAAACAGATTAAAAAAAAAATGAATTCTACATAAGACAGATGCCCGCCTATCAGAAAACTCCACATTAAAAACTCTCAAAAGTTTTACACACAGGAAACACACTCCATTAAATGCAAAAGTGTTCAGGCTTTGAGAGCAGGTGAGGCTTAAGTCATTTTAAAGGATGAATACAATTTGGAAATAGTCCCTCTCCAGGCATCAAAAAAAAAAAAAAAAACCGAAACAATCTGGAAATAGAAGGCTGTGAGGCGTCATTAATGCAGACATTAAAAGTCGGTCTGAAGACATCTTAACATGAGAAAAACTACCCTATTTTAATTTTAAAAGAAAGAAAACTGTACAACATTGTTTGCTTGTGTTTGATACTTACTACAACAGTCTGTGTTCAAGCTGGTTTTAGAAAAGGCAGAGGAACCAGAGATCAAATTGCCAACATCCGATAGATCATCAAAAAACCAAGAGAGTTCCAGAAAAACATCTATTTCTGCTTTATTGACTATGCCAAAGCCTTTGACTGTGTGGATCACAATAAACTGTGGAAAATTCTGAGAGAGATGGGAATATCAGACCACCTGACCTGCCTCGATCTGCATGCAGGTCAGGAAGCAACAGTTAGAACTGGACATGGAACAACACACTGGTTCCAAAAAGGAAAAGGAGTACGTCAAGGCTGTATATTGTCACCCTGCTTATTTAACTTATATGCTGAGTATGTCATGAGAAACACTGGGCTGGATGAAGCACAAGCTGGAATCAAGATTGCCGGGAGAAATATCAATAACCTCAGATATGCAGATGACACCACCCTTATGGCAGAAAGTGAAGAGGAACTAAAAAGCCTCTTGATGAAAGTGAAAGAGGAGAGTGAAAAAGTTGACTTAAAGCTCAACATTCAGAAAACTAAGATCATGGCATCTGGTCCCATCACCTCATGGGAAATAGATGGGGGAACAGTGGAAACAGTGGTTGACTTTATTTTTCTGGACCCCAAAATCACTGCAGATGGTGACTGCAGCCATGAAATTAAAAGATGCTTACTCCTTGGAAGGAAAGTTATGACCAACCTAGACAGCATATCTAGGTTGTCTCTAAAAAGCAGAGACATTACTTTGCCAACAAAGGTCCGTCTAGTCAAGGCTATGGTTTTTCCAGTGGTCATGTATGGATGTGAGAGTTGGACTGTGAAGAAGGCTGAGCGCTGAAGAATTGATGCTTTTGAACTGTGGTGTTGGAGAAGACTCTTGAGAGTCCCTTGGACTGCAAGGAGATCCAACCAGTCCATCCTAAAGATCAGCCCTGGGATTTCTTTGGAAGGAAAGATGCTAAAGCTGAAATTACAGTACTTTGACCACCTCATGCGAAGAGTTGACTCATTGGAAAAGACTCTGATTGCTGGGAGGGATTGGGGGCAGGAGGAGAAGGGGACGACAGAGGATGAGATGGCTGGATGGCATCACTGACTCGATGGACGTGAATCTGAGTGAACTCCGGGAGTTGGTGATGGACAGGGAGGCCTGGCGTGCTGTGATTCATGGGGTCGCAAAGAGTCGGACACAACTGAGCGACTGAACTGAACAACAGTCTGTAACAGCAACAGGCTGGAAATAAATGAAATGTCCATTAATAGGGGACTGATTCAAAGAAATTATGGTGCTAGAGAGCCATAAGAAAGAAAGTGACACACACTGCACGGGCAATGGGATGCTCCCCAGAACGTCCAACGCGATCAAACACACCGCCACTTGTGTACAACAGGAGAAAGAGAAGCACACACAAACAGAATACGGACAGATGGACGTCTCTGCTCCTACACACTCTCTCTGGAGGACACCCAGCGGACAACACCAGTTACTTCTGCTCTTACTTTTCGAAGGAAGGCTTTTCACTGTTTATCTTTTTGTTTCTTTTGAATTCTAAACCATTTTGAGACTTGGTTATTCAAAATGTATGTCAATTACGTTTTAAAATTATGGAAAATACTGAAAATACAGCTAAAATGAGTAACCTTGGACAAATCAGTTAACTTCTCTCAGTTTCTCTAACATGGGGAAGATAAACCTTACCTTCCAGGTTATACAGGTGAAGCACTTGGAAAGTGCCTGACCTATGGTAAGAGCTCAATAAATAAAACCTTAATTAAAGGGAAAAATACAATTAAAAGATAACACTGATTATCACTTGTCACAGTACAACAGATTACGGTTTTATTCTTAATGTTTCTATGTTGCTGTTCAGTGCTAAGTCGTGTCTGACTCTATGCGATCCCATGGACGGCAGCACAACAGGCTTCCCTGTCCTTCACTGTCACCCACAGTTTGCTCAAATTCATGTCCATTGAGTCAGTGATGCTATCTAAACATCTCATCCTCTGCCACCCGCTTCTTCTTTTTTGCCTTCAATCTTTCCCAGCATCAGGGTCTTGTCCAATGAGTCAGCTCTTCATATCACGTGGCCAACGTACTAGAGCTTCAGCTTCAGCATCAGTCCTACCAATGAGTATTCAAGGTTGATTTCCTTTAGGGCTGACTGGTTTGATCTCTGCATTTCAACAGATTCTCAAGAGTCTTCTCCAGCACATTTCCCAAAACATCAATTCTTCGGCATTCAGTGTTCTTTCAGTCCAACACTCACATCCGTACATAACTACTGGAAAAACCAAAGCTTTGACTCTATGAACCTTTATCGGCAAAGTAATGTCTCTGCTTTTTAATATGCTGTTTAAGTTTGTTATAGCTTTCCTTCCAAGGAGCAAGCATCTTTTATTCTCGTGGCTACAGTCACTGTCCACAGTGATTTCAGAGCCCAAGAAAATAAAATCTATCCCTGCTTCCAATTTCTCCCCTTCTAGTTGCCATGAAGTAATGGGACAGGATGCAAAGATGTTAGTTTTTTTAACGTTGTGCTTTAAGCTAGCTTTCTTTTTTAATACATTTCTATAAAGAAGACCTAATTACTTATACTAAGAAGAAAATAAGTTTGTCTTCTGCTTCAACTAACACAAAGAGGTATTTGAAGAATTAATTAAGCAAAAAAAAATTAAAGAGACACTTCCATGAGCAGAGGAGTGACTCAATAAAAATGGTCTCTTCAAAAGGCCGTAGACAACCATGAGACAAGCAGAGCGGCATGTAGGGCCCAGTGTGGAGGCCACCGTGGCAGCAGCCTGCAAACTAAGAAAAGGCTACAGCCAAAAGACCCTGCAGAAGACCCAGAGGACTCTGTGAGTTAGCCTCAAAAGATGCTTCTCAAGCCTGAGACACTGGAAGAATGGTGGAATTAAGGTCCAAAATGGAAAAGGGAGTCAACTTGAGGAGAAAACAAAGTGGGAGAGGCCTGGTCAGGGGCATGGTCTCCCTCTCAGAACGGCTCCAGAATAAGACTGACAAGCTGTTTTATATAAACTAAAGGGCCACCAGGGCCCCACAATAAGCTAAGAAAAAAGGAAACCTAGCATTTGCCTGGGAGCATCTGAACACCTCCCCCATCCAGCAGAGCACAGGAACTGTGAAGCAGGCTGGCCTGGACAGGAGAAGGCAAGGAAGGGAGCTCTGAGGACATTCACACTCAGAGCACCATGCTGGGCCCTTGGAAAAGTGCAGAGGGGCCTGATCAGGGACTGGAACCGAAGGGGGAGAGGAATGGAATGGAAAGCAATCAGCATTCTTCACCCCCTCTCCCCACTCTATTTTTTTTTTTTTGGCCTTGCCACCAGGCTTGTGAGATCTTAGTTCCTCAACCGGAGATTAAACCCAGGGCACAGCAGTGAAAGCCCCAAATCCTAATCACTAGTCTACCAGGGAAATCTTTTTTTTTTCTTTCCTTTCCTATATCCCCCTTTTAACACAAGCGATCCCTCATTGCAATCACTCTCTGTGACCAGGGTCTTTTTTCTTGATCACTATCTTTCCAAAATACTTGATGACTAACTCTCCAAAACAGAGAGACTACTACAGAACATAATGAACCTTGAAACAACCAGCCAACACTATCACTGAAGTCCTCCGCACCTTATCTCACTACAAGAGCCAAGCAGAGGTTCCTTTCCCCGTTGGACACAGGGAGCACACAATGCTGATAAAACTCAGCCACTTCCCAGGCAGCCAGCACATGAACAGTGTAGAACCTCAGGGCTTTGCCCTCTCGAGCGGAAAACCTATTCCTACCTCTCGAAGCCTTGTGCATGGTCAGAGAATTCTGGTGTGCATGCCTCTCTGCTTAAGGAAGGTAAGATCAGGAGGGACCAGGCACCAGTGATAAAGGGCCCTGGGACTCTCCTCAGGCCTTGGTAAACACAAGGATCTGAGGAGCCTTGCTTTCTCTCTGATTCCAATCCCCTGGGAGCAAACCTTATTCAGGGACAAAGTGTCTACAGTTCATCCTGTTTGGAAGCTGAGACCCCCATTTGCAGGGGACACGGGTTCAATCCCTGCTCCGGGAAGATCCCACTTGCCAAGGGCAACAACGCCCATGTGCCACAACTACTGAGCCCATGATCTGCAACAAGAGAAGCCATGGCAATGAGAAGCCTGTGCATCCCAACCAGAGTAGCCCCCACTCACTGCAACTAGAGAAAGCCCACAGGCAGCAATGAAGACCCAGTGCAGTCAAAGAAATAAAATAAAAAGATACAGCATGTACACAGCAGAAAGAGTACATGCTGTGTGGCCCGAAAGATCTGGATGCAAAATCAGGCTCTATAATGCATAAGCTGTGCCCCACACAGTGAAAGTGAAGTCACTCAGTCGTGTCCGACTCTTTGCAACCCATGGATTGTAGCCCACCAAGCTCCTCCGTCCATGGGATTCTCCAGGCAAGAATACTGGAGTGGATTGCCATTTCCTTCTCCAGGGGATCTTCCCGACCCAGGGATTGAACCCAGGTCTTCCACATTGCAGGCAGATGCTTTAACCTCTGCACCACCAGGGAAGCCCCACACAGACTCCTCTGTAAAACAATGTGTCCTGTCCCTTGAGAGACCTAAGCTCACATCCAGGGGCTGGCACAGAATCAGTATCTGAGAGCTATTTTTACAGGTGAGTCTCACAACAGCCCAACAGGCGAACCAGATCCTAAGGGCTTCCCTGGTGGCTCAGACAATAAAGCGTCTGCCTGCAATGCAGGAGGCCCAGGTTCAATCCCTGGGTCAGAAGATTCTCTGGAGAAGAAAATGGCAACCCACTCCAGTATTCCTGCCTGCAGAATTCCGTGGATTGAGGAGCCTGGTAGGCTACAGTCCACAGGTTCGCAAAGAGTCGGACACGACTGAGCGACTGCGCTTTGCTTCACTTATCCCAGTTTACAGATGAAGAATCAGAACATCAGGGTCCCATCCAAAGTCACACAGCTCAGAGCACACTGCAGTCTCTTCGTGCCCAGTCCTGACTACTGACGACAGCTCCCTGACTGAATGAGAGAAACCTGGAGCCGGATCAGCATACGTACAGCTTACCTACACATGAAAAGAGATCGCCATCTTTTAATTAAGTGAAATACATCTCGAAGTGTATTTATAGAAAGAGACAAATTTCAGGGATAAATTGCTGGTGAAAAAGCTGGCTCCAATCAAAATTAAGATGACCTCATCCCCCCCATTAGTCATTAATCACGGGGCAAACGAGTGCTTTAAAAGCCTCCAACAAAAGGGGATGTGGTGGTGAAATGAAACTAGCGGAAGCAGCACAGATGTAACAGCACCTACGACCAACAGTGTAACTGACGTTTAGTGGGCATGACTCTCGGGCACCCCCGTCTCACTGTACAACTTCACAGCGAGCCTCTCTGACCATCTACAAAACTGGGATTAAATCTCACCGGGGAGGGAACAAGACCAGCAAATGACCAAGACTCAGCTACAAAATGAGGAAGTACAGAAGCTGAATTCATTTAGAAAATTTTCATATAAATGAAAGCAATAATTTTAAGGAGATCTGAATGGCACTAGTTGGTAAAAGAAAAGTCTGAAGAACAAGTATGGTACAGAGGCTGAAGGACACGGGCTCCTGATTTCAAATATGGTTCAAGCCTCAATTCTATTCTTCATTGTTTAACCCTATACTTATTATTCAATTTCTCTAAGCCTATTTTCTCATCTGTTAAAAAAAAAAACTTAATAAACATTCCCACCTCACAGTTCAGTTCAGTCGCTCAGTTGTGTCCAACTCTGCAACCCATGGACTTCAGCACACCAGGCCTCCCTGTTTATCAGCAACTCCCAGAGTTTACTCAAACTCACATCCACTGAGTCAGTGATGCCATCCAACCATCTCATCCTCGGTCATCCCCTTCTCCTTCTGCCTTCAATCTTTCCCAGCATCAGGGTCTTTTCCAATGAGTCAGCTCTTCGCATCAGGTGGCCAAAGTACTGGAGTTTCAGCTTCAACATTAGTCCTTTCAATGAATATTCAGGACTGATTTCCTTTAGGATGGACTGGTTGGATCTCCTTGCAGTCCAAGGGACTCTCAAGAGTCTTCTCCAACACCACAGTTCAAAAGCATCAATTCTTCAGCGCTCAGCTTTCTTTATAGTCCAACTCTCACATCTATACATGACTACTGGAAAAACCATAGCCTTGACTAGACGGACCTTTGCTGGCAAAGTAATGTCTCTGCTTTTGAATATGCTGTCTATATTGGTCATAACCTTCCTTCCAAGGAGTAAGCGTCTTTTAATTTCATGGCTGCAATCACCATCTGCAGTGATTTTGGAGCCCAAAAAAATAAAGTCTGTCACTGTTTCCCTATCTATTTCCCATGAAGTGATGAGACTGGATGCCATGATCTTAGTTTTCTGAATGTTGAGCTTTAAGCCAACTTTTTCACTCTCCTCTTTCACTTTCATCAAGAGGCCACCTCACAGAGGTACAGTGATCAAAAGATATTTGAAAGCACTTACATAACCCTGGCACACAAGTGTTTAATTAAATAACTGTTGTTATGATTACTTGGAGAAGCTGAAGGTTCTAATTCTCCACCTCAAGATCAAGATAAGAATTCAAGTAGCAACAGGATATACAACTCATCCTTCTGCTGTCATATTCTTGACCCCACCTCCTATCAGGGGCAAATCCAATTTTGATAACCCTAACACATAATGTATGTTCTTGTTTTAAATCAGCACATCTCTGTCACATTCTTAATAAACAGTAGTTCAATAAAGTTGTGGCTGAAAAGGCAAACCGGCCTGACTTTGGTCTTGAGTTTTGTGGGAGTAAGAAATGCCACTGATAAACTAGAACAATTACAATTTTTGTCCTCAAATAAGTCACTTCAAATCTGGATGCAAAGACTGCAGATGGAGCAGCTGAGGCTAAGTAAGCTGCAGGCCTCAGAATGGAGCCGCTACAGCAGGAAACGGTAGACGCACAGGCCAGAAGAGAGCAAGCTCCTTTCAAGCATAGTCCCACTCACAAGTGGAACCAAGGCAAGGCTGAAACAAACAGAGCAGCCCTAACACAGAACCCGAACCTGCGGCTTCCGCAATCAAGACATGGCCAGCCTGTGCGTCCCTGAAGGGCCCACAGGCTTTCCTGGGGAAAGGGGTCTACTGAACTTCTCTTACCTGAGCACAACTGTTCGATCTTTGTCAGATTCAACTGCAGAGACTCATTGATCCAGGCCAGCATGTCATGTCGACTGAGGTTATCACTGGTGACCGACGTTGAGTACACGTTCACTGCCATCTTCTACAGCATGTGAGAAGAGAGAAGGGATCGCATTACTGGGCAGTAAGAAAGCGCAAGCATTTCCTGGAGTCACCAGAGCAGAAGTATGGGGACACTCAACTTGGAAGCCTCACCCCCATTCTTCCCCAAGATGCCAAATCAAAGACCTAGGATTCCAGCCATGAGCCTAGATTTCCAGGAGTAAACATAACCTGAAATGAATGGCTCAACATCAGCCAGCCTAAAATTCAGGCCCCATTTTAATGTGATTGGTATAAAAATGTGCTTAGAAAACATCAATTCATTTATCCATTAATGTATCAAAATCAGCTTTCTTCAGACGGTGGGCTTTTTATTACTATCTCTTTATAGTTTCCACTACAAAGTTCTCCAAATTTTCTTAAAAGACTATGTCCATTTTTACAATCAAAAAAGTAACCTTTTCTATAACCTAAGTACTACAGAGGTGGTGGCAAATGACCTCACAGAGAAGAGTCCTTAGTAAAATTCTCTGCTGAACCTACTGAGGACAGGAGGCCATCTGCAGGCCTACTAAGCACCAGGAGCTTAGCAGACACTGGGGTTAGCTAAGTGAGAAGCTTAAGCAGAGTGGGTACAGCCCCGTGAGCAGGAGGGTGAGGAGGAACACAAGTGGGAAAGGTGAAGCAGCCAGATCCTGTTAGGACTCTGCAGGCATGATGAGGAGTTCAGATGTTATCCCTTAACCGTTCAAGAATCCCTTCCTGGGATTTAAATGGGGGAGAATCACATTCTTATTTAAGTTTGGAAAAGGTCACCAACTGCTGGTGAACAGATAATGGGAAGAGAAGATTCAATATGAGATAAGGGCAGGTAGATCCAGACCTAAATGAGATTCCTGGGCAATTACCATGAAGACTCCTGACTACACTACAGCAGTCCCCAACCTTTTTGACACCAGGGACTGGTTTTGTGGAAGACAGTCTTTCCATGGACAGACTGGGGAAAGTGGGGAGGGGGCAGGCAGGATGGTTCTCAAATGATTCAAAGTGCATTACGTTATTGTGCACTTTATTTCCAGTATTATTATATCAGCTCCACCTCAGATCATCAGGCATTAAATCCTGGAGGCTGGGGACTCCTGCTAGAAAATACTAAATTTCACCATGACCAACACTTGTAATTTTCCTCATTTCATGTGACATCAATATGATCAATGCGGGAAGAAAAACTCAGGACAATCTGGAACCACCACAGGACTCTGAGCACTTCATTCCTCCACCAAGGGACTAGCTAGTCTTCCCTTGCGTCCCCAGCACACCTCACAAGTCAAACAGCTGCAGAATGTGAAGGCTGGAAATGAAGGAGATCTTCCACACAACCTCCTCTTCATCTGATGTCTCAGGCTTGTCCCCTCACACCCCACATCCCCCTCCCCCAAGGACTTGGCACAGCACATTACACAGTGGGCTCAGGAAAGGCTACTTGTTTTCATGCTGGCAGGACAGTGTCAAGCAGAGAAAAATGTGTCTCAGAAAGTGAATTATCAACTCTCTTACCTAAACTCAGAAGACAAAACCCTATTATACAAAAAGTCAACACAATTTAGTTCCTGACTCCACTGGGAAATTAATCCCTATGTTCCCACAGCACTTCATTCAACCTCTGCAACTGTCATTATCTCTTCATTTCTCAATCATTCCCAGATGGGATCTGAACCAGTAGGAAATTTGCTCTATGCAAAGAGCTGAGTATTTGAAGCCTGGGTTTGAACATGAGGCTCTCACTCAGTTGTATGAACTTGGGCAAGTTACTTAACTTCAATACACCTCATTTATGCCCCCTATTTGATGTGATGTTTAAATGAGGTAAGGCACAAAAAATGGTTTGGCATTAAACAAACAAGTCCAGGAGAGAGACCTTGTCTCATTTATCCTATCTCCAGTGCCCAAAACAGCACCTGAGACCTGTCACTACCATCTCTCACCTCCATCCACTGCAACAGACATCAAACTAGTCTCTGTCTCAAACTGTTTTTATACAACAGCCAAGGAGAATTTTCTGAATCAAAAATCAGACCAAGTGACTCCTGCATTTAAAATCCCTAAAGGAAGAAATGAAATGCAGACTGTGTGGCATCAAAGAGAAACACATGCAAACAGAAACCACCATGGTCCCAGGGTGCACACCTGTGATCCATTTTGGCAACATTCACACATACATCCATCAGGTACTGTGTGCGTCATGCTGCCGTAAATGTAAGCAGCTGGTGAAGCCACGTGTGTCTCCTGACCACACCTCAGCTCAGAAAGCCTTAATGGCCTTTCCTCATCATAATTTTAAAACTCTTTCATTAGCAGCACATTAATACCTGGCCCCATGTGCTCCGCAAACTCTGCAGCCACTAAATACATGGGGCTAGGCACCCTGTGGATGTGCAATAAACATCCACTGACTCAACTATTTAATTTGCTCTTCCAAGCAGTCAAAAGAGACCAGCTCTCAGAGCCTCAGCTACAGCTAGCGACAGCTCACTTTCTTCTTCCATAAGGATTTCTCTGCTTGGCCTCAACGGAAGAAAGACCCCATGATCCCCACACAAACCTCACCCCTCCATGATCCACATTTAAACTTCCTTGAAAAAGCCTCCCGTTACCTCTCCATATAGAGCCTCTCCTAAACGCTCCCATTTCATGCAAAGATGGGCTCGATAAAGGACAGAAATGGTATGGACCTAACAGAAGCAGAAGATATTAAGAAGAGGTGGCAAGAATACACAGAAGAACTGTACAAAAAAGATCTTCACGACCCGGATAATCACGATGGTGCAATCACTCATCTAGAGCCAGACATCCTGGAATGTGAAGTCAAGTGGGTCTTAGAGAGCATCACTACGAACAAAGCTAGTGGAGGTGATGGAATTCCAGTTGAGCTATTTCAAATCCTGAAAGATGATGCTGTGAAAGAGCTGCACTCAATATGCCAGCAAATTTGGAAAACTCAGCAGTGGCCACAGGACTGGAAAAGGGCAGTTTTCATTCCAATCCCAAAGAAAGGCAATACCAAAAGAATGCTCAAACTACCGAACAATTGCACTCATCTCATACGTTAGTAAAGTAATGCTCAAAATTCTCCAAGCCAGGCTTCAACAATATGTGAACCGTGAACTTCCTGATGTTCAAGCTGGTTTTAGAAAAGGCAGAGGAACCAGAGATCAAATTGCCAACATCCGCTGGATCATCAAAAAACCAAGAGAGTTCCAGAAAAACATCTATTTCTGCTTTATTGACTATGCCAAAGCCTTTGACTGTGTGGATCACAATAAACTGTGGAAAATTCTGAGAGATAGGAATACCAGACCACCTGACCTGCCTCTTGAGAAATCTGTATGCAGGTCAGGAAGCAACAGTTAGAACTGGACATGGAACAACAGACTGGTTCCAAATAGGAAAAGGAGTATGTCAAGGCTGTATATTGTCACCCTGCTTATTTAACTTCTATGCAGAGTACATCATGAGAAACGCTGGACTGGAAGAAACACAGCTGGAATCAAGATTGTCAGGAGAAATATCAATAACCTCAGATATGCAGATGACACCACCCTTATGGCAGAAAGTGAAGAGGAACTAAAAAGCCTCTTGATGAAAGTGAAAGTGGAGAGTGAAAAAGGTGGCTTAAAGCTCAACATTCAGAAAACAAAGATCATGACATCCGGTCCCATCCCTTCATGGGAAATAGATGGGGAAACAGTGGAAACAGTGTCAGACTTTATTTTGGGGGCCTCCAAAATCACTGCAGACAGTGACTGCAGCCATGAAATTACAAGACGCTTACTCCTTGGAAGATAAGTTATGACCAACCTAGATAGCATATTCAAAAGCAGAGACATTACTTTGCCGACTAAGGTCCGCCTAGTCAAGGCTATGGTTTTTCCAGTGGTTATGTATGGATGTGAGAGTTGGACTGTGAAGAAGGCTGAGTGCCGAAGAATTGATGTTTTTGAACTGTGGTGTTGGAGAAGACTCTTGAGAGTCCCTTGGACTGCAAGGAGATCGAACCAATCCATTCTGAAGGAGATCAGCACTGGGATTTCTTTGGAAGGAATGATGCTGAAGCTGAAACTCCAGTACTTTGGCCACCTGATGCGAAGAGCTGACTCATTGGAAAAGACTCTGATGCTGGGAGGGATGTGGGGCAGGAGGAGAAGGGGATGAGAGAGGATGAGCTGGATGGCACCACCAACTCGATGGACGTGAATTTGAGTGAACTCCGGGAGTTGGTGATAGACAGGGAGGCCTGGCATGCTGCATATCATGGGGTCGCAAAGAGTCGGACACGACTGAGCGGATGAACTGAACTGAAAGGCTCCCAAACCTACTCCAATTCAAGGCTGGCTGATGAGCACTTATCACTTTCAAGGTACCATACTGAGCACTATGGAATGGACGGGGGAGGGGGGGAACCCCCCCCCCAAAAGCAATGTGGCCCAAGGTAAATACCTCACCTTTCCGGATCACAAATAGCTCATCTGCTCATCCCGAGGAGGCAGTGAGGATTAACTGACTCTAAGTAAAAAACACAGCATGTCCTAAGCTTCCCTATGTGTCAGAAACCGCTAAACATTTCTTAACCACGGAAACTGTATACATTTATACACCATCATAAAGGGCACACTGGAAACACACTGTCTAGATCTGGACCTCAGGGAAGCAGCGTAATACAGAGATTAAGGGCCTAGACTCAAAGAGTCACAGACTTGGGTTCAGCCACTTGCTGGACACCATAAAGCAAATAACCTCTCAGAGTCTCGGTCCCCTAATCTGTAAAATGAAGATAAAATCTGTTGAGAGACAAGTGCAATATGACATAAAACCACACCACACCTGGCACACAGCAAGTACCCAATTAGCAAAGAGCTGCTATTATCACTGCTCTTACAGATACCCCATCAGACTGGCGGATGGCAGGCCTGGTGCATCTTCCTTCAATGGACTTCCGGAGTTTCAATCCCAAAATGGAGTAGAGGCCCAGCTCTGCCCTGCAGCACCCCAGGTCAGCTGTGAAACCAGGGACTGAAAAAGCACTGTTCATATAACCCTATTACACTGTCTCGCCAGTGATCATATGAAATTCTTTTCCATGTATTAATTTTCTCATTTCCATGTATTTCTTCATTTTCGGTGTCCCCACCACAATGTAGACTACTAGAAAGCAGGCCTTTGCCCTCCTGCTCCAGGGTGTATAGCCAGTGCTTAACACAGTGCCTAGCGCTCGCTCAGTGGACGCTCAACTGAAGAAGAGGAACAAGTCCGGGGAGTTGGCTTGCTTTTCGCCATACTCGGGGACAATACCTTTCTACGTGTAGTATTATCTCTCTCCCGCGTTTTACAGATGAGGAAACTGAAGCCCAGAGAGGTTAAAGCACCTGCCCAAGGTCGCACAGCAGGGAATTCAATACAGGTTGCACTCCAAAACCCGGACTCTTAAATCATCAGGCGGCGCCGTCTCCTACAGTGGAGGTGGGGGGAGTGGTCCTCAGAACTTCCAGCAGGCCCACTCCAACCCCACACACGCTCCCTACCCGGCCCAACCACGCCGGAACCTCCTGCCTCCTGTCCTGGTTCCACGCCTAGGCCGCGGCCCATAAGCCCCCACGCCGCCGAGGGGCAGCCCCCACTTCCGGCCCAACGCCCCGCCCCCGTCCCCGGCGGAGTGAAGAGCGCGCGCCCCCCAGCCCGCGCGCGCCGGGTCACGGCCCCGCCCTTCCCCCACCCGGCCCGAACCGCACCGCCGTGGGGAGCGGCCCGAGCACTGCCCGCGAGGCCCGCTGGCGCTCGGCGCGGCTCGAGGCCCGCCCAGCCGCCCCTCAGCCACCGCCCCGTGCCCGCTAGCCGGCTCACCGGCTCTCGGTTGGACCGCGTCCGCTGCCCGTACCCGGCTCCGGTTCCGTCTTCGTCTCGTTCAAACCGCCTGACCCCGCCCGCCCGCCCGCGCGATGACCTCACACGCACCCCCCCGTACGCGCCGACGTAAAGGCTCGTCATCGCCCGCCGGCTCCTTTTATAGAGAGGGACTAAGCCGTGCGCTGGGGGCGGAGCCCGGAGCTTGATGGACGACTGGAGTGCCCTAGGGGCGGGGCGCCGGCTGCCGGGGCAATGCAACTGCGCGAGGTCTGCCGCAACCAATGAGATCCCACCTCAGGCAGACGTGGCCCCGCCTAGAAGGCGGGATCCAGTTACAAATTCTCCACCCCAGTAGCCAAAAAATTGGTTTTATAATGAATTTGTACAAAAAATGGATTATTAGATTTTAAAAAATCGATAGGCGCTTTGAGGAAGGACTTAAAAGTCACATTAAAGACATATTCTGCGACTTTTCTTTCTAGAATGACCCTGTAATCTCATCATCCGTTTTTTTCTCAGTATAGTCATCTCGTTTAATTGTTTATGCCTTTATTGTCTGCTTTTCCATAAATTCCACGGAAACAAGAATCTTCTCAATCCTGTTCCCACGGTGTCCAAGAGCCTGATATTTGGAGTCTTAGAGACTTGTTCAAAGAATGAGTTAGACCCACTTTACAGAAGAGAAAACTGAGGGTCAGAGAGATCAGTTGCCCTGTATCACAAAGATTGATCCAAGTTTTGAGCTGGTTTTCTTGTCAAAATATCACTGATTCATGTGTTCAGCAAATATTTTTTTTCCCCTGATTAATCAAACCCTAGGGAGAATCCCAGCGACAGGGGAGCCTGGTGGCCTGCCGTCAGTGGGGTCGCACAGAGTCAGACACGACTGAAGCGACTTAGCAGCAGCAGCAGCAGGGATTTGGCAGTGACCAAGAAACAGACATAGCCTCTGAGCTCTTAAAGTTTCAAATCTGTCAGGGAAGGCAAAGCACATAACTGATTATACATCACTGTTTAATTACAAGGGCTTCCCTACTGGCTCAGCGGTAAAGAACCAGCCTGCAATGTAGGAGACATAAGAGACACTGGTTGGATCCCTAGGTTGGGAAGATCCCCTGAAGGAGGAAATGGCAATCTACCCCTGTATTCTTGCCTGGAAAATGCCATGGACAGAGGAGCCTGGCAGGCTACGGTCCAAAGGGTCGCAGAGTCAGACACCACTAAGCACAATGAGCGTGTTTAGTTACAAAACAGACTTAGTTAGACAGGAACGGGCTGTGGCAGGAGAGATAGCACCTGCGTTGCAAGTAGGGGCCTAGAGGCCTCTTCTGGGCCAGGTCTCACCCACGTAGTTGCTGAAGCAGGGGAAGATGTTCAGGGAAGAAGGGGTTAGGGAGCTGGGACAGGAGCTCTTTATCAACTGGTCTGGAGGCATTTCAATATTTTAACCACCAGTACTGCTGGGTTGTCTTGCTGTTGAGTAGCGCTCAAAGAGTATACAGCAGGAGAAAACCTGACCTCACCTAAACAGTGTGGGAAGTCTTCCTAGAGATGATTTGAATTGAATTGAAGTCACTCAGTCGTGTCCAACTCTTTATGAACCCATGGACTGTAGCCTACCAATCTCCTCTGTCCATGGGATTTTCCAGGCAATAGTACTGGAGTGGATTGCCATTTCCTTCTCCACCTAGAGATGAGATGATACTTGCCCTAAAATATAGGATGTTAACCTAGCGAGAGTTAGGATAGGAAAGGATGCAGCAAAGAACCCTGTAACAGATGATTATAGTAATAGTAGTAATAGTAGCACTATATGGATAATTGAATACAGATAGTCATAAATGATTTGGGCATTTGTGTTAATTACCCCCAACTTCAAAAGCAGAGACATTATTTTGCCGACTAAGGTCCGTCTAGTCAAGGCTATGGTTTTTCCTGTGGTCATGTATGGATGTGAGAGTTGGACTGTGAAGAAGGCTGAGTGCCAAGAATTGATGCTTTTGAACTGTGGTGTTGGAGAAGACTCTTGAGAGTCCCTTGGACTGCAAGGAGATCCAGCTAATCCATTCTGAAGATCAGCCCTGGGATTTCTTTGGAAGGAATGATGCGAAAGCTGAAGCTCCAGTACTTTGGCCACCTGATGCGAAGAGCTGACTCATTGGAAAAGACTCTGATGCTGGGAGGGATTGGGGGCAGGAGGAGAAGGGGACGACAGAGGATGAGCTGGATGGCACCACCAACTCAATGGACGTAAGTCTAAGTGAACTCCGGGAATTGGTGATGGACAGGGAGGCCTGGCGTGCTGCGATTCATAGGGTTGCAAAGAGTCAGACACAACTGAGCGACTGAACTGAACTGAACTAAACAAGGATGTTAAGTTTCCAGCGCTTTCAGTAAATTTTGCAAGTAGTAAAGCCACCGGGTTTGGGTTCAAATCCTGACTCTGCTAGGGGTTAGAATCAAATAAGATGTATGTAATGTTCTTAGACCACTCCCAGCACATAGTACATGCTCAATCAATGTTAACGGTTTCAGAGTCCCTTTCAGTTGACGTCAGTATTCAATTTCCGTCAACTGATATGCTGTCAGCAGTACCAGAAAGCCAGTTCGGGGCGGGGGAGGAATGGGTGAGGGAAATGAAAGTCAAGTCAAGAAGGGTCTCAGGTGTCGGACTAGCATTCGAACCTGGTTCTGGAGACACGGGACATCACAGGTCTCTGAGCTAGAGCCTCAGAAAAAAACTCATCTGCCCTCCCAGGCAACAACACCCCAAGAAGATAAGGAAGGGCCACGTGACCTACGTAGGCTCCATCCTCCTCTCTGAGAAGGCGCTAAGACAAGGTTGTCACATCAAGGTCTAACTGTGAAAGACCAGAAGGTAAAAAGAAAAAAGAACTTCCATCCAGTAGGACAAAGTTGGGAGATTTTACTATGTGCTTTTAAGTGACTTTTAATATATGCGGTAATCTCTAAACTGTAAGTCTCCTCCCTGAAAACAAAATAAATAAAAAACTATGACTTCAAACCTGAGTTTTCCAAATGTATGACAACCTTATTAAACTAAAAACTGGTGTTAGGAGGGCTTATCTGCCTTGAGCCCCTCACAAGCTCATGGAAGAGATGGGTACAAAAATAAGAAATAATATAGAGTACTTTGTGCTGAGATATTCTTCTATCAGTCCACAGGGAAGGACAGCTCAGATTAGAGAATGTCTCTTAAGTGCTGCCTGGACTTCCCTGGTGGCTCAGATGGTAAAGCATCTGCCTGCAATATGGAGACCCAGGTTCAATCCCTGGGTTCGGAAGAGCTCCTGGAGAAGGAAATGGCAACACACTCCAGTATTCCTGCCTGGAGAATCCCAGGGATGGAGAAGCCTGGTAGGCTACAGTCCATGGGGTCGCAAAGAGTTGGACACAACTGAGCGACTTCACTTCATTTCACTTCACTTAGTGCTGCCTAGAATGGGGACAAAGAAGTCTTCCTGGAAGAGGTGAGAACCGAAGGACCAGGCAGAGGGGAGAAGGAAGTTCTGGGGCGAGAACAACATGTGCAAAGACTCAGTAATCAGCCACCAAATCCAGTAATAAAGTTAAACAGAAAGAAGAAAGGATAGAAGGCAGAAAGGAGGGAAGGAAGGTAAGTTGAAAAAAAGTAAGAGAAGGAAGCAAGAAAGGTCAATTGTGTCATAGGCTGCAAAGGGCAGCAGGTAATTTCAGAATCCAGACACACACACACACAAATGCAGGGGAGACCAATGGATTCACAAAACAGATTTCAATTCACAACTTCTTTTGCACTGGCTGTGTGGCCTTGGGTACTCACTTCTGAGTCTCAGTTCTTTTACCTGGGATCACGGTAACCACTGCCTCACTTCAGGGTTGCTGGGAGGACTCTAAACAGTAAACAACAAAGCAGCTGTTGTGTACTCAGCACTCACTACCCACAAGCACTCTGCATGTGCTTCACACACACTGAATTACTTGATCCACACATCAGCCTTATGAAGTATTATCCTTGTCTTACAGCTGCATAAACAGAGGCTCAAAGTGGCTATGGAGCACATTCAAGGTCACAAGCTAGGAGGAGGTAAAGCAAGGAGAGGTATCCAGTCTGACTGCAGGAAGCAATTAAGGACCAACCAAGCACAAGCCTAGAACAGAAAATCACTCAAGAGCCAGTTGACTGAGGTAGGGTGGGGGACCCCCTCTGTCCAGTGCTGATCCCCCACCAAATAACCATGGAACTATTCAGAGGTCAGTCAAGCACCCCCAGGGAAGATCCCTTTCACAGATCTCTGGGGTGCCAGACTCCAAAGCCACCCACACTTACTCTCCCTAACAAGGAGCAAGGGGACCCCAACATGTTTCGGGTGGGGTGATGGACACAATTTCAGCACCAAATACTGCTGTTGCTCAGCTCTCTTGCAACACCTAGATGAAAATTACCTGTCCTTTTTTAAGATTTTATTAATACATTAATATTGGATGTTACCATCACTATAAGGGTTTTATTATCACAATGCCATTCAGTACATGTGAGGGTTTACTGTGTGCCAGGCACCAGGCAAAACAACTTACTCAGGTTACAGCCTTAAACATTCACAGCAGCCCTAGGTAGCAGGTAGGGTTTATGATACTCACTTTTTACAGATGAAAAGTTCCAAGGTGATACATGTGAGCCCCCAGATACAGCCTCGGGCAACCAGAAGATATTTTCAGAAAAGGTCTACTTGTGGTACAAACCCCAACTACTTCCCCAAGATCAGAATGTCCATCACATTCTCCACCTGGCCCCAGTCCTAGGATCCAAACCTGGCCCCCATCTTGAGAAAACGGAGAACTGCCCCCACAGACCCTCCAAGGTCTCCCCTTAAGGCTGCCCCCAAGCAGGCCACAACACCCAAGGGACCCTCACCTGGACGGCTAGTCCATCTCCTCTCTTGGGGTTTCGAGGCCGAGGCTGTTTATTTCGCTTCATCCTGTCCTGGCACTTGGTGCAGCACTGTACACAAGATGGCTTAATAAGGCAGCCAAGGCCTCTGGGGCCTGAACACCTGAGCAGGGTACCAGCAGGATTGGCTTGCTAATTGCCAATGTCTCATGTCTCACCATGGTGACTTGCACCCGGGCTGTTCTATTCTAGCCTAGTGGTGCCTAAACAGTTTCTCGTGCTCCACGCCAACTCTGGGCCAGACTATTTCTGAGCTTGCTTTTGAGTTATTAAGGCCCATCACTCCAATAGTGGGCTTCCCAGGTTGCTCAGTGGTAAAGGAGCTGCCTGCCAACGCAGGAGACGCAGGTTCACTCCCTGGGTTGGGAAGATCCCCTGGAGAAGGAAATGGAAACCCACTCCTGTATTCTTGCCTGGAAAACCACATGGACAGAGTTGCCAGGTGGGTGACAATAAGAGGGTTGCAAGAGTCAGACACAACTCAGCAGCAAACTTAATCTTGGAGAGTCGTGCCAACTGAGATATTCAACTGATGCACAAGGGCATGCCTCTTTCCTCTAAAGGAACCTGCTGCTGCTAAGTCACTTCAGTCGTGTCCAACTCTCAGCGACCCCATGGACTGCAGCCTAAGAGGCTCCTGTCCATGGGATTTGCCAGGCAAGAATACTGGAGTGGGTTGCCATTCAGTTCAGTCACTCAGTCGACTCTGCAACTCTTTGCAGCACGCCAGGCCTCCCTGTCCATCACCATCTCCATTGCCTTCTCCCTAAAGGAACCATATGACCAATATTAACCTCTGGAAAGCTAGAATCTTCATCAGGACCATTACATTGACCAAAGGCTGGAGGTAGTAACACAGAATTATGACATGGACTCTGGGCTTTGGGACACGTGGCTTTGGGACAGGTGATTTACTGAAGGGAATTGCAACATTAAGCTTACCAAGGGCAAGAGAAACAGTCCACCCAAAGAACTGGGGGGCCATAGGCAGCTGTTAAAATTGATCCTGGGTCATTCCCAAGGAGTCTCCCCTCACTGGAGCCAACTCCCCTCACTGACCATGGCTCAGTTATAACATGACAACTTAGGAGCAGTGGAACAAAGTGCAGAAGCCTCATCTCAACCAGCTAGCCAATAGCTGTGAGAAATAACCTGGACACGACTGTTCCAGACATCAAGGCTTTCAATTAACTTTATTTATTTGGGGAAACAAGGTTTAGAAATCCATTCACTATCCCAGATTGGTCCTTGGATGGGCATCGAGTAATTCTCAGGCTCCACTTTAGGGTTAATGCATCAGAAGCCCTAGTCGTAGGGCTTGTTCTCCACTGAACAAGCCCTACAGGGGATGCTGATACATTGGAGTTTAGGGACCATGGTACTAGATTTGGGGGGTCACCTGTGGTACTTAAAAGGGCTCCCCAGGTGGCTCAGAATCCTCCTTCAATGCAGAAGACATTCCCCTGGGTTGGGAAGATCCCCTGGAGAAGGAAATGGCAACCACTCCAGTATTTTAGCCTGGAGGATCCCATGACAGAGAGGCCTGGTGAGCTATAGTCCATAGGGTGGCAAATGAGTCGGACACGACTGAAGCAAACTCCTGCACTGGACTCAAAGGTGGGTTATTTCAACCATCCACCTTTCCACCTTCCCTCACATGCCCCACCCATTTGATCTGCAAAAGAACAGAGGGACACCAGCTTGTTAGAGAAATACTGATTTTAATTCAACATAAAGTAAACTCTAGGCATCTGTCATCTTTCCGCCTAAAAATTAGCAAAACTGTTGAAACAAGGCACAATTTTTCCCCATACTTGTTACGTGGCTCCAGTTACAAAAAAAAAAATTACGAAAATGTTTAAACAAAAATAGAAGTCTGAGATTTAAAAAAAAGTGTATAAAAAAACCTCCCACAAAACCTGTCAACATTGTTCCTTATTCTACAAAATAGCACCAGTAAGAGTAAAAGGTGTTAAAAACCATTACGACAGCATTTCTGAAATGCAGCTTGTCTGACCTCCCACTCCCCCCCCAAAAAAAGATTTATCGATTCATCATGGAATAAAAAAGGACTTTAAAACCTCAGGAGGGAGGGAGGGAGGGTTGAGCTTTTATTGCAGTTTTCCCCCTGCAGTCTCTTGGAGAAGGGGAAAGTGCGAGGCCTGTGCTTCTGCCCCTGGCTGAGAAGATGGGTGTCACACTGGAGACCTGCTGGAGGTGTGCGGGGTGGGGTGGGGGGAGGGCCTTATGTAAGCTTCTTCCTCCTCTCCTCTCACATGGGTTTAAAGGGGGAAGACAGTGAGAAGCCATACCTGTCTATACCAATATATGGCAGCTTATAACCCAGCCCACCCCTTCCTGAGTTTCCAGAGGGTTCTATTGCAGTCACTGGGAGGGATTTAGCTAAGGGTAGCCCTGCCCTTGGATTTATGGGAAAAACATAGCCCTGAATGTGATGATGATGTCATCCCTGCTGAAATCATCATCCTTGTGGAAAATACTCTAAATGGGCCAGAGATCC